>JAQMYL010000016.1:18519119-18547826 GCA_030014365.1 Clarias pachynema | reverse complement strand
GTAGCCTTAATGTGGGAGCCCCCTAGTGACAGGGAGGAATTGGACACGACTAAATTAGGGAGAAAATCGGGGAAAAATCCCCCCCCAAAAAAAGAATACTGGGATTATTAGTTCATTAGTTTGCTTTTGAAAGTTAGAGTGACTTTGATGGAATGACATTGGGACTGCGTTGACTATATAACGATGGGATGATGTTGAATGAATGCCTCTAACACAATATTGCAAAAATTAGTAAAAAAAAAAATCCGGCACATCGGGTGATGGATACACCCACCCTGGGGATCTATCCGTCATTTCTGTTTCACTTACCTAATGGGTCGGGTTGCCAGCTCGACACCCAATTTGTCATTCATACACTAGAGGCAATTTGGAACACCAGTTAGCCTAATCTGCATGTCTTTGAACTGTGGAATGAACCGGAGCGCCCGGAGGGAAACCCACCAAGCACGGAGAGAACATGCAAACTTTATGCACACCGACCCCGAGGTGGGAATCAAATCCTGACCCTGGAGGTGCAAGGCGACAGTGCTCACCACTAAACCATCGTGCCACCAACCACTATATTACCATACAGTAATTTGTGAGCTTGTATGCACCTTACTGTAATTTTTAAAAGAAAATTAAACAGAGGGGATGTGTCCGTCCAAATTTCTGTTCAGAATTCCAAAGCCTGCTCCAAAAATGATCCAAAAAAGTCATTCTAGCTTTCAAAAACAAAATGTCCTGACAGTGAACATCATCGCAACATTTATTACAACCAAATTACAACACTCACCCACCATTACTGCATCAGGAACCCATACACTAATACTCTTGTATTTATGGATCCACACCTAGCTGGACGCTTACCTTCTAAAATCCTAAACCTCTATATAATATTCTTCACATAGCTCAGCAGCATTAAGGAAACTCATGTCTGTCTTTTTCTGGATTGTGTTTCTATCTAAGCACTGTGCTAGTTCAGAGCTGTATGTTAGCAAGAGCGACTTTCATCTCAAAAGAAAACACATTGCAAGGCCATGTGTCACCACTGGCCTCATTCCAGCTAGGATTTCTCCTGAATCCTCTTCTGCAGCTTGGGTTAAAGGAAAGCTTTTACAGCCCTCTTTTAATGACTTTTTTCTCTCTCTCTCTTTCTCTGGTTGGGCGTGTCTCAACGCAAATGCAAGTCACGTAATGACGCATAATAGTCAGCAGGTGGCGAAATTCCCACTTTAAATACTACACACCAATGCGCTTAGGTACACCTGTACACACTCACACACCCATTCACACACTACAGGCAATTTGGGAATGGCAATTAGCCTAACCTGCATATCTTTGGACTGTGGGAGGAAACCGGAGTACCCGGAGGAAACCCACCAAGCACGGGGAGAAAATGCAAACTCCACGCACACAGAGACGGGAATCGAACCCGAACCCTGGAGGTGCAAGGTGAAAGTGCTAACCACTACACCACCGTGCCGCCCCATGGAGATCCAAAAAGAAAACTGAATTTAACAATGTCTAAATGCCATGTAGAGGTGCAGTAGACTGGTGTCCGGTCCAGGGTGTATTCCCACTTTGTGCCCAGGACAGGCCTTAAATCCTACTAAATACTAATTACGAACAATGCCTTGTAGGAAGAGTATTTACTTATTAATTTGCTGTACATGAACTACAAAGACTAATTGGTGGAACATAATATTGTTTCACAGAGGTCATGATGATGATTTTGATGATGGTGTGTGTGTACTGTATGTATGTGCGTGTGCGTCTAGCGCTTCTCGCCATGCTCTCTCCTACGTGTGATGTCAAAGCCCTTTAATTACACACGTGCCTTGGAGACTCTCTATTGTCTCGTCCACTGAGAAATCAAGGCACAAGGCTGACAAACACACTGAAGTACACACACACACACACACACACACACACACACACACACATACACACACATACACACACATACACACTACCCACCCACTGAGCAGCCCTGGGAGCATGTGCCCACACCTGTGTCCTCCCACCCGTCAGCTGAAATGTCACGAAAGAGGAACGGGGGAGAGGAAACAAATGAAGAGAAAACTAAGCAGCAGCAGCACATGGACAGAGCGTGGTACTGTATGTAAAGGTTTAGATTACAATAGAGACAAAGGATGATAATAATTAGAACGTCTGGAGAAAAGGAGGTCGGTGAAAACGTAGGGATGGATGGAGGAAGGAGGGCGAGAATGGATAGATAAATAGAGGGATAAATGTGGGATCGAGCATAGAAGCAGGGATAAAGGGGAAAGCAGGAAAGGAAGGAACAAAATGGTGATAGAGATGGATAAAGAAAGAGGTGATGAACAGAAGAATAAGATTGTGAATGGGAGGAATAGCCTCAGAAATCGGGACAGGGAGACAGACGGAGAAAGGTGCGAACAGAGGATTGGGGTGGGTGGAGATGATGAAGAAAGACATAAAGAGATGAATAGTAAAAAAAAAAAAAGAATTGGGAAAGGAAGGAAAAAATAAATGGAGAGAGATGATGGATGGGAAAAAGAAAGGGAAGTGATGGAATAAAGAAAGGTCTGGGAGAGATAGCGAGCGGTCAAGGAATGGAGGAGGATTAGAGAACAATGGTCAAAAGAGATGGAGAAAGTGATCATTGGAGGGATGGAGAGAGCAGTTGAGATATGGCGAGAGATGTAGAAGTAGATAAAGAAGCATGGACAAGGGTTAAAGAGAGGGATGGAAAGAGGATTGGAGATAAGAAAGGAAACTATTACTGGAAGGATAGGGGACAAGATGGAGAGATGGATGGAGTGTACTGGAGGGATTAACATACGAGCTGGAAAGTGCTGAGTGTGCCAGGTCTTTCATCTCAGCTAGAGATCACTTCTGCATCTCTGTGTGTCTGTGTGTGTTCGTCCATGCATCACTCACTGCGAGCTGGTCGCGTTTCTATTTCACGGTAACTCTGCTAGAGCAGATTGAAAGAGGAGAAACAGATTGCACGCATAACGACGCTCGGTTTATAGCGAAGTGAAATGTTTCTCTGATTCACACTCGAGTCGACTTTAACCTGCGTGAGTGGTGAGTAGGAGGTGGGGAAAAAAGAAAAAAAAAAGAGCTTAAGTGCGCCTCCTGCTGGCGAAACAGGGCTGGAACACCACCAGCTGGCCACAAGTGTCCGTACTGTGAAGCAGTCTGTCTGAAGTGTAAGTGTATGCGCGCGAGTGTGTGTGCATGCGCGCGACTTCCACAGCATATTTCTCTCTTCGCAGGGTGTCTGGCGGCGAGCTCTTTGACAGGATTGTGGAAAAAGGGTTTTACACGGAGAAGGATGCCAGCAAGCTCATCCAGCAGATCCTGGACGCCGTCAAGTATCTGCACGACATGGGCATAGTGCACCGAGACCTGAAGGTGGGACCAGAAGGACGTGTGTGTGTGAGAGCGTATCAACATAAGCAAACACGCATGAAACGAAATTCTCCCTGCTGAATGAAATTCTTGTCCGTTTGCATTGTTTCTGCGTCTAACTAATGAACACGGCGTTTATTTTCCCTCTCTGGGTTTTTGAGGTCACTGATATTAGTCTTGTTAGCCTGCGGGCTTAACAAGCTCATTTGTTTACATGCCGTGGAGTGATGGACGTACAGATTAATTCTTGTGCATGGCTGAACTAATTAAGCCTCTCCCTGAACATGAGAGGCAGAACGAGAGCGAGGGTGACTGTGAGTTTGCATGCCTCATTATGGTGTGTTGTTGTTGTTGTTGTTGTTGTCGTCGTTCAGCCGGAGAACCTGCTGTATTACAGCATGGACGAGGACTCGAAGATCATGATCAGTGACTTCGGCTTGTCGAAGATCGAGGGCTCGGGGAGCGTTATGAGCACGGCATGTGGCACTCCCGGATACGTAGGTGAGATGCGCCAGCGCACGTCACACCTCTATACATTACATCATATGGGTAGGTGCGGTAAATCATAAGCAGAAATGGAACACACAGTTTTTTTTTATTGGAATCCGCTGTTTCCATAGAAACAGTCATGGCAAGATGAACTCATATGTACAGTACATGTATGTGTGGAGGGTTAATTAGTTGTTTTGTTGATCTCCAGCTCCGGAGGTTTTGGCTCAGAAGCCTTACAGTAAAGCAGTGGACTGCTGGTCCATCGGAGTCATTGCGTACATACTGTAAGTATTATTATTAATAATAATAATAATAATAATAATATACAACTGTCAGCAGTGTCTGTGAAATAATGTAAACTATACTAGTACATGTGGCTTGAGGCAAAACAGTATTACTGTTACCATCCTGAGGGGCGTTCAAGTCAAACCGGGATTTTTGATGAAATAATGGTATAAAACAGATTGACGTTTATGTATGGTCTGGTAATGAGTCTTTTAGTAAAACATTTGAATGGTGCAAACATTTTAAAGAAAAGTTATACGTCTGTGAATGACAAATCGGAGCCCGCTGCAGTCGTTCCCGTGAACATTCATCCAGTGGAACGTCTGATCCTTTTAAATCGACGGATTACTTGTCGACAGCTTGTGAAAGAGACGCATCTCTTGGTGAGAACTGTCCACACAATCATTCATGAACGCCACTTGCACGTTACAAGAACCCTAACGTAACAGCTGGGAGTTATTGCAACATACGGGGAACAGTCCTGACCTCGCTCCAAGCCATTTCCACATGTTTAAAGGGGTTCCTGGGAGGCCAGCGTCTCAGACGTGAAGCAGACAGTCTGGTCATGGCTCCGGTGTACTGAAAATTTTTTTTCTACCTTGATGCTGTCCAAGCACTGGTATAAGTGTATTAGTGTAGAAGGGGATTATATGCAGGGAGGTTTAAGTCTTATAACTGTGATCTGTTATTCTGCACAACCAAAAGTCTCGGTTTGACTCGAACACTTCTTGTGTTTTGGATAATTAATTTTTTGGATAAATTATTTATTCTCCCTAAAAAAAAATAACTGACGTTCTTTGTTTAAATAAGATCGAGCCTTTTAAATCCTCACATGTCGTTTCTCGGTCTCGCTCTCAGTTTGTGTGGCTATCCTCCTTTTTACGACGAGAACGATGCCAAGCTGTTTGAGCAGATCCTGAAAGCCGAATACGAGTTCGACTCGCCATATTGGGACGACATCTCTGATTCAGGTAGCTGGTTTTCCATCTTCTCACAGTCGCTCTGCTCTACATCTGGCCTCTTTTATTCTTTCTGTCCAGACGCTTCTCTGTCCCTTTGAACTAATGCCATAGAGCTCATTAATAATAATAATAGTAATAATAACATAGTCTCGAACTCTTGATTTTATTACTAAATCAGGCTTAGTGAGAATTAAACTTTGACAGATGTTGAATCCAGGCCAGTTTTCTTTTCCCATCCTACACCTGTTCTGTGTTAGAAGGTGACCTTAGGGAAAAGGGTCAAACACTGACATCATGGACTGAGCTGTAATTGTGATTTGATTCTCAGCTAAGGACTTCATCATTCATCTGATGGAGAGAGACCCGAATCAGCGCTACACGTGCGACCAAGCCCTGCAGCATCCATGGTATGAAAAACGTGCATTTTAGTAAAACTTTTGATAATTCATTTTGAAGCGTATAAATGATTCATGTCTTTATTTCATTTTGATCTTTGAACAGAATCAAAATTAAAAAAGCATCCCCAACTCACCCCCATAACTGTCATTTAAATGTACTGTACATAATCAAATACACAGACATGAGGAGCTCCGTGGGGGCGGGGCTAATTTCCGGCCCAGAAAAAAAATTGATTCAAAAGAAGCCTTTAATGAAAAATAGTATTTAGAGCAATTACTGGGCAGAATTGCAAATAACAAACTGCCGCTTTAAGCCAAAAAAACAGGAAAATTCTTTGCGTTTTAATGACTTTCAGAGCAAAACGCTATAAATCACTTTTTCATCGCTTGTCAAAATAATTGTTCTGCTGAACGTGTGCTGAATATTCTTTTTTTTTTTTTTCCTCAAAACAGAACACATTGCTAATCCGCCTCGATCCGGTTCTGTTTTGGCTGTGTCCAAGCGGCATTAAAGCCTTTGCTTTCCTTGGCAGAAATACAGCCAGATGACTAAATTGGATCTGATTTGAGAGGAACTGAAAGAAGAATTAGATTTATTATTGTTTTTTTGTGTTTTTTTTGTGTTTTTTTCAAGGATTGCCGGTGATACAGCCCTGGACAAGAACATCCATGAGTCTGTGAGCGCTCAGATCAAGAAGAACTTCGCCAAGAGCAAATGGAAGGTCAGTGCTGTTAATCATCCTTGTATAGTGCTTTACTGCTAAATGACACAGTGTGTCCAAAATAGAGCTGGATTCATAACGTAATACAACATAACATAGCAAAATAAACAGATGAATCATGTTTAGATGTAATCCTATCTGATTTAGAAGACAAGCGCGGCTGATCGGAAGATTTCCTCTTTAAGCAGAGGCTTCTAATGTCTAATCTCCATCTCTCTCTCTCTCTCATCTGTCTCCCTCAGCAAGCGTTTAATGCTACGGCCGTGGTCCGGCACATGCGTCGCCTCCAGCTGGGCACCAGTCAAGAGGGGCCGAGCCAGCTGTCGCCCCACAGCCCCTGCAGTGAGCGTCTCCTGCTGCCTGAGGGAACCGAGGAGGAAGAGGACGAGCAAAGCGGTCAGCTCCCGTACTAAACTCGCATACTAATTGAGTTTGTTGAGAAGTCATTTTGTAGTAGTGGAGACATCGGCACAAACTCGCCGCAGTCGGTGATGGTGGTATTGGCAAAAAAAGTTGAATCTTTGTAGGATGATTTGTTTTCTAAGAGCTTGGATAGATTATAGAGATAAAGTGAGGGCTGTACCACTATCCTCATGTACAATATTCACAGTGCATTGTGGGAAACCGTTAACAAAACAATGAAATAATCTAATAATAAGTTTCTATGTCTTTTTGTAGCCACCCAGAGGGACAAGAACGGCTGCTCCGAAAGCGCCGGCGAAGGGGCGGGGCACGAGAGCATCCCGAACTGTGCCTTCCGCGTCCACCCAACCAGCCGGGTCTGAGCCTGCCAATCATCCTTCTCCAACCAATGACTTGACTGTCCCGTGTTTCTACTGGAGTCCTGCCACACCCCCCCAGTCTGGCCAGGAATACTGAGTAACTCCAGCGCTTGGCCACTAGGTGGCGCCGCAGTGTAAAGAATTCCAGGTGGGAAAGGGGGTCGCTATGCCAACAGACGGATTCTGTTTACAGAGTGATGAGTTTCTGAAAAAGAAGGGAAGGAAGGGAGAAAGGAAAAAAAAAAGGAAGGAGAGGCGCATACGCATACCACAGCTGCATTATGGGTAACGGACTGAGATTGGACAGTTTTATCTTCTGTTTAACAAACTACATGATGTTTCATCCTTCTGTCTCGGTTAAAAAAAAAAAAAAAAGTGGTTTTAAGGTGGGTTGTAAAATGGGTCCAAAAAATTTTCACTCAAATCTTTTTTTAATTTATTTTTATTTAGCCTGCACATTAAAGGCAGTTTCATATGCGATTTAGAATAAACACTTTTGTGTAATCATTGCGATCACCTTCCCTTGACTAATGCTGTGCTGCACGTAAATCTAACTTGAACCTCAGCCTCAGCAACCAAAAATCTAACTTTTACATGCTTTTATTTTTTATTATTATTATTATTATTATAATAAACCAGCCAAATGTCCCCACTTGATCAAAATTGTCAGATATTCCTATCCTTGCGGAGACATTTGGTCTACAAATATTTCTTGTGGCTTTATGCACCAAAGGTGAAGCTGAAATTCCCATTAGGTCGTGAACATGAAACATGAAAGCATTATAATACTGCCATTACACAAACATGCACATGGTCTATGTGACATTATTTGTGCAGAGTTATACTTGTACACATCTTGTCCATGTTTGATTCTAATCAATAGTGTCTGCGTCATTGCTTCATGGAACTTCTTTTTGTTCTTCGTCACGAGTCAGACTCAGTCTTCAGTGCCTTCGTGGTTGCCGTTGTTCAGGGTTTTAATGCTTGGTTTTTACACGTCGTTATGGTCCGTCTGGGTGCAGGATGCTTGAAATGTCTAAACCCGTCTATGTGTGTGTGTACAGTATATGTGCATGTTTGTCTGTTACCATTCATATAAATGTTTTTATATGATACTGTTTCTTTTAATGATGGCTTTACTCAGGGGATGAAGGTATGTTAAGGATTTGGGGGTTTTAAATAAATGGTACAGGATTCATTAGATGACAGATAAATATTAATATTAAATATTAGTGTGGTGGCCTGGGGAAAAAACTAAACTAAACTGTCACTAAATTTCTGTAAATAGAAAAAACTGTAAATATATTTCAATGAAACAGCATAAAAACAAACCAGATAAGTGCTTTAAATGCTTTAAACAGGTTGTTCAGGTGTCATAGTGAAACAAGAGGAACATATTACATATTAATTCAGGTAAACCTTTTTTCAGAACTACTTATAGTAGAAATTACGAAACTGTCCTCATGTGAAGGGTTTTCCCAGGCTGCCACACACACATATATATTTAGACACAGGAAATTATCATTGCTAATTATCATTATCAACGGCATTATTAAAGAAATTTTCTTGTACCTCATGCGTCCCATTTGATTTGTTTTTCCGTACACCATTTTCTGTCATGCATTCATCGGATTACTGTATATACTAAATCACTTTTTGTTCTTACAACCTTATGATGCTCTGTTGTGCATTATTTATTATTATTATTATTATTATTATTCCTGCTTACTTTTTTGGTTTGTGTCACATGAGATTATATACTGTTAGAACAATTCGTCCGAGATGTGAAACTACCGGTGATGAAAACCACAAGGTGTTGACAAAGGAACAACAGGGAGTACACACTCTTTACATTTTTTTAAAATTAGAATATAATTTCATGCATCATGCTCACTTTTAAAACGTCTGCCGTTCAAGATGTCCAAGCAGTTCGAACCACATGCTCCGTTCTGAATCTGAGCCACGACCTTGGCTCTTTATTCTGGGTCAGACTGGGTCCACTACAACTTCTCTGCATGTATCCATATGTAAGTCAAATAAATATACAGTATATCCATATATATACTGTATTCATATATATATATATATATATATATATATATATATATATATATATGTGTGTGTGTGTATACAATATAAAATATATTATATATAAGGATTTAAAAAAGAGAGAGAGAGACTTATATTAAAATGTAAGGTGTTTAATTTTGTCGATTACAGAGTGATTTATTTTTGCTTAGTCTGTATTTTTACTAGGGCCTGAAACAAAATCGAATTTTACGTTGTGTGAAAGCGTTCGCTTGTGTTTCGGTTGTAAAAATTAAGCGTTTCCTTTGTGCGGTCGGTGATCAGTGTAATCTGCACTGTTGCTTTCCAAATTTTCTATTTGTTTTACAATTATTATTATTATTATTATTATGTATCGGTCAAAACTTCCACCTGACTTAAAGGTTGGAAAAAAAAGAAAGAGAATGACGTCTAATTGACTGAGCGCTTTTGTAGTTACTGCGCTGTACACTGATATTTTCCAGAAGAAAAAAAAAATCTTCATATACCGTGCTAAATGGTGATAATGCTCGATAATGTCTGTTTGCACAAAAAGGCACAAAATATTTCTTTTATTTTTTTTTCTCCGTAATTTGTATGCTTCATTGTTACTAAGCTAATGAAGGTAGAAAGATGCATTATGAATTATGACGTATCTTTTCTCTGGATTAGCGATACAGTATGAACAGTGTGAAAAGCGATGCTGTGTGTGTGTGTGTCTGTTTGTGTGTGTGTGTGGTCCTCTGTATGCTTTATGAAATGCTTGGGTGTAAAAGGCTTTGCTATGTATGATGCATTGTTGAAAAAGAAAAAAAAAAACGGTAAACTCTAGAACAGGGGTTCTTAATCCTTTTGCATCCATTTAAGCTCTTAATTTTGAATAAATAAATAAATAAATAAATAAGTAAATGTTTTTTTCTATGTGTACAATGATAATCTGCCTATTCATTGGAGTTGATCTTTATAAAATTGAGAATAAAAAAATGACTTTAAAAAAAGTTTTTTTCATCAAATTTTTGATTATTATAGCTTATTATTTCAAAAACTTTAATTATTATTATTATTATTATTATTATTATTATTACCAATAAATTACAGAGACCTCCTGCATTACTTTGACCCTATTTTGAGAACCACTGCTCTACAATTTATACAGAAATTAACCTTTGATGGCGAAGAATGGTTGTTTAACATTGTTTAATATTTTCTATGATATTATACCATTTTAGACTAATTGAACTGATTTACAACTGAAATTGAATTCATTTTTGTTTAATGCTTATTCAGACATTTTCCCATCATTTCCCTGTAGACTTGCTGCAATTTCTGAAAGTGTCCTGTTTCTGAAAGGACTAGACATAACCTAGGACATTATTTAGCAACTCAGGAATCCATACTGGTGTTGTACGAGAATCAAGCGCATAGAACTCATGCACACCTTTAACAAAACTATCTTTTGCACACTTTTATTGGCAGAAGTTCTCTAATCCAAATGAATCTGAAGGGCTCGATGATGAGGCCTTGTTAAGACGAAGTGCTGCAATGCTGAACAAAACGCCATTTCTTTCTTCATTTGAGTTAGAATGTAATTAGCCAGTTTGAGAATTGTGTTCAAACGTGTGTGTAAATGCCATCCTGTTTCTAAATTAGTTGTACTGGCAGCAAAAAAAAAAAAATATATATATATATATATATATATATACACACAAAACGTACTGTATAATAATATCTATTCCTATAGCGAAGCTGTATGTTAACAACATTTTGTAAGACTTGTAAAAAGGTGTTTATTTGTATGGATGCAATGCATCATGGGTACTTGCTGGGTATTCTCGTACGTAATGAAGTAACACTCGGTATTTAAGCTAAAGATTTGTACTTTTTGGAAAATTTGTAAAAGTAAAGTGTATTAAAAAAAAAAAAAAAAACGTTCCGTGTGTAAGTCTTGTGCATCTATCGTACATGTACATGATGACTGACTGGGGAATTTGGGAAATATTTTTGCTATTTATTCCAAGTAGATGATTATTGGTGGTTTTACTTTAAAAGATATGACATGAGTAGTCAGTTTATTAGGTTTCCCTTGGAATTAGAAAGGCTTACTGTATCTGTGTTGTTTTCCCTGATGGAAACACACCAGTTTCAGCTCATAGGCTTATTATAAGATTTTTTTTTTTAATTCTGTAAAGCTGTTTTGCGACAGTGACTATTGTTAAAAGTGCTATGTAAATAAAACTGAATTGAATTGAATAAAGCAGGTAAGTTGATCAGGTGTGTTTAAGAGCACGGTATGTATGAAACTCTGCAGGGAGTCTTGGCCTTGAGCAGAACTACAGTATGATAATCACTTCATGCATAAAAAATCTCAGACTTTACACTGACGAATAGATCAACAATATCTCTAATACAGCAGTTCCTCTGTATACGTTTCGTATTGCGAAACGCATTTTCTCATAAGAAATAATGTAAACGCAAATCCGTTCCAGCCACCCATCCATATTAAAACCTTTGGAAAAGATGTGTAAATGAAATAAAATACAGTATGAAATAAATGGACATTAAATCTTACTTAACCTTCATTTATGGTTCCTCTTGGCATCGCCGACTGCTTTAAAAACCAAACAGAAAGTGGCTCAGGTTTCTTCTTGCTATTGTCCTTTCTAACATTCTTTGGACCTATGGTGATATGTCATCACTAAATCTTGTACAAAATGTAAAAAAAAAAAGAAAAAATTTACTTTTAAACTTGCTTTGCTTGGGTTTCCACTGACGCAATCAAGTTTTGAGAGGTTCCAGGACGTATGCGCAACTTAGCCAACGCTCGGTTTGTTCGGTTCGTACTGGATGTCGAGGCACATTTCTATGCAAAATTTCAGTTCTTAAAGAGAAAATTCTTGTGGCGGGGCATTCGTATGCCGAGGTAAAACTGCTGAGGTAATGACCTGGATGTGCAACTGATCTCACTGGATGTGCATATTGTTTAGCAATGCAAATATTCATTACTCACCCAATCATTACAGTAGAAAGTTATTTACACTTGATAATATAATACTGGATCCATGTCATGATCCCACTTTTGGTTGCTTATTTTCATTGTTAAGTAAACAACTTAGTTCTCTGCAATCAAACCAGGTTTGGTACATTAGGTACATTAGGTCAGGGACCTAATGTACCTGGTGCTAGAAGTACTACAGACTTGACAAAGTCTTCACGGAAGTCAGACAATCGTCATTTAATCATCAAAAATCCAAAAATGCTAAAGATGGCACAGAAGCGATATTCAGCGGTAGTTTGCTCACATTCCCATTAAGTCCAATGAAAATTCCAGAAGATTTAATTTATTCAAAAGAACAAATAAACCCTCATCAGTGTGTGATCAGAGGAGAAGATCCTACAATATCCATGCAGGATCTACACTTCACTATAGGAAGAAAGTATGCTACAGTAAGTCTTCTCTCTGCATTTTCTCTACATGCAGGCAGATGGTGCTGTGTAAGAAAAGAAAAGTGCAACATGATTTCTCTAAGGATTAAGGATTACTATGAAGAGTTTACTATTAGCACTAGAATTAGCACTAAAATAAGCAACAACTGTGGTTTGGTTATGTGAAGGTAACTGTGCCAAGCCACCATTATGTGAGATCAGTTGAAATCTGGGAATATTATAGTTTCTATTATTTTATAAAATGCTTTCTGGGTTCAGAGTCAAAATCAAGAGGCACTCAGTTTTGAATTGAGTCAGCTATAAGGTATGAGCTGGATACGTCTATGGATGTCATACATCATGGGTAATGGGATTTTAGTGTATGTAGTGGAGTTTGATTTCATCCATGCTAACTTTGTCTGTCAGTATCTGCTGTGTGCTGAGCTCTCTCTCTCTTTCTCTCTCTCTCTCTCTCTCTCTCTCTCCCCACCTGTCTGGCATCCCATTTGTCATTACTAGGAATGTTGATGCACATTGACCTTTGACTCTTTCCAGTCTGATCCTTTCACTCTTGCCTTTCATGAAGAATGATGACAGCTCGGCCACTCATGCAGAAAGAATTTAATTTAAAGTCAAGTAAGTAGCGGTAAAGTCAGGGTCAAAGGTCTCTGATTAACGAGCTGTTGAATGTCTACCACATGCCTACTGTATGGAGTACTTTATCTGGAAAACAGCATCAGAAAAGACATATACATGCCTACTTGAGATTATAATGGCTTATGACATGCTTAAAAGTGAACGTGATTTGATCTTGCAGTTAGAACTATGAAAAGGCAATGGCTATCAACTTTTATTATGTTAGAAGTTTTTGCCTTTTAAAAAAAATACACATCCTGGCTGATTGACGGCATTTTCGGGAAAGGGAAAAAGAACTTTTTGGCGGGATTATTCCTTCCAGACATTTTGGGATTTAGAGCTTTCTTATTCACCTGTATTTTACACGTGCATTGCCAAATCCTTCTTGGAACAGATCTGATCTGCCAAGTTTGATTACTCAACCTGTTTTCTCTCTCTCTCTCTCTCTCTCTCTGTTAATCTGACTTCTTTCACCGAGCGAATATCACTGCTAATAGTTTCAAAATTGGTGACATTAAAGGAAAAAATGAATCTTTTAGCAAAAGTGTGTTATGTCTCTATGGCATTGGGTTATACACGGTACACGAAACCATTGAATAAGACATTTTCAGGACAAACTGACATGGAATGACTCACTCAGATTACTGACTCTACAGAAACAGAGGTGAGGCAGACAAAACAAAAACCCATCCTGCTCAGATGAAGAGAAAAACATAGATGATGTTTCTGACACATGATCTATGGCCATGTAAGAAATCAGTGCTCCCTTATTTCCAATGGTGAGTTGAATTTGGAAACACTGCTCGCCAGAGTACCAAATGACAATATTAAATTATGTTATAGAAGCAGCATAGCAGAAAATTGGTATCCGTATACTGCTGCTGTAATCTAGTACTTTACCTCTTTTTTACCAGGATGGTGCCGGAACTAGTTTGGAGCTGGTGCCCAATTTCCCAAGTCTTTTTGTTTAGGCAGCTCTCAGACAGAAAAACTGGTTCCATGGAGCCGCCAACACTTTGCTGGGCTAGAACAACAAAACTCTTACAGTATGTCAGACTGGGGGCGGGATTACCAAGTTTGTAACCACCATCTTTAAAAAATAGACTCATTATGCAATAGGCATAGTAATGATTTATTCAGAGACTCTGACATCAGAGACACCGATGCAAGAACTGAGAATTAAATGAGACCATGTCTGGCATGGGAAGAACTCTTGAAGGCATGACATCACTTTTAGGCATATTCTATTAAACTTGTACACCAATGTTTTTTCAGGAAGGCTGCCTTTCCTTTCTCCATCCAGGCAGACCCACTGATAGAGGAAAAGAGGATATTGAAAAGAGAGAGTTCCTCTAAATACAGCTTTTCTCAATTTGTCTAAGATTTATTGTGCTGATCCAGCAGTTTTGCTTTACCATTGGCATATTGAGAGAGGAAACTTTTACTCATTATTATGCTTTTCTTTCTTTGCATAAAGTGTTTCCATCATCCTGACACTAAATCTAAAGCAAATTCACAGCGGTTACAAGTTCCTGAGCTTGCGGTCCTTGAGAAGAAATTTAAGAAATATGGGGTAAACTTTTCCTCCCTGCACCCACCTCTAGCTTCTACAGTATATTCATTTTTTTTCTATATACTTCATTTTGCGCTTCAATTAATGTATGCCATTTCCAAAAAAAAGAACTGATTAAGATACTATGTTTTTGTCACGTACAGTACACTAGGCAAACTATTGGTCATTACATTGATTCCTAACAGCTTTTACAACATGCAAAAGGATGGTCTGGTCAAATGATTTGATTAAATGCTTACAAAACATGATTTGTAAGTTCTTGCACGATGATGTTAGTAATTAGTGGGTTCATAAAATTTGTTATTAGATGTAAAGTCTTTATGGAGTTCTCCTCCATTTTTGTACAAGTTTAAACCACATGGCATCCTAGACATCACCCAGGAAAACTTGGAGAAGGGACCTTTTTTTTTAAAAAATAAGAATTAAATTCAGTATGGTATGAGAGCAAAACTTTGCACACCAGGTCAATTAACACGAGAGCTACAGGCTCAATAACAGCAATCCCGGCTATGTAACTGGGGTGCTGGGAAAAGAGAATTTGCACCCGCAGATAAAGTGCTCATATTACTACAGTATCCCTGTCCGTTGAGAGACCCATGTCTCTCAATATGCCAAAGGTCATTACTTTCCAGGTGGCAAGGACCCTTTGAGATCACAATCTTGATTGGGAAAGTCATCTGTGAGATTAGACGAATGGATAGAGGCGGTTCATGGTAGATTTACCAACTTAATCTCCAGATCTGGACGTGTGGACAGAGCCATGTGAACAAGCTTTAAAGCAGGTGAGGGGGGCCAGTTATAGCATTCACTTAACTTTCTCTCCCTTTTCTTCTGTAGACCAAAATGTCAGACAGAGGGTATGGGGACATTTTATCACAGGTGGTGGAAGTGGGAGGAGGGCCCAGTGCTGTAGCCACAGTACAGCACCATAAAGAAGGAGCGCTTGGCCACCAAGTGAGTGGTCCGCACTCTCCTATACTACCTGCTGAGATTGCTTATCACCCTCTGGTCGGATCTTGCCCCACACCACGGGGATCAGCTGTAGGCCAGACAGCTCTCTGACCTGAGTCGGGAATAAGTACAGCAGGAGCATCATCGAGCATCATCTGCTGATGGAGAGAGCCATGTGAAGCCAACAGGTATAATGCCTTCTACAATTCTATTTGTCACATACACAATCATACACAGTACGACATGCAGTGAAATGCTTAGGCTGAAATTCTTTAGGCAGTTATTCCAAGAACTTTCACGTTTTTAGTTTCTAAAATCCAGTTTGGCTCGGTTCAACTTTCTTTACAAATGAATATTTAACTGAAAATATTCTCAGCCCTTATATCGCCTATATGATACATCGTCGACATGCTCTCAGTTCAGAACTAATCCTATGCGTTTTGCACTACATTCAGCTGTTAGATGTGTTTATAATGTATGCATTCTCTCTGTATCATCCCTCTCTCTGTGCAGATAAGTAATTTCTTTGTTCTACTCCAGCACAGTATCAAAAATCTGTCGAGTACAAGTACGTACAGCTGCATGGAGGTCTGTTGGATGCCAGAAGACTCAAGCAGACATAACACCATCATACACAACCCAAAAAAAGAGATTATGGTTTCTGAATGACAATTAAGTATCTGATAAGTTGCAACAGTTTAATTGAAAGAATTATAATATCAGTGTGCCTAAGATGAAGGGATGTGCATTACAGAAGATGTGAACTGACAAAGAAAAATTTTACATTTTGACCATCTCTTCGGACTCTATAAGATATGTTACGAATAAAAGTTATGAATTGCCACACACAAAAAAAAATTGAGATATGTAATTGAGATATGATCTATTAAATACTGACATGTTGGGAGCGCTGGAAATGAACTTACTTTAGTTAGGTAGTGTAGTCTATACAACTATATTTTTTAAATATGCCATCTTTTGTGCTTATCATATCATAATGATATTACATCATGGGGGCATTGGTAGCTTGCATGCCTGGCGGAAGGCCAGGAATAGATTCCCAGCCGATGCCTAAACTCCAGCCACTGGGTGCAGTGCCAGTGCCAAGCCTGGATCAAATGGGAAGGTTGTGATAGAAAGGGCACTCAGCGTAAAACCTTTGCCAAGTTGTATGCAGATCCACTGTGGCGACCCCTTGATGGGAGCAGCCAAAAGATCAATACCAACAAGATATAATATAATATAATATAATATAATATAATATAATATAATATAATATAATATAATATAATATAATATAATATAATATAAGTAGATAAAATGTTATATTCATATTAATATATTAGTATATTATCTATTATCCTTAGATAATATCCTTAGCGTTTTTGCCTCATACTCATATTCTTCATATGCAGTCATTAATATTTCTATCACCACTAGGGAGAAGTATGTTTTTTCTCCTGTTGCCATAGTGACATTATCTGCAATCTGTGTATGAGGGTTTTATATTTCCTCGTTCACATGCTTTACCCTGTGTTAACTTCACTCAGAGTTGACTAAATGAGTAAAAATTGTTGCAGTATTATAAAAGACTAAAGCCCAGTAAAACCCTGATTACTCTTGTCCCTCTGTGACGTAGTGGTTAGTGGTAGTGGTAGTGCTAAGCTTCAGGTTCTAATCTAATCTCTAGCAGTTTTGAGAAGATAAAATGTTGCGTCATTATGAAGTGTATTACGAAGACTCCAACTAACCCCAGTCCCACAAAAGCTAGTTATTTCTTCCTTTGTGTGGTGCAGTGTTTAGAGTTAGTAATATTGTTGTGGTTTGTCAAAGTTTAGGCTGTAATTTAGGGTTTGGAATAAAAGGTCTTGCATCATTAGCAAGTCTTTTGTGAAGACTGAACTCCAATACACCCCAATCATCCATCTTCCTCTGTGGTAAAGCGGTTAGAGTTGGATTCGTTTGTGTTCTGGTTCATGAAGATTCTGGTTCTAGTCTGATTTTTGGCAGGTTTAAAAATAAGATGTTTTGCATCATTATAAAAAGTTGTACAGAGGTTAAAGCTCAACACATTTCAATCATTTCCAGTCCTTTGTGGTGTGCTGGTTAGAGTTGAAGTTAGAATTGGCGTCAATGTTATGGTGTATGAAGGTTCAGGTTCTGAGTTTTGGCAAGTTTTAAAATATTGTGTAATTATACAATATGTATTGCACAAAAATTAAAGCTCAATAAACTCCAGTCCTTTCTATATCTCTTTGGTGTAATGGTTAAGAGTGAATGCCAATACTGTGGTTTATAAAGGTTCGGGTTCAAATCTAGGATTTTGGCTTCTTTAAGAATAAAAAGTGCTGTCGTTATGAAGTGTTTTATGAAGACTAAAGCCTAACACACGCTATTCACTCCTGACCTGCTGTGGTTAGACCACATGGCAGTGTTGTGGTGTATGCAGGTTCAGGTTTGCATCCAGCTTTTATCAGGTTTAAGAATAAAAATTGGCACTGCAGCAGGATGAAGATGTAAGGAAAGCTGATAAAAGAGAAAACAGAATAGTGGACCAGCTAAGATGGAGGTGATGGGGTGAGTAGAAGTGAGGTGAGGTGGTAAGAACAAGACAGAAGAGAGGACTCCCTCACTCCAATTCTGTCCCCTCCTATTTTCTTTCCCCAATCATTCAATTCAAATCAATTCAATACAATTAAATTTTATTTTATTTGTATAGCGTAAAATGTGAATGTGTATGAATCGAAATTATCATATTGTCCCTGATGAGCAAGCCAAGAGCGATGGCGACAGTGGCAAGAAATAACTCCCTGGGGTGGCAATAGGAAGAAACCTTGAGAGGAACCAGACTTAACAGGGAACCCATCCTCATTTGGGTGATATTGGAAAGCACGGACTGGTCTGCAGTCATATGTGTTTAAGTTAATATGGAGTCCAGTTTATTATTGGAGGCTCAGGTATAGACTGTAGGAAATTCCAGTCCTGAACTATCGAGCGACTGCATGCACGAGTTCTCAGAGAAACAGCTGTCAGCATCAGCCGAGGCTAGGCCCGTCTACGTGGAAAACAGACCAGACGCATCCCAGACAGACCACATGGGGCATCCATGCGACAAGATCTGCAAACAGAAGCTTTGCACCAGAACGAAGCGGGACACCAGAACGAGTCAGGCAGCTCCAGAGGGCAGAGGGGGTCTGGATCACTGGCAGCTCAGGAGCAATATGTATAGCTCGACAGAGAGACAGGGCGAGTGAAATAGAGAGAGAGGGAGAGAGAGAGGAGAAGAGAGAGCAGAAGAGAAGGAGAGATAACAGTTAGGTATGTATGGTCACAGACACTTAAAGTATAAGGTGAGTGTATATTTAGTGCAGCATACAAGCGGGGACTCCGGACTAACTATAACAGCGTAACTAAAAGGGAGAGCCAGAAGGAAACACAGACATGAGGGGTCCCTGAGATGTAAAGCAAACAATCACTTCACCGTCAACAAACCTGAGTGATCAATGAGAGTGGGGAAGACAGCATCTAAACATACCAGTTCACCATAATACTCATCCATATATGTCCATGAGTCCCCCAAATTTGCTCCTTTACCTACAGTAAGGCAAATCTATTTACAATAATGCTAATCATCCCTGACCCCATTCTATACTTTCCTTCATATACCTGCCCTGAAGACAAGAGACTCCTTCTCTCCTCGCTAACCTGTCCCCTCCCTATGCTTTCTCCTTTCCACACCACCTATGGACACAGTCCTGTCCTTTTACTCCACCCTGTCTTACCATCCACCCCCCTTTCTATCTTCACCTCCCGTGGGAACATCACAGAGGTGATCATCTAGAGGTGCATTCCGATCAGCCTGAAGTATTCCGCCATGTTACTGTAAGTGTGATTCCAAACTGCAGAAAGCAAAAATGGTCAGTTCAAAGGGAACTGCGAACTGTGTAGGGAACGAGTGAATGAACAAGTTTTCACTTCACCGGAAAAGGGAATGGAAATTTTCAAAAAGTCATTGCGTATCGCTGGAGCGTGAAAAAATGGAGCTTGAAAAAGGATTTATGTTATATATTTATTATGATTATTATCGGGGACAACATCGTATTAAAAGGACACAATCATTTTAATTTTTATTTAATCAAGATATCCTTAATATTATATAAGCTCATAATCTGTAAAAGAAAATCTCAGTGCATCTTTACTCAATTATTATTATTAATCAATAATTGAATTACAAGTTATATACATTTAAATAGCATGTGTTTTATAATGGTCTCAGTTTTTGTTTCAATAAATATTCAGTATTTATTGTTGTTAGTGTGAAATTTCCACAGCAGCAGTGACAGGTATCCAAGGTGCTTATGTTGCCATCATAACTCAAGGAGGAAGTGATGTCTGCGCTGGTGACTTCGCAGGGTGCTCCGAATAGTGGAGTTTTGTCAAGGGAAGTTCCCTTCATTGACATACCCTGCAAATGGAGCAGGGAGTAGGGAGCACCCTGTGAAGTACACTTCGGAATGGAACGCAGCCTAGACCCTGTCCTCTTTATCCACCCACAATTCCCCTTCTTATTTACCCACATTACCCATCCTACATTACTCATCCACCTATCTCTACAGCATCATCCTGTCCTACTTCACAGGGTGCTCCCTACTCCCTGCTCCATTTGCAGTAAATGTCGGTACTTCATGCAGTTTGGAACGCACCTTATCTCTCTAAGGACACACCCACACAACTTGAAGCTCTGGTTAGGGTTTGATCCAATCCTCTTGTTCCTTAGAGGTAACAGCTCCATAGAGTCCCTTTTGTACTGCTGTCTATGTCACATCTTCATTATTCTGCAGCACCACTTTTTATTCTTAAACCTGCCAAAAACAAGGCTTGAAGCTGAACCTTAGTACACATCAACACTAGCACTAAGTCTAACTACTACACCACAGAGAGACAGGAGTTGCTGGAGTGTGTTGCACTTAAATCTTTCTAAAACACTTTGTACAGATGCAATACTTTTTATTCTTAAACTGCCAAAAAACTAGACGTGAACCTTCATAGACTTGAACCATAACATTGACACTAACCGTAACCACTACACCATGGAAAGGCAGATGAGAAAATGTGTATTGGATAAAACACAATGACAGACAGCTACAATCTTAACCTTCATACACCACAACTACTGCACTACAGAGAGACAAGAATAGTTGCTACAGTATGTGTTGGAGTTTTGACTTCTTGGAAAATGTCATATAGCTGCAACACTTTTCATCCTTAAACCTGGCCAAAGCAAGAGAAGAACCTTCTTCTTCTTTGATCCTCTCATGGTTAGTGCTGTAGCATCGTGGGAAAGCTGCAGCATCATCAGCTTCGTCCTGTGAAATGTCCAGGATCTTCACATCTATCTCATTTCCTTTGGTTCATCTCAACTACTTTGGTGATTCAGTAGCCCTCCATCCAGTGTACGTCTTGATTGGTATGTGGTAGAAATACCGGATCATCAGTATTCGTCAGAGACATCGAGAAGAATTGGGCTTTAGTCTTCATAAACCATTACATAATGTTGCACCACGAGAGAGGTGAGATAAGAACACTGAACACTTGAACACCACTTTACTGATACTTACTCTAATCACTACATCACAGACAGACAGACAGACAGGTGCAGAGGCTACATGTTGGACTTTAGTCTTTGTTTAGTCCCACGCCTCTCCATCTCCATTACACCATTCGCACTCTTTCAAGGGCAGTTGGTTACATGAAGACGACCAGAAATCGTTAAAAAATCAGATACAATTTATAAAGAAATTGATGGACGAATATTTTTCCAACCAACACGCCAATAAAATCCTTTTTACAATAATTAAGATACATCCGAGTGTTGAGGGTGTTGAGTATTAATCTGTGTGGGTATTCGCATTAATCCTCATCAGCTTGTCCTTCATATTTGTCCTTAGCGCCCCCTCCTGGTACAGCATGTTACCCCTCTGTCCCTGTTGGAGCTTCTCAAGTAGAAGGAAACAAACTATAAACTGATATTAAACAATAAGAAAATGAATCTGAGTGTAAGTATGAGATTGAAACAAACTCATGAATTTATGAGATTATAATTCAGCTTGTGATAATAAGTTACAATCAGATACATATACCCTTTGATGTTTAATTCCTTAATAAATAAAAACACCATCAGTGTGTGAAGCGGAGTTTATTCTCATGACAGCATTCAGCTGTAGTTTATTTTCCCTAAGACTCTTGAGCATTTGACGTAAATATTACCTACAAGATTTCTTACTTACACATGGGTTCCACTGGGGCATGGAGCCTGGAAATAACGATGTAGTGTGTTAACTGTGGTGTACACCATGATTAATCCATTGTGCAATACATCGTACCTCCTTAGCATAAATCATTATCTCATAAGGAGATAAAATACAGTTTGTACAGTTAGGATTCATTCAACAGGACAGGTGAAGGCTGGAGGGCTGTGAAGCAGGTGAGCTCTTAGGTGTGGGTTCTGATTAACGTCCTCCTGACGTGGACAGAAACTTAACGCAGTGAAGTGCTGAGGGCAGCAGGCTGGAGTCAGACATGCCCAAGCTCGAACCGCCACACACGATGTTTTCCTCCTCTCTCAGGGAACAGCTCCAGCTGCCACAACCATACATCTGCATATACTGTACAGTACATATACACACACACCCACAAAACATGACAGTCTTAATACAGTTTAACAAAGAAATACAAAATTAACAAAGAGAAGCTCCAGCCATGGAGATAGAGACAGAAAAGAGGAAAAGTGATAAGAGAGAGACCAGAGGTTGGAATGACCAGGAGAGAGGGAGCTCCTTGGCATGCCCATATGCCCATAAATTTTGAACCTGCACCCAATTTAAACATGACATCTGTAAAGAGAGGCAAATTCAGATTTCAGAAGGTGAAAAAAAAAAAAAGGACAATACAGATTCCTACAATTAACCTGTGCCAGACAGGGACTGTAATCATACATGGCAATAAGCATGCTCTGCAGATGTTTGTAGAGGTTTTCCCCTCTCGCAGAAACCAATGTCACAATGACACACTGATACTGTCCTCCTCCATCCCCTTAAATACCACCCACACTGACATCACGCAGCCCATGTACATTACCTCACAGTCCGTCCCTGGGGCCTCGTCACAGTCCACCAATGACCCTACACAGACAATAGTGAGATTATTAACAAAATAGCAGATCATAATTAGGCAGACCAAATGCTGAAGCAGAGCACAGAACTGTCGAGACTTCATCATCTCCTTACACCATGCAAGTTGTTCAGGAAAGTCCTTTACCACACTGCTCTCATAGAATCTTGTCATGATGAGAGCAGTCAGGTATCCACTGATGACAGAAGCTGATGATTTTCAAGAAGTTAACCATGCCTCTTTGCACAGTGGGTGGAAAATAAATCTTGAATGTTATGGTTTTCAGGCAACCTACGTTCACTGAGGTAACGAACAGAGGGGTGACACCAGTGGAGTTAGCGAGAGAGGCTTTGAAATCGAATCAGCCAGGTATTTGAGGAAATGTAATGAGCCTGATTTACACAGTTTAAAAGTTTCTGCGGATAAAAGAAGGTCATCCGCTTATGAGAGGAGTGTATAGCTTTCAGATGGTGTGCTTCTTGCCAAAGCGTCGCTTACCGAACCAGATATACGGCAGGGGGTCCAGAAAGCCCTGAGAGAGTCTGAGAGAGTCTGGCCCAGATGTACTGTTTATTTTTTTCCGTATGGCCTCAGATCCTCCAGCACTGCTCGACTGGTCCCACCATCTCTTGGGGATCGAGGAAAACATTCATCTAGACTGTTTTCTGTTCTGGCACCTAGATGGTCGAATGAACTTCCTCTGGAGCCGAGTCACTGGCAGTCTTTAATTGACGACTAAAGACCTATCAGTTTCTTAGATATTTGAGTTAATCCCCCCACCCATAAAAAAAGTAATACCAAACCCTTCCCAACAGTGTTTGACTGATGGTACTTGTAAGGTCCAGTGTAAGGATATATGAAATGACAGGAACTTCAAGTGGCTTTCTTAAATCTCTTTCCTCAACAGATGAACTGGAACAATTACTCCTCCAATTACTCCCTTTGGTTGGGAAATTAAATTGAATTGAAAATCCCTAGAACTTGTTGGCTTCCATGAAATCCATACAGTACTGTATATCCCAGCTGAGTCGTCACATGTCAAATTGCCCTCCTGCACTTAAACAAATAGCATCACACATCAGAAACATTTGGGGTTATGCTGCTGTACAAGCAAAACTAGAAGATGCATATCACAAAGATTTCCAAAGAAATGAACGAACGCTGGCACAAGAGGAAACTGGCTGCAGTGATAAAGGAAAGTGAAAAGTTTCAAAGCAAAAATGTAAGGATACTAACATTATAACCATCTTCAGCACATCATGTGTCATCATTTATCTTTGCACACGTGGGGCATTTCAGGAGCATGATCTGTTTAGATACAGATCACAGTGAAAACATACTGTAATATAGACAGACTAACAAAAAATGGGATTTGGTTAGTAAATCAGATATACTGTAGGCCACTCTTGCATGTAGTATGAACGTAGCCTCCTCAAAATCTAAATTATTCATTTAGGCAATATATTTAAGCAATGTTTCCATTTAAATGCAAAGTTTCATCAAAGGATATGTTTACATTACAAGCCACATTGCTCAATTCAGATTTCTTTTGGTCAGATCGGATTTGCACGAGTTTATGCGACCACTTGTTCATTTCAAACAATGGATGCGATTTCAGCAAAATTATGGGATGGGATTTTACTCTGGAAGATGACAAGCAGTTAGACGTCTACATTTGTCGTGGTCCAGGAGAAAGAAGAAAGCCAGACGCCTCACTTTAGTTGTTTTAGCAGCTGTTGCTAGTAGTGTTATGAAATCCCTGATGTCAGCGTCCTACCATAGATATGCGCAGAGGCAAAAAGTCACACGAATTTCAATCTGCCCATTCTCATTCAAGTCACATGAGAGTGTATAGGATATGTATGTATCTGATCTGGGATCACATACAAAAGTGACTCAGATCGGGTCTGAGAAACATCAGATTTGTGTGTTCATACTGTACAGTCAAAAAAACAAACAAACCCATATCTGTGTCACATTAGGGAACAAAAATCAGAAATGAGTTACTGCAGGCTGGTAATGAGAACATAGTTAAAGTGATATAAAAGAACAAACAAAAAAACTAAACAAAAAGCTCTGTGGTTTTGTCTCTGCAGTAACCCGGGGCAGTTCCCAGGATTCTACAGCTGAAGATGGGAAACACCAGGATCATCCTGTATTCTCAGCTAATTTGCACATCACAGAGGAGTTACTGTATTGGGCATCCTGCGTCTATAAATACACTCAGTAAAGGAGACGTTTCAGTGCTAGGAGACATGTCTTTGTGTATACACGTCCCCATTATTTACATTCTGACTTATAAATCAGAATCCCACAAGTGCGAGACTATCGATACAAATATTCTCTTTCCCCTCTGATTTCTCTTCGCATTATCTTTTTCTCTCATATTTTATTTTCTTACATTCTCAATAAATTCTCTGCAGCATAACAATATGATTTGTTTCTGTTGGTTTTCCTCTACTTTTTTCCCCTCGTCATTTCATCTTCTTTTTCGGCCTATCTGCTTCAGCTCTTCCGAGAAAGAGGACTGGTAGCCAAAACTCCAAAATGCATGCGAGAGTTGGAGGTTTTGTTCGTGTTCAGCATTGATTTCACTCCATAACTGAACCGCATGACCTCAAGGACAAAAGACCTGATTCTCTGTGGTTCACCGCAGCCATGCTACCCTGTGTTTCTGCACTCAGGAAAACGAATCTATAATTATAACCGCTTTTAAAAAATGTAGATGGACTATACAAGAGAGAGAGAGAGAGAAAGCCAGGATACTGTGAGTATGGAGGAAGAAAAAAAAACACGTAACTTAACATCAATAAGCGTGCAAGCAAACATAAATCTATCATTATAATAAAAAAATGTTAATGAAAAAAAAATGCATAACTGAATGTACGCGTATGTAATCGTAATGTGTATACAGTATGTGTTTGTGTAACAAACAGTATGATACAATATTTTGTAGCCTTTCCCAGAGGAAGATAAGCCAGCATACTGTACATGCATAGCCATAAATGAAAAACAAAACAAATATTAGGGACATGCTATGAAATATTAACAAATGTCAGAAAAGATGATTAGAAACTCATGAATTATTCATGTCATCAATGTTTGCAGAACTCATCAAACTAATGTTCGTTTTAACACCAGGGAATGGTGCGCTCCGAAAGTAGATTATTTTTCTCTCTTTCTTTCTCTCTCTCCCTTTTCGCTAAAGGGATGCCAAAGCTAAAAATATAGCAAACTCACTTCATATTACAGAGACACTAGGGAACCGTGCAATCCAGCTGAGTGGGAGTTGTGGGTTTTTCACAGATCGATGATCTGAGTGGGGATTCGGTCACAATCGTTGTGGCTGGTTCACCAAGTTTACTTGACCCCCCCCAAAAAAAAGCTTTTCCAAAACCAACAAAATGAAGTTTTAGGGGAAAAAAACCTCCCTTTGAGAAAGTGATTTGTAGAACATTTTTCAGGGTGTTTATGAAGACGATTTTTGCACACAGCTTTTGTATACGGCTCCCTGATGAGAAAAGCGATAGACCGACAGGAGCTCGGTGCTCATCCAAGCGGCTGATCTGGTTTTGGTTTAGTTTATCTTCCACAGTTAAGCAGTAAAACCATGATAGTAAACCTCTGTTTAAATATGGCTTCATCACACCAATCTGTGTTTTTAGACATTTTCATTAAATTGGTTGATAATATGAGTGTGAGAACACTGTTAACTTTTAACACCAATCAGGACCGGCTCTCACATCCAAGCCACATGATGGATGGCTGAATTGATGTCTAAAGGTTCGCTCTGGACATCGACAAGCAAGTGAAGTGGAAAACATGCAGGCCTAAATAACAGTTGGTCCGAGTCAGCAAATATGTTTCAACGGCAATTTGTGCACCACTAACAACAAACACATGGAAGCATGGTGCTGGCACTGGTGTTGTGGCCACTGCCAACAGCACACATCTGAAAAACAAACAGTCATAAAAACGACAGAGACTGGAATCACAGCAGGAAACGGCTGCCCCATTACAGACCAAGTGATAGGAATCTAAGAAGCATGAAAATTATGGCAAACCCAGCACTAAATACTAAATCTTTATGTTGATATATACTACACATTCAGCATCACTCTAACTACATGGCTCAGTTGTACTCTAAGTATTGACAGCTGAGGAGTTACAACTTGATGGTTGTTGTATGGGGTGATTATGGGATTGTGGAAAAGGAAAGAACTTGGGGAACTTTGGCTGAAGTTTTGGATGACCTTATTCACCTCAAGTCAAAACTTCGGCATTTCAAATACAGTAGATGTTATCTGTAGTGAAACAAACATCAAACCTACTGTATAAGATCTGCAATACACGAGATGGCAATCCAAATGAGATAATCTAAACCAATGAGGTGGGGATTCCTTCAGTCAACTAGAACCCTGTGTGACTGTGGAAATTGTGCCGATTCAGCCACAAGAGCATTAATAAGATCACAGATCACCATGTTAGTAGGTGTGAGTAGGTTTGGAGTGTGGATGTATTCCGGTTTATCTTAAAGGTGTTCACTGGGGTTAAGGTTAGGGCTCTGAGCAGGACACCCAAGTGCTTCGTTAGCAATCCATGCCATAATGGACTTCACACTGTGCACAGGGGCATGCTGCAACAGATGTGGGCCTCTCAGTTCCAGTGAAGGTTACAACAACTTCTACAGTATACAATTGTATTTCTGCCAATGGTTTGGGGAAGAACCACATATGGGTGTAATGGTCAGATGCCCAAAAGTAAGTGGGTAAGTGTATATTTGTGCACATCAGTAGCCCAAAACCTTAAACACTGAAACACCACTTCCTTTACTGCAGTTGCAAAAATCTCACTGCTACACCAAGGTCGAGACTACATTTAACTCCATGCCTACTCATATGTTAGAGCATATAAACTCAGATTGCAGTCTACAGAATGTCTAGGATTTTCCTAATTATAGGATGTACATCAATCAGCCACAACATTAACAGCAGAAAACATTATGCTCAATACTGTGTATAGGTTCCCTTTGTGCAATCTGGCCAGCTCTGGCCCCTTGGGGTAGGACTCCACAAGACCTCTTGGAATGTGCTGTGGTGACACCAGAACGTTGGCAGCGGATCATTTGGGTGCTGTGGGTTGTGGGGTTCGGGTCTCCGTGGATCTGACTTGTTTGTCTGGCACATCCCGTGGGTGCCTTGGAGTTTTGGGCTCTTTGCCTGCTGGGTTGCGTGTGTGGTGAATTGTAGTGCACTGGGTGTTCTGGTGCTTTCTGGTCAGCATTGAATTTTTTTACAGTGATTGTTGCTATATGTTTTTTTATTTTTTATGGGATTGGATCAGACAGGCAGCCTTTTGGTCCTTCAAGCATAAATGAACCTTGGGTGGCCATGATCCTGTCAGCAGTGTACTGGTATATAATATATAAAGTTATGGCTGATCAGTGTATAAACAGTTCATTAGAAATCTGCTTCCAGAATTCATTTATTCGGACTGCTGAAAATCTTTGCAGGTTAACGTAGCCAGTGGCCTACACTATCCCTAATCGAAACCAAAGGCACAGATTAAGAACCATTTTTAAACTGCAAAGAACCAATATTAAGCACTCAAATGGTTCGGTATCTTAAGAGCGTAAGAAAAAAAGTGAAAGGAGAGGTATTATTTTTCTCTGTATATTATAAACCCCATGGTGACCTTCCATGCCGTTACTCTGAGAGAAGAGTATGCAGGAAAGCATTTATTGCGTTATAGTTCAGGTTAAAGAACCAGGGATGGAATAAAATCATGGGCCTCCAGTGACTCCAGTGGCTTGACGCGCGGCGCAGAGAAAGTGAAAAAGCAAACGTGGTAATTGTTTTTGCTATTTAAATATGGCAGGTTCAT
>JAQMYL010000016.1:18482486-18517486 GCA_030014365.1 Clarias pachynema | reverse complement strand
CTTTATTATACCCATTATAAAGTGCTATTTGTTTTCCATGAGGAGTGACGAGCACTGGAGGGAATTCAGAATATCCTGATGTCTTCTCTTATTAAATCTTGCTCTAAGAATAAAATCTGCAGCTTACATCAACCGTCAGAGGCATGCTATTGCATGCTGTTGCTGAGATGTCTGAGCTGTTTTGGACCAAAAAGTGCTTGTGAAAGCCAGAATCTCGGCGCACACACAGATTGTAATGTACTTAAACAGACTGCTCGTCTTGTAGTTCGCGACATATCAGCAGTACTGTTCATCTCACATCTGCTGCCGTAGTGCACAGCATGCCATTGTTTAACTTTATTAAATACTGTACCCCTCTGCTCAGATTCTCTCTAGTTTGCACTACATTTAAAAAGGTTTCCTTGCTCTTAATGGCTGTCGATTCATTTCATTGTCTCTTAAATGGCGACTTGGGGCTTCGTTCCTGTTACCACACTCTGTTTACTCAAAGCCGTCCCCACAACCCCCCAAATAGCTTTTAATTACCCTGTAATGTATTCAGACATTTTGTTTAAGCAACGCCAAATAGACTAGACAGTCTAGTTATGAGCTTGAACTGCCACAAAGATTTTATAACCCTTTCTCACACAGCTTTTTCATGGGAAAACAACACAACCGAGAGTCACGCCAAATGAAATCACTACAGGAGGGCCAGGAAAAACTTAGGACTTGTTTGCCAAAGTGAGGTGCATTCACACACATATACCTTTCACATTTCTTGACTTATAGGAATTGGTGTTGTTTCCCCCTTTTTTCTGCTTATACATATGAATTATGAATACATACATATGAAAGATATCTTCATTTTGGCAGTTTCAAGGAAAAAAAAAACATGCACAAGTGCTCAAGCTTTATGTATTAATTATTTTGGTTATATCAGTGTGAGTTTTGGCTTATTTTGCAGAATGCTATAACTCCACTGTTTTGTCACAAGGGATAAATCAGACTGGAGTTATGTTTGTGGCCATGTACTGTACTGTAAATATGCAATGTAGTGTGAATAATAGCATTGGTTGAGATTTAATGAACAAAAAACAAATAGCAAACTCATGCTTGATTGTGTTTTTGTAGTGAATCATAGCAACAACTTGGAACAAAGTAAAAGTGTTGAGTTTTGTTGCATACAAAACCTTTTCCATTGCAAAGTTTGTTGACGATCATAAGAAACATTAAAAACTGTACGAAAATGTTAGTTCACAGTCCATCATCTTCCTACCAGTTCCAGTTTGACAATCTAGTTTTTGACAACCCAGCCTTATCCTAAAATCTGCACTGTTTAAAACATACAAAGTTATAGCAGAGTTCAGAAATCCCGAATGGAGAACTGGATGTAGCAGTCATAACCAGGTGTAACAAAGACTTATTTCTCTTGTACATAGTGATTGTGTGTCTCCTGAATATTGTAGCATTCAAATGATGATGGGTTCCTCGTTGAGTCTGGTTCATCTCAAGGATTTTTCCTATTTTCCTCGTCACCATCGCCCTCGACTTGCTCATCAGGGACTGATGATTATGATTTATACATATTTCCTCACACTTTTCAAACTCACTTCCATATTTTTTTTGGATTCTGTAAAACTGCTTTGTAACAATGACCACTGTTATAAAGCGCTATATAGATAAAACTGAACTGAAAATTAATATATTTTTCATAAATGTTACTTTGATAAATATTGAAGTACATCATGGCTCACAAATGCAGCAAATCGAATGTTCGCGATAGTTTAAAGCTTCAATAAGTAGAATATATAGCAATTATAGCCAGATATTTTGTTAGAGACAGTAGTGTGTGCTTGCGGACAACAATCACAAAATGGCTTTTATCTCATTTTGCTGTCAAACTGCTCACATGTCCTGAAAATCCAAACATTAATAATATTACATACAGTTCATGAAAGTACATGATAACCACCATATCTGAATGGCATTTTGCAAACATAAAACATTTTTCTGCAATGTTTAACTGCACCCTTACCATGAATATCTAGTCATGACTGCTTTGGAATAATTAACACAATTTTATATGTATTTTTCTCATCCATCAATAAACCATCTGGCTCTTTTGTGTCTTCATCCTAGTTAGGGTTGGAGACTATTCTGGGAACAACGAGGCAAGAATATGCCCTGGTCGGGATGCCAATTTAGCATAGCCAGAGCCTCCAGAGGAAATTCCACCCAGAGAGTAACCCGAGGATCAAAGTGGGAGCCCTGGAACTGTGAGATGGATAAGTAGTGTTTCTAATGCTTCAAGACATTTTATTTCTTTTGGATTTTGAATCATCGGATGAAATGTTTTATATATCATTCTGCTTATTCTCTTGAAGGATGCCCAAAACTGTGTATTTGACAGGATCATGGTGTGAAAGAGCCATGAATATACATCGACTGAATGTTATGAATTTAATAAAAGGGTTCAGATACAATCTTATTTTTCAGTTTAATTTTCCCAATTTCCTCTATTTCAAGATGTTATAAAAATGCCAAAGCCCAAAAATTGCTTCCATGTGATTTTCCTTTGCCACTCTGCTGCCTAATGCACGTCGAATAGAATGCAACCATCAATGTTTCTCAAATTCTCTGACCAAACAAAGCGTCAGCAGATTATTATTTAAAAAATAAGCACATGTACTGTAGGCTGCTTTAAAGTCACAGATCTAACCTTTGCAGGAATAGTCAGAGATTATTTTTCATCAATGTTAATAATGCAACATTAATATTAATATTCTCCACAGACGTATAATGATGAAAATGTCATCTGGCAAACTGCCGGCTTTCTTCCGTTCTTCACAGTTCTTTCAGCTATTAAGATTGTTGTCGGCCATGTGCATCCATGCAAGTGGAACATATAATGCTTCACAGTCAGCATGATACATTTACAGGTCCGTAAAATCTCACCATAAAACATAAAGGCCTGAAACCATATTGCTGTCTGGAATAAAAAAAAATTTAAAAAAAGAAGAGAAAATTACCCTGGTCACTCTGAGACAGACCAAAGCATATCTCTCTGCTTTTACAGGGCTGTTATTAATTGGAAAGGCACGTAGAAGCCGGAGATTCTTTATATAAGAAGGAGCTCTGGATGCTGTTAGGAATTATGTGGTAATTATGGGTAAAACCAGATGGGACATGGGCCTTTAGATTGTTCCAGTGGACATAAATCTCTCGGAGTAATCTGGTGTACGTCAACAAATTTTGCAGGGTTAGATTTATGCTATGGTTAAGACAGATAACATGGTCTGCGTTAGCCAGAAAGGGTGTTTTAGACACTTATTTTAAAACCCTGTTAAGTTTTGCAGACTGTACAATGATGATAAAAAAAAAATGCAAATGCAAGGTTATAAACAGTTTCAACGCTCTCAGCAGGAAGAACATCTGTATGGGAAACATCTGTTTTGCAGCTCTCCGTGAAATTATATTTCATCGTTGGAGGTGGGTTGGGTGTATAGTGCTCAGTATGATGCACTGATTCGAAGAGAATGTAATGGGGTTCTCTTTAAAACGAAGTAGAGAATCATATATCATCTTTTTAAAGCTTGTGAAAGTGGGATGAGATTGCTTTCCAGCACAGATCAGGGGAAAGCATATTGTAAAAAGACCTTTCATAGGTTTTGGAGAAGTGCATTTTTCTGTTTTCGGCATAAGGAATAGATTTGGTTTAATAGCTTGCCCATGCCATGCCTGTAGCCTGGCTTTGTTAAAAGTCTATAAAGAGATAATGATATATACAATGGTCATGCCTGACAAACCAATTTCATCTCATATTTTTGTTTTATGTGATCACGTTACCTTATACACCAATCAGCCATAACATTATGACCTCCTGCTTATCCCCACTTTCTCCCACAGGTCACACCTTTCTAAGGGAACCAGCACTGACCTTTTCAGGATTGCAGTTACAGTAGCTCATACTGTATATTGGATCAGACTACATACAGTTCTTCACTCCACATGTGCATCAGTGAGCCTTTGCCACCCCCTTGTCGCAGGTGCACAGGTTTTTCTTTCTTGGACCACTTTTGCTATGTCCCACTTCTGGTATGTTCACTTTTGGTATGGTGTCGTCTAGCCGTCACAAGTTAGCTCTCTACAGATACAATATTTCGTTTCAATGGCAGGTGGAAATAAGTGGGATGTATATTGTCCCTGAAGAACAAAAAAGAACAAAAAAAACGGTCAAATGTAAGGATCTGAGTGATTTTGACAAGGAACAATTTGTGATGGGTCAGAGCAACTCCAAAACTGCAGCTCTTATGGGATGTTCCCAGTCTGTAGTGGTGAGAACCAACCACAAGTAGTGCAAGAAATCAAAACGAAATGAACTGACAACAGGGTCATGGGCAACCAAGGCTCACTGATGCACGTAAAGGCATGTGATGGCTGGTCCATGTACTGTATTCCGATCCAATATGAGAGCTACTGTAGCTCTAATCACTGAAAAGGTTAATGCTAGTCTCCATAGAAAGGTGTCAGAGGTCATTGCTGTTTTGGTCGTATAAGAAGGAATCTACACAATATTAAGCAGGTGGTCATAATGTTATGGCTGATCAGTGTATGCTAAGGGTTGTCTATCCCATTGGGATTTTCCCAATTAAAAAGTTCTTTACATGTTTATATCACATTATCACTTTTCCAATTTCCCATCTAAACTCAATGTTTAATCACCGAACCAGCTCCAAACATCTGTCACAAAACCACTGGAGAACATTTTATCTTTAATCTATCTTCGCCAGATTTCAAAATGTTTTAGTTTTTTCATGTTGTCGACTGTGTGACACGTCTGTACTGTTGCACCAACACCATTTTGTCCTATTGTAGTTCTCTTGGGTAGTACTGCTAAGTATATTCAAACTTGTAGAGTTTACTAATGGTAGCCAGGAAGCTTCCTGATCCATTTTTCTTTCAGTGTGAGTGTAACGTGAAAAACTCCGTAAAGAAAAATGAGTCGCACAAAATGTTCTGGGCTTCCGTGTCGGGAGACAGGGAGAGACAGGGAGAGAGGTTTTTGCTTTGCTTGCTTCTCAGATAGCACCTGTTTTGTATGTCATATCATTCTTGTATACGGTTATGACAATATATATTCTCTAAACTAAACTGTAAAACATCCCAGATACCAGACACCGGCACCAAATATACTCCTTCACTGTGAGGTCCATAGAAGGAAACAAATTCCATTCCACTAGGAAATGACTGTATGTCAGTACACTACATAATACTGTATATCAATACGTATATATTAATGTTGAACTGAAAGCAGCTTTAATCCAGATCACATATATCACATTTTTAGTGGGCCTCAAGAGAGTCTGGGATTCCACATTCCTGTCATACAACTAAGAGGGAGAGATGGCTATATTTCTCAGCAGTCGTTGAAATAATTTGGGTTGATCTATGTGCTGCTGGTTAATCTGCTGTCATGATTTGATCAAGAGGTAAAAGTGTTAACCTGAGGATGAATTCCTTCTTTTCTTTCACTGTTTTAAAATTTATTATAATCTCACTTTTTTTAGGCTGTATATTAATTAATCAGGTATTGGATTTCCCATACGGAAAACTCCCCTGGAATTCTTTTGAAGACTGAATTGGAATTCCATGGAATTATGAAGCCATAACACTAACCACTGTACCATCCTGTCAATTTGGTTTAATAAAAGGGTGATTATGGGCATGTCATGGGCATGACATTACTTTTACTGAAATTTTATTAATTCCTTCAGTACTTTAAATGTCTTCCATGGAAGGTTAAATGGGTATGCTCATGGATATTCACAGAATTTCAGGTATGACTTATGACTTCCATTAGTGCCCCAACCTCAATAAAACAATACGTCTTAGCATGAAGTAAAAAGTAATAAAACAGATTATATACAGTCATGTTCAAAGTGTCCAACTCTTTCAATTCTGTGTTTTTGTGTAAAAAAAAGAATAAAAAATAATTTGATCATTGCGCAAAGCATTAGGAAAATAAAACCTAAGACGAAAAACAACAAGCAACTTTTTCATAAACTTTATTTATTTAACAAAGATGAAGCCAAAAAGGGGAAAAAAGCATGGAGACAATACTAAGTACCCCCTTACTGCTTAAACAGGATTTAGGAGGGTAATTGCAGCCAGGTGCTGCTGATCATCAGTCCTTAATTAACTGATCATCAGCATGTGTGTAGACCTCTATATAAAAGCATACGTTTTGTCAGTTTGCTGGTCTGGAGCATTCAGGTGTGTGTTAACACAATGGCAAGAGGGAAAAACATAAGCAATGTTCTTAGAGAAGCAATCAATCCGGAATGGGTTATAAAACCATTTGAAGTTTATTGTTCTACAGTGGGGCAGTTAGCACTGTTGCCTTGCACCTCCATGGTCCGGGTTTGATGCCTGTCTCTGTGAACATGGAGTTTGCATGTTCTCCCCATGCTTGGTGGGTTTTCTCCGGGTACTCCGGTTTCCTCCCACAGTCCAAAGGCATGTAGGTTAGGTTAATTGGTGTTCTCAAATTGCCCATAATGTGTATGAGTGTGTGTATGTGTGTGTTCCCTGCGATGGATTGGCGCCCTGTCCAGGGTGTACCCTGCCTCGTGCCCTAAGCCTCCTGGGATAGGCTCCATGCACCTGCGACCCTAAATACAGCAGTATAGAAAAATAAGTGAGATGAGTGAGTGTTCTACAGTGAGAAAGTGGAAAACATTCAAGACAGTTGCCAATCTTCCAATGAGTGGAAGTCCCACCACACCCCCCCCCAACCCCCCCCCCCCCCCCGCCAATGTTAGACCATGCAATGCTCAGAGAGAAAAAAGAGGTAAGCATGTTGTCCATGACAACACAATTAGAAGAAGACTGAACAAGTATGGTTTGTTTCGAAGGTTGGCCAGAAACCTCAACGTGGAAGCACGACTAAGGTTTCTGGACAGATGAAACCAAAGTGGAGTTGTCTGGCCTTAATTCCCAACTCCATTTTTGGCAAAAATCAAATAGCATTTCAGCGGAAACACCTCATACCCACTGTCAAGCAAGGCGGTGAAGGGGTGATGATTTGGGCTTCTTTTGCAGCCACAGGATATGAGCACCTTGCAGCTCACCAGGAACTCCTCTGTATAGCAGAGTATTCTAGAGGCCATCTGTCCAACAACTAAACCTTGGTCAAAATTGGGTCATGAAACAGGACAAAGATATAAAGCAGACCAAACAATGGTTTTTGAATGGCCTAGTAAAAGTCTAGACCTCAACCAAACTGAGATGCTGTGGTGGGACTTAAGCAAACTGTGCATAAGTGAATGCATAAATAACCATAAATACATAAGAAATGTTTTAAAGCAGAATGGGCCAAAATTACTCTGCAATGATGTTAGAGCCTGAGAAAGTCATAAGGAAATAATTAATTCATGTTACTGCTGAATCTACAGGTTGTTGATTCATGGGGTCATTGATTCACTTACGTTATTAGTATTGTTTTTTTTTTTTTTTTTTTCATTTTTGTTAAATAAATAATGGCACAGTGAAAAAAAAGTTATATGTTTTTGTTCAGCTGGGGTTGTATTTGCATAATACTAAAACACTACTTTTAATTGATGTTTATTGTTTTTACAAAAAAAATCTAGAATTAAAAGAGAGGATACCAACTTTTAAACACGACTGTAGATTATATACAGTGTATAGATGTACAGGTTGTGCTGACAACACGAAATCTGATTTTGTGCATTTACAAATGATCCATCATTACATTATACATATAATTGTGTGGATTGTCTGCAAAACAAGTTGTTCCATGTATAAAAATGCATAAAAACTCAATATAAAACAGTTAAGTAAAACTGAAAGTTTATTTCATTTCAATAGCATACAGAAAAACTTATGGAAATGTTAAACATACGTGTAAAACAATATTGCTTACTTTTTTTTTATGTTATAAAATCGCTGACCTTAACATAACACACTGTTCAAACATAACATATCAAAATCAGTTCACTAAATACTGAAACACGTGGCCTTTTTTATAAGCCATATTGAGTAGTGGTTCTGTTTATGGAGTGCTCAGCACCCTGGTTGTATTAAAAAAAAAAACGAACAAGACAAAAGGAACACTATACAGATTGGAATCATAAAGGAACTGTTGAGAGACATTTGGAAAGAGTGTAGTGTAACATTCCAGAGATGTCAAGTGCAACATGTTTCGAGAATATACAAAAATAGTTGTCTTTTTAAGCCTTAAATGGTCAAACATGGTGGAACATTCTTTGACGGACAACTAGAAGGTATAGTATCAGTCTGATGACTGTTTCCAAATGGCTGTTTCCAGATTTGAAATAGAGGTATGTGAGGAAAGCTTCATAAGTTCAAAGGAAGGAGTAGACTTTGGCAACTTTTCCAAACGTCACACATTATAAATTTGAACACGAGGGAATGTTAAACTGTTTCCTGACACCATGTGACTAAGTGCTGACCGCATTTGACCATGATATAATCTGTAAATGCCTGGCACTATGAAACTTTGTATTACATCTTCTATGTGAACATGAATTAAAATGGTTAACGGTTAGTAAATATTCATCTTATTACTTAGCATTGCTTCTCATGAAGTGCATATATGCATACTCTCTGGATCATTCCCTTTTTCTTTTAATCCTGAGATGAAGCGTACATACATACAAAGTCCATTACTTTCCATGTTACCCCAATTTTCTTTCTATTCTATGATAAATGTATATTATGCAGACCTACAGCTGTGTAGCCAGTTTCACTCCCTGGCATTACTTCACTAGTTTGGAAGCAATTAGACTAAATTTCCTAAGTTTTAAGCTTCCTAGGCAGGATCTTCCTGTTAACAGGTTTTTGGACCTGAGTGGTATCTTGCTGTGGATGTGGGAGCTCTGGTTCAGGCTCGTGAAGCTGTTTGAGAAGCCCCGTCTGATCCTTGGTCTCCCGTTTGGCCAGCCTCAGCAAGCGTTTCAGGTTCTTCACTTTGTCCCTCAGGTGGTTGTTGGCTTTCTCGAGGACTTTAACCTTCTGAGAAAGTGTTTTAACCTTCTCCTCTTCCTCGAAGAGAACTTTCTGCACTGTGGAGCACAGGAGCTGTGGATAGGATAGAAAGAAGAGTAGATGTAACAGGATATAATACAATAATGAAGGCAGTCAGATAATGTGAACTGGGATGTAAAAATGCATACAGTACATACAGTAAGGTTAAAATACAAAAAAAAAAAAAACTCACAAGAAAATTGGATAGACAAGGATGCAAAAGAGATCTTTCAGCCCAACTTGAACACGAGTTTCTCTTTTGTCTATCTTTTGAAGTTCATAAAACGTAATAAGAAGTTAATAATAAGAATAAAACGGCAGCACAGTGGCCTAGTGGTTAGCACTGCCGCCTTGCACCACCAGGTTTCAGGTTCGATTCTGGGTTCAGAGTCTGTGTGCATGAAGTTTGCATGTTCATTGGTGGGTTTCTTCTAGGTACTTTGGTTTCCTCCCACTAAGACATAAAGATTAGGCTAATTGAAATTCCCAAGTTGCCTGTAGTGTGTGAATAAGTGTGTGTATGTGTGTGCCCTGCCTTGTGCCCTAAGTCTCCTGGGATAGGCTCCAGGCCGCCCGCCCGCGACTCTGTATACAGGATAAAGTGGTATAGATGATAAGTGAGAGAAAAAAAATCTTTTCAAGTTTCAAGTACAAATTATTCTTTCCATGTTGGAAACCTTATAATTTATTAACAGTTTAAACTCTTAATTGTTAACCGAAGACTTATTACAAAACGCTTAAAAACAGTTTGAAGCATGCAAAGAAATTTTCAACACCTTCTGACCAATCAGAATAAAACACTTCAACAGTATAATAATATGTGCAGCAATAAGTCAATAAAATCTGCTGTTTATTTCTTCACCCTTTTTCAGTTAATCTGTTCTGGATGAGAATCATCTTTGGATGGAACTGGATTCAGTTAAAGCCTTTTTTTGTTTGTAGTATTCAGGATAAAACTTTTACGACAGTTAATTTTGCCTGGCCGATATTCGTGCATATTAAATTAAAAGAAAAGGTTGAATTTCTGTTATGTGGTTACTCAATAGTATGAAATTTTTTTTTCCTCTGTTTTTAATAAATGCCATTATTTTATTATGTTCTATTTAATTATTTGCAATCCACATCTCCTGCAGCTTCGTTACGTCATCGTTCCAACAGAAATGTAATCTAGAAGCGGGTATCAATTTGTATTGCAGTGTTTGTATCTCTATCTATCGAGATCATTTGAAAAGAGCACCTCAAGAACTACAGTTCATAAAAGGTTTACCGAATAACTACTGACGGTATTCCTATGTTTAACTAAACTAGCATGGGAATTGTGGTATTGTAGGAAAACCTTGATGAAGCCAGCATGCTTTCCTAATTTATATGTATCTGTCTCTAATTATGAACAGCCTTTGCTTGAGTGAGTGGAAGCCACTGCTGGTTTTGATAACCGAGTTGACCACAACTATGGCAGCTTCGCCTAATCGTCTGTGGCTATGGAATGTTCCATACTTCAGGGAAAGCACAGCATCTACACACATTTTTCCAAACCTCCTCACAGCCCGAAATGAATGCTTTTAAAAACTATGTTTTGTTTTAGGTACGTGCGGAAGGACAACTATTTAGGATTTTTTTTTGGTAAATATGGTCATACGATAATTATAGCTTCAGTAGTAACACAGTGGTACTTTCTTTGACCTTTTAAACGTACCCTGCATTTATAAGCAGCTCTATTACCATAATAATGCAGCAGCTATTCTGTAAAAATGTGACATGTTAGCCTAAAGTGTTATACCATTAGTAGATCACACCACAGTGGCAGATCGGAATATGCAGACTGCATTTGTAGATCACATTACTGTAGTACATCAGTACATGAAGATCTCACCATGGTAGATCACATCAAATCACTGTCCCAAATTACATTGTGTAGCGCACATTAGTAGATCACTTGGATCTGTAAATAGCAGTAGTAGATCATATCTCTAGATAAGTGTGATCTACAGTACACTAGACAAGAAAGTGGACATCACGTTTGTAGATTACAGTATATCACTGTATTAGATCAAATTCATGAATCACACCAATGTGACAGATCACATTATTTGATCCCAAGTCATTCTGCCAGATCATAATATGTATTAGTAGATTACATTACTCTGCATGATATGTAGATCACATTAGCAGATCACATCATTATAGTTGCTCAGATGATGATCGCAATAAGGCCGTAGGACAGGTTGTGCCAATAGCATTAGTAGAATACATTACTGTGGTAGGTCAGAATGTGTAGATCACACTGGTAGATCACATCACTCTGCCTAATCATTGCAATAGATTGTGCAGATCACATCAGCAAGGTAGATCACATCATAAATCATAGCTGTGGTAGATCTGCAAATGATATTAGTAGATTACATCACTCATCTAGATTAGAATATGTAGATGACATTACGAGCTCACATAACCGAGCCATTAATCATAAATACATTATAGATCAGGATGTGTAGATTATATAGGTATAATCCTTTACTGTGATAGGTCAGAATATGTAGCTCACACTGGTAGATCACATCAGTGAAGTAGCTCAAAATGCACAGACCACATTCATAGATCACATCGCTGTATTAGGTTATATAATTTGATCTCATGTACAGTATAATAATGATAGTTGATTCACATTTGCATATCAGCAGATCATGCCACAGTGGTAGATCAGGGTATGTCAGTTACGTTAGTAGATCACATCACTTTTGTACTGTAGATCAGAATGTGATCTGTGGAATATAGTAATAAACAACCACCGTGGTAGATCAACTGCCAAACGAATCAACTACCAAATTAATACATCACTGTGGTAGGTATAAAGATCACAATATCAAATTACGTTTACTGTGCTAGATCAGAATGTTTCTAGTAAATAATAGAGGCTGTTAAATATTATATTGTCAAATGGAAGGTTTTATGACATCATATGCAGATGACTAGTATAAATGATGGCCTCTTACATGCAACTGTTTAATAGATTGTAAATCTAGCTGAACTTTATATTTACTTTTACACGATGCAGTGGTCATTCGTATAATCTGAGATTTCCTACATAGCTCTTTCTGTATTGCTACCATCTGGGTTCTTGTGTAGCTATGATGTAAATCTGGAGTATTATACTATAAATATGTGACTTGGATAAATGTGAACCATATGTACACGGATGAAAAACTGGAGTGTGCAGTGTGTCCAGTGTGGATAAAGTGTGGTTTGACCAGACTACACAACAACACTGTACAATAATAAAAGTATAGAAGACGATAGACAGCTGCATAAGAAAAATACTGTACTGTATGTGTATATCAGTGAAGCAGTGTCGAATCACCTTCCCTTCATATTGATTATATGGACACTGTCCACTGCATTTGAAACAAGGCCTTTTCTGTCCAAACACAGCCGGGTAATTATGCGTGCCATGCTCTGGTGCTGTGCACTCAATCTGTTCGCCAACCTTCATGACAACTTGTCTCACAAGCATGCAAACATTTCAGAAAACCCCCTGGTGATGGACATTTCTCTAGGCGTATGTACTCTCCCTGCTATTTCGCCGACTGGATGAATCATGGAAACACCAAAAAGAAAAAGGAAAAGTGGCAAAAATTTTCACCTTTCATCATCATTATCAATTAAAGAGACAAGAGACATATATAACCTTCTACAAAACTTGGTTTTGACATTAGCAAAAGTATGCAAATAGTAGTGCAAAACACAGATGAAAGCAAAATGGTGCCTGCTTTTCTCCATCCTTTCGTATGGTCACTGATCCAAACCAAGTCCAGCTCATTATCGTAACCTAATCCGCTCTCATTGCTTTGCCATGACAGAAAGCTTTCACAAGAGTTCAGGACCAGATTGAAACCAGCTTCATAGCAAAGAAATCCCAAGGTTATTGAAAGGAACACTATGATTTATTAATTTCTGGAAAAAAAAGCACAGGACAGAAGGATGGGAATTGACATGTGGGTGTTGACATAGCAAACTGTTGCTACAAATTATATCAGTATGTATACAGGTAATTATATTTACAGTCACAACAAGAACCAATGTGATTAAGATGGTATAAACGCCTGTAATATAAGGTTTTAATTCATACTACCTTTCAAAAGTTTGGGATCACTTGCAAATGTCTTTGTTTTCCAAAGGAAATCACCTTCATGTAATTCACAATTCTTTCCATTTCACAAAAAAATTAAAGTTAGCCAGAAATCAGACGGTAATAAAGCGGCCAGCACAGTCTCCAGTAGTGATGGGAAGTTTGGATCATTTTAGTGACTTGGTTCTTTGAATCTCGTTCATCAAAATGAACGAATCTTTTATGAGACTTGAGTCATTTAGTTCATTTCATTCTTTTGATCAGAAATAAAATAAAATGTTACATTTTCAATAAACAGACACCCAACATGTCTACATACACAAATTTTGGCTATACTGTAGTTTCAATAATGAAAATATTACAATGCAGCTAAGGACATATTATAATAAACAGAATGAGCAGCTCACCTCTTATATCTTTTGGTCCGAGTCGTTCGTTCTTTTGTCACATGACTCTCATAAACGCTATGCAGTGCTTTACACAGAAAACAGAATTGAACGGAGTCTTCTAGTCCAAGTCGTTCGTTCTTTTGAATCTATTGCACTGTATAGCGTCTATGGGAGTCACGTGACAAAAGAACGAATGATTCGGACTAAAAGACTCAAAGGTAACCACCCATTTCTGTTTCCTGTACATAACCTACGGAGGTTTCGCGATGCTTTTCGCATGAGCGCCCAGTAGAAAATTAACAAATCACTTTTTGAGACTACTTGTTCTTCTGAATCACGTTAAAGACTCACTATCACTTACTCACTCACAGTCATTACCGCTTAATCCTGTATTCAGGGTCGCGTGGAGCCTGGAGCCTATCCCACGATACTTAGGGCACTAGGCGGGGTACCACCTGGACAGGGTGCCAATCCATTGCAGGGCACACACACATACACACACTCATTTACACACTATGGGCAATTTGAGAACACCAATTAACCTAACCTACAGTACATGTCTTTGGACTGTGGGAGGAAACCGGAGTACCCGGAGGAAACCCACCAAGCACAGGGAGAACATGCAAACTCCATGCACACAGAGACGCGAATCGAACCCGGACCCTGGAGGTGCAAGGCGACAGTGCTAACCACTACACCACATTGCCGCCATGTTAAAGACTCATTAAAAAACAACAACAACAAAAAAAACTAATCGTTCATGAGCGACCCATCACTAGTCTCCAGGTCTGAACCCTATCTAGCTGTTGTGGGAGCACCTTGTCTGTATAGTATGGAGAAAAACTCCATCAAGTCAATCCATCTTGTGGAAAATGCTTTATGAAGCATGGGGTGAAATCTCATCAGATTATCTTGAAAAATTGACAGCAGTAATGCCTATTATCTGCCAGGCTGTAATTGCTGCAAAAGGTCCTTTTTTTGATGGAGGCAAAGATTGAAGAACACATTCATCATTTCCATCAAAATCATTATTTCTAACTCTGACAATGTCAGAATGTCTTGTTCTTTTGCTCTATTTTCTAATTTCGTGTGTGTTTCCTTGGTAAAACAATTACATTTCTAAGTGATCCCAAACTTTCGAGCGGTAGTGTATATAAATATGATTTACGACATATTTCTAAGAGATGAAAACACAATAAAAAGATGGCAGCTTGACTGATCAATACTTCCAAGGCTACAAACACCAAGTTTGTTTTTGTCTCTAAGGTTTACAGAATGGTCAAGTTGAATACAAAGCTATTTTGAGACTAAGAGGATCAACATACAGTACAACCGCCATATGATATCTCTGTGTAAGCAAAAGCCACAGGCATGATCATCAGACAAATTCAGACACTTGAGTTCCACCCTGTCCTGGTTTTGTTAGTCATCCACAACCCAAAGCCTGCCGTTCCTTATCCCACATACAAATTATCAGTTTGACAGAAAAATGAGATCTCCATTTCGGCATTTTTGAGAAAAAGTACCAAGAAGCACAACACACTATTTTGTACACTGTTTCTTCGAGTCACAAGGCTGTTAAAAAGTACAAATGGCTATATTTTACATCAAAAGTGTTTTGGTTATTTTAGGGTGGAGACTGCATTATTTTGCAAAAGGCTATATCACCACCTGGCTCCCAACTGCAACAAATCCAATGCCAGTAGTAGTTCAAAAGCTTCTTAATGAAGAATATGTAGTGATTTTCAACTAAAATATTATGTTATAGTTATAGTGTGCTTGTTCTTAATAAGGTTCAGAAATAAGTGAAAGTCTGGGAAAAAAAATGCTTTGATCTTGTGTTGCTTTCAAACTGTTCAACTGTTCATGAGAAGATGTTCACGCAAGCTCAGGCACATGCTGGTCAGGTATTGAAACTTTCTTGTTAGTATGCAGTCTTATCGGGAATCTGATCAGCAACGTGTTTTAGCGATTCAGCCTTTCTATGCTTTTAATGAGACGTAGAAGATAAAAATGTATTGGCTGCATTGGTCATAATCAGACATGCTGACATGAATTAACTAGAGCATGTCAATGGGAAAGTGCTGAAAGAGCTGGTATTTGGTGCAATTGCTATAATAAAAAAAAAAGATGAAATATTTCACATGGTAACGTTTTGACCATTTTAAACATTAGGCTGGGTGTCGTCTCTTCACTCACAATTATAAGGAAGTCATTGCTTATTAATGTTTTTGTTAATAAGCAAATTATGTAATTAAGTTTCTTTTTTAAAAACATCACTGCTGTCTGTACAGTGTGTGTAAGTGGGTTCGATGATGATATGACGGCACAGATATTTGCTCTGATTCCAAATGGAATTAATTAGCCTTATTTGCATTTGAGTACGAAATGTAATTATCCGAAATCATAATCAAAGCACGAGGAAATAGCAAAGTTTCAGACATCAGGTTATGTAAAAGTGCTTTACTTCCTAAGAGTAACTCAGTGAAGGATAAGAGTAGGCAATTACGTCTTTAAATGATATGGACTCAGTTTTTATAAATGACAGGAGATCGTTTAGATGATTAGAGAGACTAGATTACAGATCCAGTGTGTTGAAGGTAAACATGCATGTGGGTTTTATTATAGCCTTTGTTCTCTGATGCTATTCCTACTTGTAATTGCGGGCTTGATTGTTTGACAAGGGCTTACCCGGCTGTCCTCCTGCGCCTCCCACTCTGGGGTGTACGTGTGGACCTGTGTCCCAGCTGTGCAGTTGGAGAACTGGAAGAGGCTGGCGAACATGCGGTGGTTTTCCGGTGTGTCAGGGAAAATGGGGTCCTGGAAGTTCACTCCGTGAGGGATGATGTTGTAGTTTTCATCCATCCTTGGGCGGAAAAAAAAAAAAAGAAAAAGAAAGTTACATCAAAATGTTTTTGTTTTGACACTATTTAATAGAGTGTAGAACAATTTACATAAAAGAAGACTCTAATGTGATGTCATAACATGTCAAAGTCAATCAGGGTATCCAGGTCAATCCTTTTGTCTTTTTTGGATCTCTGTTCAGATAGCTGCATATTAATTCCAATAAAGTCCCAAGCTGTCTTTTGTAGAGGAACACTTTCGCACGCACACCCAGGACGACTTTCTCAGCATCAGGGAAATAAGGAACGTCTGTTATCGGAGTCCTTAAAGTGGCTGGATAAATATTAATTCCAAAACCATGGTTACATTGGCACACGATAGAAAAAATGAGAAGCTTTCTTTACTTTTCCCTCGATTAAGGTCTGACTCTCTCTGTTCTTCCTGTGAGCTTTGGCAGGCGGCCACGCAGGTCCTGTATTCGTCTGTGTCTATGTGTGTGCATGTGAGCTCTGTCTGATGACAAGCATGACAGCGCAATCATTAAAAAAATGAACTAAAAAAGGAAACAATCAAACATATGGTTTTGCTATTCGGATCATTCGCTAATATCCGAGAACCACAAACATATTAGCTTGAGTTATGATGGAGAGTAAGGTATTAATGGATAAGCTCTGTATAAATATGATAAAAATTTGCTTAATTGTGGGAAAAAAAAGTCTGATGTGTTTTTGCTATAATTCAATTTGATCTGTCCTACTTTGTCCTTGGCAGATGACATCTTACCCCAGCTGAGAAAAAGTAAGCAAAATGCGAAATCTAATTGTGCTGTTCAGTATCAATATCATTTGTGTTTATGTTTGTTTTTCAGAAAAATCCATTCCCTTTTCGTTCTGTAGAAGAAGCAGTCATGCATAGTCTATTCATAAATCAGCTGTAAAATACAACGCAGTCCAAAAGATAAACTTCCAGTCCGTTTTGATTACATGTGACAAAGTAAGTCTATGTGAGGATTTGCTAGAAATGTTGTTTTTCTTCTTTTTTTTTTTTTTGCAGTCTCAAAGCCTGCAGCTCATGCATCCGGAATCTGTCTGAGCTCTGGATGAGCATCAAAAGCTCTAGGGTTATGTTATAGCTTAAAGTCAGTAATCCATAGTTTGCTTGGCAAAAGCTCAGATTGAATCCCGAACAAATTTGTGTTTATATACAGTTTGGTCTTTAGCCAACTGAACTTGAATCATGCAGGTTTCTGGGTGGGTCAACTCTAAACTCATTCATCCATTCATTATACATACAGCTTATCCTGTTTAAAATCGCAGGGGTGCCTGGAGTATCCCGAGGAAGCCGGGGCACAAGGATGGTAAATCAACAGTCACCTCCTGGTAAGATGATACTGTACCTACAGTAGGTGCCAATTTTATTAAAACTGTGATTCTACCTAGAAGTACCACGATAAAAAAAAAAATGTCGTGATTTGATGTTAAAATTTTCCCCGATTTTGTTTTTTAATTTTAAACCTTTAAAAAGTTTAACCATTAATTAATTGTACTAAATAGTTCAGAGTGTGCCACCTGTAGGATTATAAAGAAATAATGACATTTTACCGCCACAAATGTCTCAAAACTCAACTTGACATTGAGCATATGGATTGCGCAGCTGCGAGCACACGGCAAGTATTTTCGCCTAATTAGCGCTCGCTGTGCTGTGAGACTTGTGCGTAATAAGTGGGTTTGAGACTAATTCGCTCACAGAGTTTGGAGGCTTTTAACACGCGCAACTTTTAGTAGTGTTGCACCAAAAATGCGTTTGTGTTGGGCCACTCGGAAGCTCCTGTGCTCGTTACGGAATCAGTTATATCTAAGGCTTTCAAACTGTAAATCAGCTAATTATGGTCACTGTTCACTCAACCAATCATACACTTTGATACACAATTTCATTAAGGGAATCTGCCTACACCGCATGTTTTTGGACTTTGGGAAGAAACGTGAGTATGATGAGGAAACCGGTCAAGCACAGACAGACAGGAAGAACAGGCAAACTTACCATAAACCTTGCAGCTAGAACCACCGTCCAAGTTTCTGACCAATCAGAAGCAAGCAATGTTTTTTTAACATAGCTTTTCTTTCATCCAAAAGTAACTGAGAAGCTTCATAAAACTTAGCTATGATGTGTGACAAATCAAAACGATGCCCAGGTTTAAAACTTGCTCCCAGTCTTAACATGCAAATATGTGTAAGAGCATGCACTATTGATTTACTTTGAATAAAGACACGTGAAAAGGGCTTTAAGAATTCTCACATGTGCTTCACAAAAAAGAAAAAAAAGAGAAAAGTTACAGGACATTGTGAGCCAAAGAAGGCTCAAAGTCGAATGTTTCTTAATGTTGTTTAAACAACTTAATTCTTCAATTTGTGATGTTCAGTGTGTCTTTGTGAATGGTAAGTATTCAGTAAACATATGTTTATTAGAAGCGAAAGCTGGGTTGCTAAAGGGGTTTGGATGCATCTATTGTTTGGATAAGACGACGCTGAACTGGTTTTTTGGTCTGCAGCTTAGCGTATCCACCATCTGCATTGCATATGTTGTGAAGCATCATGACAAAATGTGTTGCGTGACAAATATTATTATTTACTTCCACCCTTTTTTCCCTGTACCACGAGTTACCAGAGTTTCGCAAACCTAACCCCATTAATGCTAGTTTCAAAATAGTCGCGTCAGGTATGCGCTAGTAAAGGGAGTCTTTACAGCTTCCGTAGAGATTACGCCAGACGTGACCTCAAAATTCCCTTAAAACTTCAATCATCACTCCCAATGACCTTTCACCCTGGTATAAGAAAAACAACAAGTTTGCACTCTTTATTTGAAGGTCCTGCCAGGTTAAATGTTGTTTAGCAAAGAATCCATGCTGAGTCGATTAAGTTTCTATGCTGTGCCTCTCTGGATTCTTGATTTTTTTGATGGTTTGACTTCTGAGATTTGTCCTGTCAAACTTAATCCAGCTGCAAGCTTAGGCTAGGGCTTTTTTTTTTTTTTTAGTTCACTCACACTTACACACACACACACACACACACACACACACACAGAAGACGTCTTTTGAACTTGTGCATTTTGAATGACATGTTCTTAACATAGTCTATGTAAGTGTCAGGCCTTGTTCAGGCTACCAGCCAAGTCTGATTTTTGGCAAATCCCCATTAGAATCAGTCTGGAACCAGATTGCTATCATGTAGTCTGAACAGCACTATTTGAACCACATCCAGAAGTGGTTTGAAATCAGGTTCAAATCGGATTCCTAACCTTTCCTCAAACTGTCCGTTACATCACTCATAATATGACGTGCAAGTTCAAGTCCACACAAACACGTGGTATGGACATGGATGCATGATCGAAAAAAGCCTGTGGAAAGACGATGGAAGAAATGGAGAACAATAGTGCATGGACAGAAAAAGAGGGAAAGCTAGAGGGAATGTACAGAAACATCTAAGAAATATCACAGTGTATACGAGAACGGTTATTCAGATGGACATGGCCACGTTACCACAGCAACCAATGCATATACTGTAGGTCAACAATATGTCGGATTTGGGCTGCCAGTCTGAACAGAATCAAATCCAATCACTTTCAAAAACAGAATGTAAAATCAGTCCTAAAGATTTGCATGCAGTCTAAACAAGGTATTAGATTTATACAATAAAGTCCATGCGTAGCAGGACAAGGGCATACTCAATGGTTTTGACTCCACTGCATATGAAATAATTCAAGCGTACTGTGCTTCTATTCATCTTGGGTAAGTTATTACCCATATTTTGGGTAATATTACAGATATTTTATATGTGACAGGACAAATGTACTGTAATTAGGTGCTCAGGTGTATGACAACAAAGTTATCAATCTATGGTTAGTGTTGAGTTTATGAACTCTATCTATATCACAGGATACATGACTATGAAATTCTCTAAGTTTTACTCTTTAAGTCAAGGGAAATAATATCTTATAAATTGAAAGTCTTAACAGCCTATATATTACAATTTTGTGTTATTATGAAAATGATGTGTGAACAGAGTAAACTTTATAGTGCTTCCACAATGCCAATGCCAAGATGAAGTCATGGCCACGCAGAAATCGGTGTCTGTCCACAATTTAAACTTTTGCGACACCCTTTATCCGCGAGTTCTACTTTACAACATGTGCGACCTGAAGCAGAGTTGAGTGTTTAGCTGTCCTGAACATATGTCTCATTTTGGAGGTATATTTTCTCCCCTTTCTGTCTCTTGGGTTCCATCTGGAGGACAACGACTGGTGATTGATTGGTGGCAGGCTTTGTCGACTGCAGCTTGGAGTGTTTCAGGAAATGAAGATCTCAAGAGAGGGAGAGAGAGAGAGAGAGAGAGAGAGCGAGCGATGAAAATCTTTCAACACTAGTTTACTGATTCAGTGCCGACGTTGCCTTTATGAGGTGAAATGTTAAGAACAATGCCTTCTTTTTGTTCGATTGGCTTGCCCTCTTCTTTTAAAACTCATTGGAAAGTGTGCTATGCACAAGAATGCAGATAAGGTCTAATTTTAACAAAGCAAGGAAAGCATCCCCCTGGACTATCTTATTATTTACACTACACAACCTTTTCAGATTCAATCAAGGATACTGAAGATCAACAGTGCCTTTGTGGTCTTCTTACAGTATGCTGTTGTTAGGATATGCATGATTAAGAGGTCACAATAAAATATGCATTCCTTGGACTGTTGATCTTGGCCTAGAACTCAAGTGCTAACCTGGGATTTAGCTGTGTGACCAAGCTCGTCATAAAGAGAGGAGGAATTCCTTGAAGAGGAACAACACAAGAACCTGGCTCCGAGGATCGCTTGGCTCAGAGAACGTGATTCATGCATCATTCTGTCAAAAAATAATGAGTTAAGCAGTTGCGATGTCAGTCGTCTTGCCACATCTTCCCCCAAGGATTTACTTGGTTAAAGGGTTTGCCGGAGGTGATGTGGTCTGGAATTCCTTTGACGGAGGTAGAAAGCAAGTGCAGTGTTTATTATCTGCAAGGTGTTGAAAATGCAGGGTATCTTAACTTGCCTGCACAGGCTTGTGTCTTTAAAGGCAGTTATTTCCTGTAGGTTGGATGGTGGTGGAATGGCTCAGACATTATGATGCAGGTATGAAAGCTTACTGGTTGGAATTTTTACACGTGAAGACGTGAAGATTGTTCACCAGGACAGACAAGCGATCAACTAAAACCCGTTTTCTTTCTTATCATACAATGCTTTCCAAATACCTCCAATGACGTTACCAGTTCTAAATCTGACTTAGACTTTAAAACCAATGTCTACTTAATGACTCGTAAAAAATTGTGCCTACAATAGCTGGTGCGTAAGTAGTGTGTAAGACATCCATCCATGTGATACTAATAAGGATTGAGATGAAGACCACATTCAAGACTTGCTCAGCTCAATTCAGGACACCAGAAACATTACAATGGAAAGTCTGACATAAGATTATATTCTTCTTTCCTCTAGATGCAAGTTTCTCTTTTTTATAAAGTCTTGCCAGGAGCTGCTTGAACTCTGTTATTAAATTAACCAGAATGCCACAGATGTTTTCTTTTTACTACTCTATATATTAATGAAAGGATCTGCATTAACATGTCCCTTATCTTCATGATATCCAGTTAAATAGATCCAGAGGTTATATTCAGGCAAGGAACTTTGCTTCGACCCAGAATTTCTGGTTTTATATGTATACAAAGAGAAATCACAGCAGTTGTCAAATCAAGTGGGAGACCAGGTCTAAGGTGATGCTTTGTTGGCCTAAGGAAGAAGAAATCGGAATCACTATTAGTCTTTCTACCCTGGATTGTTGTTGCGCTTCCTCGATTTTAGACCACCCGCGAATCCAACCATCCCACGTTCCACGGTCTCACCCCTTACTTTCATATGTAGATGTATTCAGAACCTTTCATGCCTTCTGACATGGTGACCTGAGTTAAACTCTATGAATAGGGCTATAATATAGACTTTAGGGATGAAAATCCAAATAGTGCAGCACATTTGGAGAATGCCTCAGCATTTCCTTAATGACATGAATACTTGGCTTCTACGAAGGCTTAAGTCATATAGCCGACAGAGATTTTCATTTTAATGCTTTTTTTTTTGTTTGGATGTTTCACATACAGCTGTTTTTTTTGCACACTGGGCACAGCTGCGTCTGGCATTTTTACAGTCAAATCAAACGGCTGATTAACTTCAGTAATTTCAATCTGGGTTGGCCATAAAAAACAACGAGGAGAGACATGAAGAGAGACAGTGCTGCACGTGGGAGAAAAGTATCACTTCCTTTGAATTATTGGGTGTCTGAGTGTATCCAAGATGCTGAACACATCTAAAATAGCCTGGTTGTTAAGATACACAAAACACTCAGTGTAAAAAACATAAATTGCTTCCAACAAGTGAATCACAATTGTTTTGAAAAATATCTAAATGAATATTGAGCATATGCACGGGACTTTCAAGTCAAACTGAGACATCTGACTTATCTTGGATACCATCAAAGTAGAACGTTTTCTCAGTACACCAGAGAATTGTGAAGAAAACTCCTTCAATTGTGCATGTAGAAATGGCTTGGAGCAAAATAAAGTCTGTACAGGGAATGTGACAATAAATCCCAGGCAAGTTCTTGTAATGGGCAAGTGGTGTTGGTGAATGATGTTATGTAATGATAGTTCCCAGATCACAGATGTGCCTCTTCTGCAAGTTGGCGACAAGTTATTCATTGGTTGAATGTTCTGGGAATGAATGTTGAAAGTTGGCTCCAAGTCCCAAGTCGGGATTGTCATTCATGAACATACAGCCTTCTTAAAACCGTTTGCACCCTTTAAATGTTTTACTCTTTTCAGTCTCATCATCATACTGTACTTAGAGTATTCTGAAAATGTTAATTAAGCAATATCACAGGAAACTGAGTGCCATACTGCTGCATACTGTATAGTACGGCTGTGATGTGGTCATTATGAGGAGCGCCAACACACATCCATCCGCAACTGGTGGAACTAAGTAACCGCAATGGGCAGAGCTGGCGCCCGACAGTTAACAACCAACAGTCACTATGTAGCCAAAAGGTGAAGAATATAGAATATCAGCTCCAATACCTTCCAGGTTCTGGGGTTTAATCTCAAATAGCGTTAAATGTGAAGCAAGGAGGGCCCTTGATCAGGGGTAGGAGAATGAGAAATTTCATCACATGTCCCAGTTTGACTTGAATGCCCCTTGTAATTGTTTTCCCAATCTTTATATATTTCACTTGATGCAATAATTAGATTGACATTTCGATTTTTGCTTTCTAACCCACTACATGCACACAAATGTTCTTTGGCTTTTTCTCCTGAAGAAAAAACTCTTTTTAAAACACACAAGTAGGACACAACCACTAACCAGCCAAACAATCCTTGATGACCTCCTCTTTAATAAGTATACATAGAGTCAAAAGTGTTGCGTCCCATATAATGAGCATATATATAACATACAAAAAGACACTCAAATATCCCTCTTTGATTCATCATGCTGGTGTGGTCATCTGATTTTAATAGAAATCTTTTACCGAGAAAAAAAAGTTACCTTGAGAAATGGTCTTTCAGTGGTGTAAGATATCCAGACTGAATATCTCTTGAATATGAAACATTCTGACACTTCAAGGCAGCCTTGTGACAATGATTGAGATGAGCGCCTCATCCTGCATGGCTTACTCAACTCAGCTGCCTGTGCTTCTCTCTCTTTCTTTTTAGAACCATTTGTAAAACGCAGAACCAAAGAAACACTGATTTCTAGGTTGACATACATATGTACTGCCCAGTGGCCATCAGATAAAGCATTGCACAAACTGAATCCCCAAAACAAGAACCTATAGAAGGAACACAAAACATAAAGTCAGGTCCACCAGCACATAGTTTAGGATTTTTAAGATTTTTTTAAAAGTCCTTTCAATTTCACAAGTTCAAAAGTACATGGACAACTGACAAATAAGCAGATTGATGGCCAGCTGTGACATATTGTCTCATGATTTCATGACCAATTAATGAGATAACAGTTCTTGATTTCAAGTTCTGAATATACATTTGGTAGCTCGTTGAAAAATTCTCAATATGAAAAGGAATGCTGATGCTTGTGAAGGAGGCTTTTATCAAATGTTTCAGAGAGACAGAGAATCTTTAGGATTGGCCAAATGAATAAATGTTGCACATTCGTAAAAGGAAGGAATGCATTGATGAGTTCAGCAACACCAAAATGCCTACAAGGCCACAGAAGACCAAATTGCATTTTTTAAATAGGTACAGAAAACCTCCTTCACAAAATCTAGCCAAGTCACACTCTGGAAGAAGTAGGTGTATCAACCTTATGTTCATAAAGTCTTGATTGTAGAATTCATCTCAAGATGCTAACTACTATGTAATGCTCAAGAACAGAAAGGCAGGATTAGACTTTGTTTAAAAAAGAGTGAAAAAATACAAATACAGTGGTACCTTGGCTTACCAATGTAATCCATTCCAGAGGCGAGTTCTTAAAGTTAAATTTGGTATTGCATAGAAAATAATGCAAATGCAGATAAACTATTCCAACTTGCAGAAAATATTACCGATATAATAATTTCCAACACTGTAATCATATTTTTGCATATAAAACAATAAAAAATGTAGAAAAGACATATAAATTAAGTAACAGTGGAAGCTCAGAGGGCTAAGGCATGGAGATACTGATCAGAAGGTTGGTGGTTGGAGCCGCAGCTCCACCAGGTTGGGCCCTTAAGCAAGGCCCTTAACACTATTTGCTCCTGGATGTTCTGCATCATGGATGACTGATCCTATGCTGGTATATGCGAAGAAAGAATTTCATCGTACAGTAATGTACTGTATGTGTGACAAATAAAGGCTTAACTTAATTTAAAATATGAAATAAATATAAATTCAAACTCACTTAACCTTAATAGTGAATAGAATGAATCTGTTCTCCATCACTACAAACTATATTTAACTTTTGATTCATTTTGTTTATATCACAAAATATAAAACAAAGTATGAAAAATCCTTAATTATACAAAAATAATACAGCACTAAATATAAATATAAATATGTACAGGAGAGAGGAGATGTGCAGTACATGTATTTTTACCGCACTATTCTTAGGGAGACTCGCTGACGTGAAGGACTGGAGGAGAGGAAGATGGGTGGGGAGGAAGTTAGTGTTAGCAAGGAGAATCCCCTTCCATAATAACACTGAGTAATTCACCTTCAGGGCTTTTCTTTTCTTGGCCTATGGTTTTTTTGTTTCTTGGCCTATGGTTCAGCAGTTTTCACAAACAAATCTATAAAGTAAGACAATGCATTATCATTCATAAGGTGCAGCATTCTGTTTTCCATATTTTGTTAAGATGATATTTCTCGGCAAAAGCTTGGACATCACTCTGCTATACACAAAATTATTTTATCATGTGCGCGATCAATGACAGCAGTGTCAGCAAAACTGACGCTGGGCGATGCACTCATGCTTTTGTCAAGATGATGCTTTTGTCAGGATGACAGGTTCTGGGACGTGTTCTGAGCAGGAGTTTGTGTCGTCGTGAACCGAGTTTCCTAATTCTAGTACAAGATTGATTTGTATCAGAATTAATGAAAGAGATGAATATGCAAAAGGAAAAGAATGGCTCATGATCCAAAGCATACCACATTATCTGTCAAACCTGGTGGAGACAATTGGCATTGGCATACGTGGCTAATGGAACTGAGTCAGTGATGTTTCTTGCTGATGTGACTGCCCATAGAAGTTCTGTAGCAGGATGAGCAGAACTGAGCAGAAAACAAATGGAATGTCCATAAAGGCCCAAATCCCTCACCTGACCTCGACCCAACTGACACTTACTGTACTGATGACAAAGGTAAAGGCAGAAAGTTTCCCAAACAAGCAGCAACTGAGCAGGAACAAGAGCCCTCTCTCTCTATCCCTCTGTTTATGAAATGGTCCACATAGAGTAATTTGAGAAGAAGAAAATCACTGACGATTCAAATAACATACTTGTTCTTGTTCTTCTTCTTCACTCTCTTCCAACACCAGGTTGGCTGGTCATACTCTCACAGCTGCTTTAGTTTAGTTGCTTAACCCCTTGTCACTTCTCCACTGTTGGACTGCAGTCTCTCCAAACAAACCAAGCGTCATGCTGTCCAGACAAAACTAAAGAATGCTGATATTTGCTGTTCTTCAACAAAAGGGCATGGGCTCTCAACTTCCATCATAGAGGCTCTCTTACTGCAGTGTTTCAAATTTTCCTTAACACACCCGATCCAACTTGCCAGGGGGCATCATGAATAGCTCATGATTTGCATCAGGTGTGATGGAAGCATGGGAAAACCTGAAACTGTGCAAGGAAATAGGGTCCAGTTACTAGATTTAAGAAACCCTGCATTACAATCAAGACAACTCTAGTGAAAAATGTTGGAACTTTTCCTGACCTTACGGGTTGAGTGCTTGAAGTGAAAAAAAAAGAAAAAAAAAAAAAGGTCAAGCTGTAATGGTACTCCTGTAATGGTAGCCCTGCCATAACCTTGCTTAAAAAAATATTATGTGCAATGTTTTTAAATGTAGTGTAAAAAGAAACTAATTATTAAATTGTCTCGGGCAATTGTTGTTCACATTTAATACAAATAAAATATGTGATTAAATATTGCAAACTCAAAACTGTTGTATTCCAGCAATAAAGTTTTACAATGAAAAAAGACAAAACTATGCATAAAATATCTGTCTTTTCAACATGCAATCAATTTGAGTTATTAATACTTTTACCAATAACCATGCCTAATGCCATAACCATACCCCCCTGCCTTAAAAAAAGGGGGAAAACAATAGGAATTCCAAAAATATAGTGCAGGTTAACTCACACTTTAACAACCGTCATTAGACTTCCATTGTAAGTGTTTTTCCATTTGTTTCTGTTTTTTTCCCCTCCAAAGAAAATGTTTTAAAATTTTCACTTTCAATGGAAAAAAACCATTTTCTGTAAAGGAAATATGGATTAAATTAGGACATTCTGGGAATTCTGTAAATTCTGTAAAGGAAATTTCCTTTAATATACCTAATTAAATTAATATGTTCATTATTAAAGTCTCCAAAAATACCGTACAGTAGGAATAAGTTAAATTTGTCCATCCATACAAGGTTGATTAGAGCCTGGAGCCTATCCCAAGAGACTTAGGGCATGAGGTATACCCTGGACTGGGTGCCAATTAATCACAGGGCACACACACATACATGCTCACATGTTACAGGCAAGGAAGAACCTGGAGCATGGGGAGAAAACCCACCAAGCACGGGGAAAACATGCAAACTCCATGTACACAGGTCTGTGACGGGAATCAAACCCTCGACAGTGGAGGTGCAACCTCCAAGCCTCCAAATTTTAACCTCCAAGCCTCTGTGCTGCCTGATTCTGCCCAACAGTATACGAGTAGCCTCATGTGACACCACTGACCTACTGTGATGACATCATATATTCCCCTTATTATATTGTGTGTACGTATGATCGTAAGATCCTCATTTTGCCAAACCTCATTCTCTCTGTAGGCACTGATCAAATTAAATAGTTACCAGATGCTGTAGTAAATAGAAACAATGAGGCAAAACACAAAGAACTTAAACTTTTACATTTACATTGACAGACGCCCTTATCCAGAGCATATTATGTCATTAAACATCTGACAGTGGGTACATGGTGGTGGAGGTACCGAAGTCCAACACCTTAAACACCAAGCTATGTTTAAATGTTGGAATTTGAGTCTAGGAATGTTCAAAATTTGTGGCACCCACAAATGTGTGTAGAGCTGTGACTCACAGAACAGAGCACTTCTAGAACCTCTGGATATACGGGCATCTGCCAAATGCTTAAATGTAAATGTTTCTGAAATGCATCATGCTCTAGAGACTCAAGGGCCTTTCTCAGGGGCCCAACAGTGGCAACTTGGTGATGCTGGGGTCTGAACCTGGGACCTTCTTATTAGAAGTACAAGAAATTAACCACTGAGCTACCTCTGCACCAATGTTAGAAGTTGAGACAGAAAAAGGACAAAATTTGTGGCATCTAATTTGGCACAAACGTGAGACTCAGGACAGCACACTTTTCTAACCATCTTGTGAAATCTATCTTGGGAGCATCATACTCTGGACCAGACCTGTGAATTACACATGGGCACGTGAACGCGCGCGTGCCTTGGGCATGTTTTGTTATCTGGAGTCCCCTTGGTGCCCAGCCTAGACCCTGGCATCAGTGAGCATACCTCAGGAAAAAGTAGTAGTTGTTATTCTCGACCACGCTGTATGAGTAGCATGGAAAGTAGCCGAGTCCGGTGACGTTAAAGCGCGAGCCGGCGGGCACCTCCAGCATGCTGCCCCACGCCTGGTCGCACTGCAGCTCGATCTCAGCCGAGAAGAAGAGTCCGGCTTCGTGCTGCCACGGCAGGTAGTTATACGCGCCTCCATGCGCGTCCTCGTGCACAGCGAGCACCCTGGCGAAAACGATGATCTCGGCGAGCTCCGCGCGGCACGCTTCCGTCTGCGATCTCCAGTCATGGGGAAGCTGGCATCCGCGCGCCGCGATCACGCACAGCGCGAGCAGAGACACGAGCGCCGCAGGAGCACGCATGATGAGGAACCGTGTCCAGGGCGCGCGAGCCTTCCAAAGCTGCCCTAATACTCTAAACCTGGTCTAATCAGAACGCGCAGCATCCATGCGCACGCAGGCGCTTTGTGCGTGAGGAAAGTTATTGCAACAAGACTGACACAATGTAACAGACCTACAGCATCAGTGCGTGTACTGTAGCTCATTCAAACACTGCTGCTTTTCTTCACTCCATCCCGTTCCGTGATCTGGCGTTGCATTACGCACGGCTGGTTTGGACTCCGGGTTGCCAGATCAGATTGACAATCTCAATTCCAATCCAAGGTTAAAGCCCGCCCTATTTCACAAAACTAGGCTAAAAATCACACACACATACACACGCAATGTGGGCTACATATGACAAATGCGTTAATGATGCTTCAAGAAAAGCAGAAAAAGAGAAATGAATATTGTGCTCGTTTGTGCCAAAACGCATTTGATTTCCTAAAGGCATCTTCTTAAAACACACGACAACATTCCTGAAACAAGCTCCTAAATGAAAAAAAAAAAAGCCTTCCTTAAAACCAGATTTTAAAGAACTCAGTGCTTCTGTTAAATTCTTAAGTGCATTTTCATTCAAAAAGAGTTCTGAGTTATACTATAGTTTAGGTTGAGATTAGGGATGGATGTATAAAACTTAGTTTTATTAATGTGGTGGTATTACTTTTGCAGGGAGACAGTTAAAAAGGATTGGTTTATACAATTTGGATTACAATTTGGTTTATACATTGGTGTCAAAAGGGTCTCCACATATACATAAATAGAGAGTTGGAGAGTGAGAGTTCTAGTACATGTTGCCAAACACATAAGGCAAAACCATATTAACCCTTTTTGTTGGCTTCATTCTCTCCATCCATTCATCCATCCATCTAGGAACCTCTATAGTCCAACTAGGGACTGTGGAGGCCAGTTGTTGACAATTGTATTTATTCTAATTTTTACAACCTTGGCAGTTCAACATTCACACACTACAGTCAATTTGGGAAAACCAGTTAGCCTAACATGCATGTCCTTGGACTGTAGGAGGAAACCCACATGCAAACATAGAAGAACATCCATGCACACAGCCCCAGGGTGGGAATTGAACCTGGACCGTGGAAGCACAAGGTGACAGTGCTAACCACTAAGCCACCATGCTTAATAATAATAGTATAGTCATACTATATATACTAGTCAGTATATACTTATTTCAGCATCCCAATGCCCCTGTGCACAATGTGAGCTTCATGGAGACATGATTCGCCAAGGTTGGAGTCAAATAACTCGAGTGTCCTGCACAGAACCCTGACCTCAACTCACTTGAACTGAAATGCTGACAGTTTGCCTAGCCTCCTCACCTGACATCAACGCCGCATTACTAATGCCCTTGCAGGTGAATAAACACAAATCGCAACATCCACTCACCAAAATCGATCATGCACAATTTTGTTTTTATGACAGGATTCCACAAACTTTTGGCCATGTAGTGCAACCACAGTGCTACTGTGGTGATCCATGATGAGCTACATAATTTATGTCAGATTTATGTGTTGCAACTCAAAAAAGTGGCATTCAGTTAGATACATTTATGCACAAAATCATAAATTCCCAAAACCTTCTGCTATCTATTAAAGTGCTGATGGTGTCCCAGTATCTACAATTTATTTCAACAAAGTTATTATATCTGCATGACTCTTTAACTTCAGAAATCAATAAGATGTTTCTCAAAACTTTAAGAAGGCCACATACAGTAGTACGTAATCGCACATCAAGTACTAAGTACTAGTATTAATATAAAGAAATTAGTCAAAAAGTTTCTCCATCTAGCTTTATTTTGTCCCTACACAGTCAGTGATAATTTGCCTACCTGACGTTGTGCATCAGGTGTGTTTGGAAAACAGGACATCTCGAAATCCAGCACCAGAAAACATTCAGCATTAAAAAGAAGTAGCCAGTTGGAAAATAATTGGAAATATGGTTTAAAAGTCTGCTGTGCACTTTCACGCAACATAACTGGACAAGCACAGTTTAGCCAGGGTGAGAATGAAATCTCTGAGGAATGTTGACTGTTAGTGCTTCAACCTTTGACCCTTGGCTTTTTGGCTAAAAATAGTACTGGAGCCTGAGAAGTGGGGAAAAGTCTACAGACACTCAGATTTAATCCAAAGTTGTAATGATTGCTGGAAACCGCAGGTCACTAACATCACTTGATTACTCCTAAATATGATAAGTGAATATTAGTGGACATCTGGATGTATGGGAAATATGTGTGTTATTTATATTATCGATGATGTGTTCGAGATGGAAACATTAGTTCATCCTTTTCCCTTAACACATAAGGCAAAACCAAATACATTTACTAAGGATGGGAAATTAATGAGTCTAATGAACACTCTTGGGTGTCTAGGAGCTTACATGCATAAGCTTTTGTGAAGCACTTTGCTGCCTCCTAGTGGTGTGTTCAAGTGGTTTGTTCAGGACAGGTTTTGTAACTTCATGTATCTTTTCCCCCTAGGAATGTGGTGTACCTTTAATACACTTATTATCTTATTAAATTATCTTTAAGGCATATTTCTGTAACCTAAATTATTCTGAAATGGTTTCAGTAAAAATCCAGGTAAATATCAAAGCTATCAGCATCCCTCATGGGTGACACCTCAGTGAATAAGAATAGGTTTAGGATGGTACTTTTATTTCTGGGAGTGCCTTTATAGGTTTTAATTTATTAGTGCATTTAAAACCTAACATGCCAGGTTATTTAGATATAACATTATAAAAATGCTTTATGAATCAGATGCATATGCATATTGCTTAGTAAAGCTATTTAAAATGAAGGAAGCAGACCTACAGTAGCAGTCAAATAAAATTTCCCTATCATGTACATTGTAGACAGGTCTGTTTCTGGTCATCAGCAATGGCTTAAGATGCTCAAACCACTAGTTGGCGTTTTAAGAATGCAATGTCCTGTAACTACACTACAGATAGTGGATATAGTAAAGTTAAATTGTCTGTAATTTTATTTTGTAATTGTTCTAATATCTTTTAAACACACAAAATGTTTCCATAGTTCAGGCTTTCGCAGTGGCCCTCCTTGTGGCCTGCAATATGGGAAGTGTGATCAGGGCAGAAAGCCAGATGTCATCTAGGCCTCCCAGACCCATGTATAAAAGTGCATGAGAGCACATGGCATAAGTATTTAGAGAATAGTTGTTTTCTTAACTGTACATTAGTAGTATTTCAAACGAGAGCCTACACAAAAATCATGACAGTGGATTACAGTGTTATGTGTGTGGCAGTGATGCAATGCAGCGTTTTGTTACACTAATGTAGATTAATAGCTCAAAGAGTGGCAAATGGATGAGTTAAGCATCTGTGAAGGTAAATATTGAGGCCAGGGACTTCTTTAACTTTCCACTCGCACCATTAGCACAGATTTACTGTATTCTTTCTTTATACAGTACTTTTTTAATCCTACGTTATTCACTCATAAAAACACTACTTTTGTGACACTGTTGGAAAACAACTAAAAAAAAAAATCAACAAATAATATAATGTTGGGTTTTGGTTTCCATCACTGTAACGATGTTTAAAAAAAATCAAAGATCCTTGCCTACAATTTATAAACTCCTGGGTACACCAGGCCCCATGTTGAGAACCATCAACACAAAGAGCAGTGTACAAAAAAAAAAAGCAGGTGCTTTATTTCCTCTACAGTATCGCTTGCACAGCCCTGGTTTCCCATAGGCTGCTCCTGTCTTGCCTCCTCTCTCGGCTCATTCCTCAGATCGCTGAAGTGTGACGTCTCCCACGCTCCGGCCTGGCATCGCCTCATAACCTGCTCTGGTGATCCTCTAAATGAGCTCAGCATTCTGCTGCTCAACCACAGATGTGCTCATCCTGCAGGAAAAATTGCACAACATGCAAAAGCCCACCAAACACTGACTTCTCTGCTGCAGAAGCAGGTCACTGTGTAGGCAATTAATTCATCCTGGAAAGCACTGGACAAGATTTGAATAGGATGTGTAAGCAGCCATAAGATGGCAGCAGACACCAGAAAAAAGATCAAACGTCTATACCAAGATGTACTGACTCACTCACTCACTCACTCACTCACTCATCATCTATACCACTTAATCCTGTATAGTATACTAGGTCTTGGGGGGCCAGAAGCCTATCTCTGGAGACTTGGGTCACAAGGCAGGGTACCCCCGGATGGGGTACCGATCTATCACAGGGCAGACACACACTATGGGCAATTTAGGAATACCAATTAGACTGATTTGCATGTCTACAGACTGTGGGAGAAAACCCACCCAGCCCAGGGAGAACATGCAACCCCATGCACAGAGACCCCGAAGCAGGAATTGAACAGGGACCCTGGAGGTGCAATGCAACAATGCTCACCACTACATCATCGTGCCACCTTAACTTGTACTAACTAGAGGAATTATTTTCCAATCAAATCTTAATTAATGTTGCTTTGCTCATTGGTGGATTCAATCATTGGTAACCCTTATACAGTATGACAGGCTAAAGGATACACACTGTATCAATGCAAAATTAAAAATGTGTATGAACATATTGTACAACTGCAATAAAATAAAAAAAAATCTTAACCAGAAGACGTATTCACTATATTTATTTAATGATTTTCAATATTTTATTCATTAAAAAGAAGATACATGGAATAGCATTAGATTATATTTATAGAGAATAAAATATAACAAATAGAGAACCCATATTAGCTTTGTAAAATGGTTATAAATTTGGTTACTGTACATTATAATATGGAATTTATCACAATTCACACCATGTTTAAAGACCCAGACAAGACTGTATAAGAGCGTAAATGGACAAAAGAGAACAATGCCAGTTGTTTGTGCATTTATGCAGCTTTAGCACCATACTGTATATCTACTGTGCAAAAAAAAAAACAAAGTAATCTGAAACTGAAAGGAAAAATCAGCAGCATAATATTGTTTTCCCAGGTTGGTAGCACCTTGTCTACCATAATGTTGTTGTTATTATTATGAGAATCTTATCCACGTACTTAAGGAAAAAAAGATTATATCCCGGCTATAATAGCAACCGAAATGTATAATATTAATTATATTCTAATTTGATAATAGGCATATTAGGTTCAAAGACAGTAACCAACAAAATGTATATATGTACTGTATAGATATAAAAGTCTTCAGGTTTGCTATGCTTTTTAAATAAAAGTTATAATAACATATTCTGAACCCGCTGTGTGATCCGTTGGAGTATGTGATGGTATTGCATGGTGAGTGCTGCTCCTTATACCCAGCAGCGCAGAGCTTTCCTGGCCAGGTTCGCCTCAGGCTCGCTTTCAACTTTTACACACACAATGTTTGCCTCAGGGCTACATACCTGAACCTTCCTTCGAACCTCCAAAAGGGAGCTGAAAGAGAATAAGAGAGAGTGAGAGAGAAGAGAGAGAGAGAGCACATTACTTTATGTAATCATGTAACTTAAGCCGTTTGAGCCAAAAAGGCACGACTGAATTGAATTTGAGCTAGGTATGATGGAGAGCTAACGTGCTAAAGTGTGTTATGAGGTGAAGTTTCCCTAAAATGCAGCCCAGCTGAGCTAAACACTTGCTGGTGTTTTCCCTATTTTTAGTTAACTGTAGATTATCTGATAGATAGGAAATAAACGAGCCTGTACGTAACTGGAGCTGTCTAGACTGCCATTATAGCTACAGATGAACTAATTGTATGTAATAGGGTAATACTACATACAAATTGAGTTGTGTTTATTGTGTTTATGAGGAAAATCTTCATCACTTACTGTAAAAACAATCCATAAAAAAATTCTGATTGACTTTACAATCTTAGCTAAGCGGTTGAGGCTAAGTGTAACTGCAGTCTCATTTTGGGGGGGGGGGGGGGGGGGGGGGGGGGGGGGG
>JAQMYL010000016.1:18451158-18476356 GCA_030014365.1 Clarias pachynema | reverse complement strand
ACACACACACACACACACACACACACACACACACACACACACACACACACACACACACACACACACACGCACACACCATGCTTTATATGATGCATCATTAACTTATATGTCACATACAGTAACTATGCTGATGCAGACTACATAGTGATATATTGATTGGAATGCAGGAACGGTCAGGCGCTTTGCCTGTATGGTCTGTTCTGTAGCTCTCATAAAGGCACAGAAAAAAGAACAGAGACATTTAGGCATCACAACACACCTTTATAAAAAAAAAAAAAATCCTGGGTTGTGATCATGACAGACCTGCCAACCTTCATGCATTTTGAGGAGGAGATTCACAGTGTAACATCGTACGATAATGCAAAAGGTGAGTTATGACTGAAATAAAAAGCAGTCTAAAAAAGGTATAGACTGTATGAATCTGTTGAATGATTTACAGTTATGTAAGTGGTTTGAAAACTGCAATATTAATTGACACTCCCTGGAAGCCCTTGCCTTTTGCCTGTATTCTTTAGTTCTCTTAACCTGACTTTGAAAAATGGTCAAAACTGGCACTTTTGGTTTTTGGCTAAAAATTTAAAAATGGGAAAAAAATGTCGGAACACCTAGCATTTCAAAAACAATTACCACGAGTCACGACAATGGTCATTGTTCAGAAACCGTCAAGCGATCTGAGCAGCAGATCAACAGTGAGAAAATCTTAGGCCATGTGAAACTATTTCACAGTTTCTCTGAGAGAAATTCGACAAGCCTTTTAAAAAAAAAAAAGTGGAGGAGTCCTTGTTTTTACTGCATTTTCACCCCCCCCCCCCCCCCCCGCCCCCTCTTTCAGCAAGGCTATGCATTACTCCTCATCCAGGTAGGCAGGTCTGCCGTCACTGAGTCATTGTCATCTCACAGTAATTAGGATCCAGTCTGATTTTAGCCAACATCTTGCACACACATGCAGCCTTTTAGATATATTCACATCAGAAGTGAAAAGTTATTTCATTCCATTTATGAACAAAAGTGACTTGTGCTGATTGTTATACATCAGAAAAAAAACAACCCACAATAACATTGTATTCCAGCCAGTGATTCCTCAAATATCTGGGATGTGCAGTGCACTTGGCAGTTGGGAATCCAACGATATGCGATAATACTGATTGTATACGGTGTAAAGATCTTACGTTAGAAGTTAATTAAAGGCGCTCTGATGCCTCTGCAGAGAAACACAACGTCATCACCTCCAACTAGCAGATCTGTCTCGTAATAAAAGACTTGCAGAAAAAGTCTGAATCCATTCAAACAATCTTAATTTCTCAGTCTCTTCTGTCTTCCATTTTGACATCCATGTTAGAATTCTGGAGTCACATGTTTTGTCCAGAAGGAACATATATTTGTGTAAGACAGAGAAATGGAGAAAGACAGAAAGCGTGAGGAAGAAGAACACAGATCTATCTCGGTTTCATCCTCTACACCTCTTTCTCTTCAGTGCTCATGACTGATGTTCTTCGAAGATTCTCTTTGACCTTGATGAATTCAGGAGCACTTTGAGAGCTCTCCTCCTGACGCTCCTGCTCCCGCTCCAGCTAGGAAACACACACCATGCACACTATTAGAAAATGATGCTCGTAAATGGTTCTACGGAAAAGTAGAGTTTTTTTTTTTTAATTGGTTCAACTTGGGGCCTTCTCTCACCAGAGGTGCTGCTTGACAACAGGCAAGGCAGGCAACTGCCTGGGGCCCCAGAGCAGTTGGAGGCCCCCAAGGCCTAACAAACGTATTTATAAGATAATGTTGATGAATACTTGGTGGAGAGGCCCCCTGCAAAGTTTTTCCTGGGGCCCCAACAGACTCTAGAATCGCCATTGTCTCTCGCTCTGTCATGTGAAAGCAAATCTCTTGGGAAGCTTGTGAGAAAATAATGTAATCACCTGAAATTTTGATTTTAAATGCCAACAAGCTTGCTTATGTAGTTACAACTATCACTAAAAATACATGAAGCTTTGATGCTCCATGCACAGATCCCTTCAAAAGTATTGGAATGACAGGACCGTTCTGCTCTTACCTTCATGAGTTACACCATCAGTAAAGAAGAGTGATCCAGAAACAGCCATGCATAACCAGGAGTTACAGACCTGTTGTGTCTCATCACTGTATTTCTTTGCAAATTCCAATTTGTCTTTCTGATTCTTCCTAACGATGAATGGTTTGCATTGTGTGTTATGTCATCTATATTTGTCTTCTTCAAATGGTGGATTGTGATACCTTCACACCTTCAGGGTTGTGATAGATGTCACTGTCATCAAGTATTGTTTTCCTTTGCCAATTTGTCTGGTTGTTAGCCCCCCACTGGTGTTTAATTCTTTTTCAAGACATTCCAAATTGTTGTCTTGGCTCTGATCAATGAATTGATAATTAATAGTTTTTCCTCCCATGGACATCTCTCTAGTCTTTATGTTGGTTTATCCTTTTTCACAATAAATTCATAGACAAAACCCACAGCTCAAACCAAAAGTACATATTCAGTGCTATAAACTATTTGAACAATCAATCAGTCTAACACGCCTGGGCACAGCTGTGCAACAGGAAACAATTGTTCCTGACCAAACAAATTTGACCACTTAAAAAAAGTGGTGAGTTTAAAAGAAAAATGTGCCATGTTCTAAGCTGTTTAACTTGCCTAGATGTAAATATCAGGTAATCTAAGCTGAATCGAAGCTTACCTTCTCAAAAACAAATTAAACATTGGCCTTGCCATTACAATATCTTCAAAGCTGACTGTTGGCAAACCATTATTAATTTTTGTAAGGGGGGGGGGGTTGCGGGGGACTCTCTTGAGATGGTATAACCTCCAAAAAAATCGTAAGAAGAACATCACAGGAATTTTACCTCCTCCAGTTGTTTGTGTCTCTTGAGAAGCTCTTGCTCCAGAGGTGAGATCTTCTTCCGAGCCTCTTCCTCCTGCTTTCTCTGTTTGATCATCTGATCTCTCTTCCTTTGCTCCAATACACGCTGGAGCTCTGGTTTATTCTCCACGCCCCTGTGAAAGGCAGATACAGGTTTACAAAATATCTGGATAAACTTAACTTCTTTCAGGAGCACCATAATACTGATGTTAAAACACAGTCTCTATCACACTGTTTGAGTGAGTGTGTATAATGTGTTCCATTTGCTGAGCTATTACCTCAGGAAGTACAGTAATCAATAGATATCCATATTAAAGTCACCTGGATATAAGCCTGCTACAGCTATTGTACAAGGAGAGCATAATCCCCAGAAAAAAGTGCCCAATATACAATAGCTAGAGTTGTGAGGGGTATTTTTTCTTTACAATTTGTTATAGTACAAATAATAAAATACTTATGAAAATATAATGTACTATAATAGTATATAAAAAAAAAAACTAGCTATCTATAAACTAGCTTATTTTAACAAAGGAAATTGGCTTTACTAAATGTGGAAAGTAGCTAATTAGCTAACATTCATTGAATGAACTGATGAAAACTGTCTAATCTACAGGCTAACATAGCTAGCGTAGTTACAGAGAGAAAAATTGCAAGGTAACTAGCTAGCTAGCTTTGAGTAATGCTAGACAATATGATTATTCATGTAATTAATATATAACATAACAATTAATAATTCTTAAACCAATTAAATACAGCAAAAATTAAAGAAAAAAAAAGCTTGTGCATTAATGGTCTTGCCAGAATTTTAAAAAAGGAAATAAGGAGTCAAATGTAACCTAGCTAGCTAAATAACTTACTTGTAAAGCTAGTATGCTAGTATCTGATATATTTGTTAAATTAAATGCAATTAAATATCACTTAATTGTCTTATCTAGAGGCTGATATAGCTAGCTCATATTAGCAAAATACTTGCTAGCTAATGTTAGAAAATAATCTGAAAATAGTTCTGAACAATACAGTACATACACAACTTAGCATCACTGAAATTATAAAATGTTTAAATAGATAAGCATGAAATGCCTTGCTGCAACCTTTTAAAGTGTATAGAAAATGGGGTACATAGTGGCATTTTCAGTATATCTATCTTATTTATTTATTGTTTACAAAAAATACTGCAGACATATCACTCTCAGCTCCACGACTAAGTTTATTTTTTAAAATTAGTGTTTTAATAAAACTGTTTAAGTGAATGCATGCAAATATAACAGACTATCTAATGCCCCTGAAGAAAAATGATTAGCCTTTTAGTATTTCTCCAATAGATGGCACTCATGTTATACCTATAAAGTGTTTAAAACCTCAGCAAACATATTTGAGTTGCAAGAAATATTAAGGTGCAAGTTATCTTGATGTGCCTGAGGAAAAAAACATGACTCAATTTAGGATTTTTAGGACTGAGCTACACTGTCTGTCACTAAATCAGATTAGAGTTACTGAGTGTCTTTAACTCTTATCATCTGGGAGATTAGCGATTGTTCCTATGACAACTCTGCTCTCAAAATACACGTCAAAACCAGATGTTTAGATGGTTAGGGATCTGCTGAACACATATGTGGACACAAGCACACTCCCTCGCTGATAGCTAATTAAATTAGGTGTGAGCCTGTGTCCTCCGCAGGGATGAGGAGACTTTGTGCGGGCTTAGAAGTGGAAAAGCAGTTGGCGTGTTGTAATTAGCATCCTCCCTAATTTATATAGTGTCCGTCAGGCAACGGAGACATGGAAACAGCAAGAACAAACAAACAGAGCTTGGAGTAATGAGGCGAGTTAGACACGCAGCTGCCTCCAGACCTGCTCCCTGAGACCCAGAGGACATATATGTGTGCACACAGACGAATGTATCGATGGTACATTAATTCAAAAAGTGTAGGCAGAAAAATCATATTGTACAGGGCAATAATATTTTTCTCAGATGTGGTGCCATATCTTTAGAAATAGACTCTGTAATAAACCAAAATTTTAATAAACTGTTAAAAAAAAATCTATTTCTCACAGACTGGCTCTTTATTAAAGAAATGCTAGCTTCAAAATGTGATTCTATCAGAATTTCTGTTTTTCCAAAATGATGAGATGTTTATGTTGTTGCATGACTATAATTACAGTGACATTTTACATAAATAATAATAATGTCCCACATCCCGCATAATTTAATTTGCTAGCTTTAGAGGAGGATGCTAGCTACAGTAGCAGTGAAAGTTACGATGATTTTATAGCTGTATGAGCTCCACCTAATAGAAACCCACAACAATAGATTAGCAGTACTGGAAGTATAATTGATCCTTCACAATTACGTACAATATTCCTAATATTCTTGAACAGAAAATCGTTACAATATTACGGACACTTAAGCCTTAGTGTTTAAAATCATTCACCCCAGTGCTAACTTTACGGTGACATTACTAGGATCATCGCAAAATGTGTTGGTCATACATACAGCAGCAGTTTTTACAATCTTTAGATGAAAGACCATGAGTTGGTGATAAACTGTTTTGGGAAGCTCAAATCTTAACCACGTGGGGCCATTTTGATGTAATTTTGCAGTTCCAGTTATCGGGAATGATACAAATGATACTATTCCCAAAGCAAGTAACATGAGTATAAATAAGACGAGTTGTTAACAAAGTGACTCAACTTTGTCTCTGTCATCTGCATTCCGTCCTTCACTGTCAATGTTTTTCTCTTTTGTCTCCATATGCTCTAAAGACCCAGGCCATATAAAAGCTTATCTCCGGAGGGTTCAAAAGGAGAGATGGGCACCGTTTAGTAGTGACCCAGTTCTTCTGCCACTTAGGCTCAAAGACCATATCCTGTTGCTGTTATCTTCCACTTTCTTTTCCCCTCCCTGTGGAGTGCCCTCACTTTGCTCTCGTAAGTCTTCCAGGGCCAAAATGACTTCAGGTGCCAGGATTGTCCAACCAGATACCTTACTAATGGCTATGGTGGCTCAGTGCCAGCTTAGTGTTACATGACCTCGCCTCTTGCAGCATGGATATGGACATACACACACCCTACACGTAGTACCATCCCAACTCACACTGATAAAAGAGTAAAGAAGAGTTGTTGTTTTTTTCAAACCACTCCTTTGCGGTGCATCAAAAACTTGTCCATTAGATTGCACCTCAGGAATGCAAATAAGACCCAAGAGACTGCCCCAGAGACGCTAAATAAGCTTTGCAGTGCTCGTTTTAGATAACGGCTTCCGACCCAAATGCAATAATACAAAACAGTGGGAAAGTGGGAGCTGAACAGAGCCACTGTGCTTTCTCTTGTCTGGCTGACTGGGACTCTTTTAAAATGCTCCTTAATGTGTCCGAAATGAGCAGAATGGAAGAATAAAGGTGCCTATGTTGGCAAGTTCTGAGGCGTTTAGCTGTCCTTGTCTCCGTACAGAGAACAACTGTGCTGTGAATGTGCTAAGACTTGGAAGGGGGAAGGCGTTGTAGCTCATGGTTCCCAGGCAACTGTGAAACTTGTGTCGAGAACGCTTATTCACACAGAAGGAAAAAAAAAAGTTCTCAGCGTTCCTCTTCCTATGCTATTTTTGTTATGTTGAACATCTTTATTCCTTCTTTCAAATTTCTAAGATTCGTCAAACTTGATCTCAAATGAAATAAACATTTGTGTATGTTGTTTGCTTTTTTTTGGGGGGGGGGGTTTGGGGGACTTTGACAACGCTTACTGAGTAGTGTTTGGAGTAAGATCATTCCTTTGGGAAGCTATAGAGAACTATGTAGCAACATGTCCCCTGGGTCTGTGGGTGTTGCTGTGGTACTGTATATACAGCTGTTAGGAGGAGCAGGACTGTTTCTACAAGGCTCCCCTACTGAGCTGTTCAGATATATACAGTAATTGTCTTTGTATCATGTCTTTACTTTGGTAACACTCAGTCAAGGGTTGAGTCTGATTATCATCATCTTTCATCCTGAGGTCATTTGTTTCAGGGAATGTTGCTGTCTTGGACTGTGGTTTGTGAAACATACAGTAGTGGACAAGTGTCACAAGTTTTGGTCCAGTGTCTGAATGCAGAAAACAGAACTGAGAAGCATGACTGTGCAAGGTTGTCTTCATTAAATAACATTGATTATTTACAAGTAGTTACTTTTCACAGAGGAAATTGACATGCCATGCAAACTAACATTAATAATTGATTCCTGCAGTGCTTACAGAAACAGTACTGAGTATGCAATATGAAGCATTTAGATGTAACCCTCAGATCTGAGACTTGTTTTGAGCTTCCTTGTGTTTCTTCATTCATATGTCCAGGTTCGTATCTTTGTACCTCCATTAGGCAGCCATACAAACCATCTGCTGCTACAGTATATATATTTTTTGTTATTTTTCTAATAGACATGAACTACATATACTGTATAATAAAGCATTCAGGTTTTTCTAGAGAAATATTTCCAGTTAAAAAAGCATTCCAAAGAGATCGGTAAAAATATGGAAATTGTAACAGTTGGCCATATTTTGACGAAAACAAACCTTGTAGGACATTCATATTTATCATTTTTCATTTTTATTACCAAATTGACAGCTGTTGAATGGGAAAAAAAGAAAAAAAATGTTCAGGGTCACTACTTACTCATTCTCTGTACCATTTATTCTGTACAGGGTTACAGGAGGCCTGGAGCCTATCCCAGGGTACACCTGAGACTAGGCACTGATTCCTCATAGGGCACACAAGCACACACAATTAGCCTAACTTGCATGTCTTTGGACTGTAGGAGGAAACCAGAGTACCCAGAGGAAACCCACCAAGCATGAGGAGAACTTCACACACACAAACCTGAGGCAGAAATCGAATGCTCAACCCTTGGAGTTGCAAGGCTACAGTGCCAACCACTATGCCACCATGCCAGCTCAGGGTCACTAATACTCCAAAAATAATTTGCTGTTACCTTCTTTTAAATTTAAACAGGATACTAAACCTGATGACACCTGTAACTGACAATCTCATAGACGTCTATGGCAAAAACCAGAAAGTCCTAGGACGTTTTAACTAAAAACAAATTGCCCGTAGTGTGTGAATGAGTTTGTGTACTGTACAGTATGTGTGTGTGCCTTGCGATGGATTGGCACCCTGTCCATAGTGTACCATGCCTAAGTCTCCTGGGGTAGGCTCGAGGCCCCCCACGACCCTGTATAAAGGATAAAGCGGTATAGACAATGAGAAAGTGAGTGAGTGAGTGAGTGTATGTGGGGTGGATCAAGGGGGGGTCTGTAAGAACATCCTAATGTTGGATGACGTTATAGTTGTAATTAGGTTGCGACATTGTTCACCCAAACCACATCATCAGGACAACATTGTTTTTGAAAGTTAGAATGACTTTGAAAGTTAGAATGATGTTGGGCTAATGTTTAACAACTGACCCAAACACAACATTGTAAATACAAGCTCAAAACAACAGTATCAACATTATAATATCAACATTAACTTTGATGCTGCTGTATGTCTGGCTTGGGCATGGTCTGATATCATATTCATCCCAATCTAAGAACCAGGCATGGTGCACACAAGTAGAAGTCGTCATATTTGGGATTCATTCAACGTTTGTCCAACATCATGTAGTCACCATTAGTCCAATGTTATTTTATCAAAGTAACTTCAAAAACAACATAATACCAATGGTCCACCAGTGTCTGTAAGACTGCCAACGTTTGTGTGGGTGTGTCCTCATACCGTTTGTGATTCATAAGCAGCTCCTTGTGAAGCTCCTGGTGGCTTTTAGAAGCTTTCACTGGATTAATCAGCTTTTTGGGCTTAATGAGATCATCGTCCCCTTGCGCATAGCCAGGATGAGGGGCGTAGCTGGCCACGGGGAGAATATTCCTGCGTGGACATCGCAGTGGGTCATCATATGTTATTTCAGGTTGATGAGGCTGTTCCCATTGGATATCAGCATATGCTGAGGCTGGAGGAAAAAAAGAGAGAGAGAGCGTAAATTATATAATGCAATAATGTAACTCAAGGCATTAATGCTTAAAAAAGTCGGTTGGATTACATTTTCATTTCAATCTTTAAAGGGGTAGAAGACAAGTATACAATCTCTGTTGCTTGATGAACTGTGCATGTTAAAATAATGTGCTGAGAGTTACTGTAAGACCGATGATAATCAGTGACTTAATGTTTAATAAATTTGCACCAAAAACATGTCATGTCTTCATTCCACACCAGTTGAAGGCTCTAGCATGGTTCAGTTGCAGTGAGAAAAGATTCAGACCCACTGCATGATGTGAATCATACATCACACATTTTGGTTTGCTTTGGGTTTTTTTTTTTAGCTGGTATCTACTAAACTGAGCCAAAGCATAGAAGTGCTGAAGTGCTACAAAAGTACCTCGTGTTCTTGATATTTGGAGCGACAAAAGAACACCAGTTTCATGTTCACCATTCTCTCCATTTATATACACACTTCGCAATGTATTGTTTTTGTGTGTTGCTGTATTTATGATCAATAAAATAAAGAGATTATTGTTTACAGCCAAGGTGAAGATATTTAGAAGTGTAGAATTTTTTTTGGGCTTGTAAGAACATGGTTGCATGTCCTGTAAGACATGGCTTTCAAAAAGTGCCTTAAAATGAACTCATAAATTATATATAGATTTTACTGAATGACATCAGGGTGTGTATAGAAACCAAACACACCTTAATGCTCACCTTTACCCTTGTAACTTTTCATTTTATTACAAATTATTATAGATTCAGAAGTACTGCTATGCACTGTAGGCACCTTGAAATAATTGTCTAGGTGGAAAATAAAGAGTTCACACTACATTGGCAAAAGACAACCTGTCGTATTCAAACACCCTGGTTCGGGCCTGTGGTATTCCCAACCAACGCTCACTATAGACTGTGAGTGATTCCATATGAGAATGACTGAGAGGAAAAACAAAATCCTTCCAGAAGTACTGTACCAGGTGAACATTTTAGCCTGTTTATGTTCCTTTGGATTCTGGAGGAAATTCCTGAGATCCATTTCCTGTCTGCTGAAACCAGCAATTTACACATCCAAACAAGAGCAGCAAGGCTCTAACAAGCCACCATATTACCTGTTATTACAGACGGATGTGTTGTATTTAAGATAAATAATACTAAAATAATACAAGAGCCATTTGGTTTAAGTTGAGATCACAAGAAGTCATTTAGATGCGAGGGTGTAGTCTCGGTCTCAGTCACCACACCCATGTCTCACGACTTTTTTGAAGTATATGCAATGATCTGATCACAAGCTTCAGTGTTTCCTGGTCCTTGTAATGATATATCAATTCTCACTTTCTAAATGGGATATTTTTGCATTTAGGCACTTAACAAGACAACCTAATCCTAACAGCGAACGCAATGGATTTCCATTAATTTTGCGTATTCGCCCTGCACTCAGTATTTTATGGGATACAATCTGCATCTACCACTATAGAGCCTAAATATTGAAATTAGATAAGCTTTTGCAGACAATAAATGAACGCATAAAAATATATCCAGTACCTCAGATGCCGTGCTAGATAAATTTACCGATCTGCACAGTTCCATTGCAACCGCATGCAGACTTATTGATCGAGCTAAACTTAAAGATAATTTATTTAAGAAGAAGCCTGCAGGCCACAGAGAACCACAGACTCCTTCAGTCTTCAGTGAATGGAAGATATTAAAGGCAAATTGATCCTTAGCTGAGTGACAGTGGAAAAAGCTCAGGTGTCATATGCGCTGAGGCCAGATCTCAACAATGGAAAGGGTTTTGAGGAGGAACCAGAGACGATCTGTGCTATTTAATATTAAAACCAGAGGACAATGAATTCCACAGGAGCAGCACTCCTAAATCAAAGCACAGGATGATGATTATGATGATGGTGATGATGGATGGGAAAATCTGAACAGAAGTGAGGTATTATATAAAGGCATGTACTGAATCCTTACAATATCACTAGTATTTGGTCAGTATATTAAATATACTAAGGGGGGTTTGATTCAGTTATATAGTGTGATTCTTTTGTATGGCAGCTCCAAAATTAGATTTTTTATTTATCTGTGTTTGATTTTAAGGAGGTAAAATGTTGCAGTTCCTTTATAATCCTACAGGTGGCACACTCTAAACGATTCGCACATTGACAGACAGCACAGCATTCCTTGTGGTAGGAGCAAATTATTTTTTTATTATTTTAATAAATTTAGTTTAGAATTTTATCAAAAAAATTAATGCTGAATCTGGTTATTTATACAATCACGATACTTACAGAATTGCAATACAAATCAAATCAGCACCTAGGTATCGCAAAAATATTTTATTGTGTGGTCCCTGGTCCCTTACTAACCATGTCCTATCCTATTACTACCTAACTACACCATCAATAGCTAGCTCCAAAATTCCTGATAAACTGATTATCACTAATTACATATAAGGGATTAAACAATCTATTCAAAGGAGTTTTTTTTATTGGTGAAATAGTTTTTCTTGGGATTTTTCTTTCTAGCTTCCATCAAGGCTACAACGACCAGCCAGGGAGGATGAAGACTATCACAAATTTCCTCTGAGTGACGCGAGACTGGCCAACTGCACCATTTTGAACTGCTTGCGATGTAACACACTCTGAGGATAGCGCTATCTGCTCCTTCCGCTCACAGACGCCCATGACTGGCTAGAGCCTTGATTAATATGAGTGTGCTAGAATGCCTTCCATCCTTCCCCTCTGATTCAATCCCCGTGATTTGAACTCACAGTTTCCGGCTGTACTGGATGTACCAGCTTGTTACCGCTACGCCAGCTTGTTTTTTGACACAAAAGTAAGTAATAATAATTTAAATTACATAACATCTCAACATATTTTGAGTTGACTGAAATTATTTAGTTGAGCTGAAGTAGTTTGTCGGCCAAACGCTGGACTGCAATCTTTATCCATTGACTATCTTTTATTACAGGAAAGGATGGAAAAGATCACCCAGACTCTTTCTGTAAAACACATGGAATAACATCTATCTGTTTGTCCAGATGGAGTCATACTGACATAGTAACAGTATTAGCCTGAAGGTCACTAACAGGAAGCTTGTATCCTTCCCTTAAAAGAGCATGATAATTTCCTTTGTGAAAGGTCATGAATAATGCGATTGTGGATTTTCAAGACCGAAATGTAAAAAAGAATGTACTTCCAATGTAGACACAGTAATTATAAAACCACTTGCTGTGGTGTGTGTTTGCAAGTTTGTCTATATTATCTCACTGGTCCCCGAAATGCTGGGAATATGGAAAAGCTTTGAATTTTGGGGACATTTGTTTGTCCCCATGAGGAAAATTATGGTAGCCCTGTAGTACACAACACAATGACATTTCCCAAACATCCTTGTGTTTTGCGAAATGTTTTTTTGTTTTGCAATCTGCGTTTGTGTTTTGGGAAATGTCATGTTTTATTGAAATGTCATGTTTTTTTGTTTTTTTTTAGATTGTGTTTAGGAAATGTCTTTATGTTTTGGGAATGGTCATTACAGTATGTTTCATAAATGTGTTTTATGAAATGTTTTTGTGTTTTGGGAAATGTTGTGTTTTGGGAAATGTGTTTGGGAAATGTCATTTTGTTTTGTTAAATGTTGTGTTTTGGGAAATGTAATATTTGGGAAATTTTGTTGTGTGTTTGAAAATGCTCTATTTTATGAAATTCCGTGTTTTGGTAAATGGCTTTTGTTTTTAAATGTATTTAGGAAATGTCTTCATCTTTCGAAAATAATTTGTTTTGGAAAATTTTGTTGTGATTTGGGAAATGTTGTGTTTTATTAAATGTCTTTGTGTTTTGGGGAATTTCGTGTTTTATTAAAATTCTTTGTGTTTGGGAAATGTCTTTTTGTTTTGTTAAATGTTGTGTTTTGGGAAATGTAATATTTGGGAAATTTTGTTGTGTGTTTGAACATGCTCTATTTTATGAAATTCCGTGTTTTGGTAAATGGCTCTTGTTTATAAATGTTGTATTTGTATCTTTGTAAAAGAATTAGTTTTGGGTAATTTTGTTGTGATTTGGAAAATGTCTTTGTGTTTTGGGGAATATCGTGTTTTATTAAATTTCTTAATATTTTGGGAAATGTCATTTTGTTTTGGGAAATGTTGTGTTTATGGAAATGTCATGTTTTGGGAAATGTTATTGTGTTTCGGAAATGTGTTTTATAAAACGTCTTTGTGTTTCGGGAAATGGTTGTGTTTGAGAAATGTTGTTGTGTTTGAGAAATGTTGTTTATGTACATTTTATACTTCTGGGACGCCATAGAAAATCTCTTGGTAACTGATTTCTTCCTAGCCTACTGGCTACTGCAGTTGAGATTAGATGTTGCTACAAGATCATACAAATCAGCTGAAATACCTTATTGAATAATGAATTTCACTATTCAACATAGTATTTCTCTGCCGAATTCAACACTTGCTGAGAGTGTGTGTGTGTGTGTGTGTGTGTGTGTGTGTGTGTGTGTGAAAAAAGCATGTAAGACAGCATGAGGGATGGAGTTAGTGCAATAAAAAAAGGAAGAGAATGGAGTCACAGGATCTCCCAGGTTATTGACTGCTCTCTCATGGCAGGAACTATCTCCTCATTGATTCGATATCTATATCATGCAGGGCAGAGGCGGTGAGTTTTCTGCATCTGTTCTGAAAGTTAATATCCTTCCATTTTATGGGCGTAATGCATTTAGCCCCCCCAAAGACCTTGAGAGTCAGTTAACGTGTCCAATAAAGGAAGTCTGCTACCAGGAGTCTGCTTTCAGGAATAGACCAACGTTAATTCAATTACACATCTTCATGGCGATGAAACCCAGGTATGACTCTGTAAGCTAGATCTAGTGCAGACGTGTGTCTCTGGGAAAAAAATGACTGTGTGAATATGAGTCATGTGTTATTCAGAAAAAAAAAAGCAATCCGTAGGCGCAGGCAGACATTGCGGGGGTTAAACTTGTTCTGCCCTTTTACTGTCACTTACTGAGCGCTGTTCATGCTGAGAGTGGTGATTTATTATTATTTAGCATAGAGGTTTATCACTCTTGCCTGACACAAGGAGGTTCTTTAAAGACTTTTCAAGCACTTTATTTCCTCCTACGATTGTGCACAAACTGGGCTGTTGGCAACTGGCTGTTGTCATGGGGATGCCCAGAATTCATCCTCTCTAGGGAGGGGGATGATGAGGTAGGGAAGTGTGTGTGTATATGTGTGTGTGTGTGTGTGTGTGTGTGTTGGAGTGCAGCAAAAGCAATGGGGGGCTTGTTTCCCATAATCCACTCCGAATGCTGACCTTTGGCCAGGCACAGGATTGAGGCTGAAAATTACCATTATAAAAGAGCTGAGCATGAAGAAACACCATCCACTGACAGTGAAAAACAAAAATGTTTTAAAAATGAGCATGTTTTAATAATAAAAAACTAATAATTTTAATTAAAACTGGCTTTCGGAACCATGTTGGCAACTTCTCATATGATGAGTTAAGAAAGGAAATGTAGCATATAAAACAAATAAGTTTAGTTCTAGTATATGATTGGCTGAGACTTATTGTAAAATTCTTAATATACACACATGCACACTGTATTAAACTGACAAAAATGCATGCTTATCTAAAGAATACTTTGATTTTTATGTTGCATGGCAACCAAAGCTTCCTGTCACCAGACTGCATTGCCCAGATGCAGAATTGTTTTTGTTATTAAGAATGAAGTATTTCATCAGCACTTTTTATTATATTTGTTGCTGGTTACGTATCTGCTTTCTTCCATTTCTGTGAACACCCTTACCTGTGATAAAATCACTGTCACCCTCACTAACTCTTGTGACTTACTGCATTATTATAACACTATTAAGATCTCAGCTTTTGGAAATCATACCATGTTCAACAGTATTTGAGGAACATACTATTATCATGGGTGCTTCACTTTGTTTTGAGGAAAGTTGGAGCTCTTGTGGTGAAGATCAACTCTTTAGAAACTAGCAAAAGAAAAACGACAGTTGCTTTTAAGGTTCCTGATATTGGAATACTTAATGAAGTATTGGATAGTCCAATCTCGAGTCAAAATTTTTTATTAAAATGTTTAGCCTTTATTATGATAACAGGTTAATACACACTCTGTAGAGTATCTAGCTACTGTATCTTAATTCATTTAGAGGGTCAGGTTGATTTATGTTAAAGTTATTAGGCGATCAGTTGACTATTTCTCCAGTTTATAGGTCTTGATTGTTCATTCCTTATATGAGGACCATTTCACAATTCCTTTATGTGGACACTATTGATTGCCCAATGATGTAGCCAGTGAGCATAAAGTAAAGTCACAGCTACCATCCAGAAGTCAGCAAATCATTGAGGGTTTTTGTTTTTTGCCTCATCTTTTAAATTTTATTTTGTTTATTCCTATTCAAAAGCAGTCACTGTATAGCAGCTATATGTTGCCCTTGAAACTCAGAGCATTTTACCCATTTTTAAAAAACATATATAGGGCTCAGGAGTGTGGGATAAAGTGACACATCCATTTTTTTAGTACAATTTAGGCAATATGATGAACTGAATTTTAGTTCATTTGAATCAACTATACAAACATGAACAAAAAAAAAAAAAAAAAATGGGTCACATAGGCAAACAAATAGCTACATATGACATACACATGATCATGTTTTATTGTTTGGTGCTTCTATGACCAATACTACTTCTACTACTACTAATAATAATAATGATATGTTAATTTTGAGAGTTCTACAGTATATTTTTGCCTTATACATTATGTAAGAAATTATAACTTTTGTTCAAAGTTTGATATATATAACCATAACCAGATGGTTATTTTACACCCTGATGATGTTCCAGTGTTGGAACTGTTACAGCTATTATTACAGCTCGTATATTTCTTACTACTACTACAGTAATTTCTATTACAAAACGCTGATGCTGGAGAAAAAAAAGCAACATAAACATCTCTACTGAAAACCCAACTTGAATCACACACATTTCCAAAAATCACACACATTTCCCGTTCTTCTATGTGGAGTGACAAACACTTCTATGTTAGAAGTGCATTCATACTGTATAAAAAAGAAGCAAGAAATCAGTTGTGGTCTGAATGTTCTTACAAATAATTAAACATTTTTGGGAAACTAGTTGAAAGGCTGCTTAATCCTTGTTTACTGTAAACGGTTGGTAAAATGTTTGACATTTGACTCTAAATAAAGTAGAAATTTCAAAATGAAAAGTAGTAAATTATTTATTAATAAGTTGTTATGAAACAAGTTCACATTTATGTAATGTTATATTTAAATACAAAAAAAAAAAAAGAATACTAATCTTATAATGGCTCAAATTGACAGCGAGCAGTATGTGTTATTTCAAGGTGTGTTAGCCCTGACAGTATTCACAGATAGCTGTGTAAATATACTCAGTGCTCTTTAATAGGTGCCTCCCATTGCCGGACTTAGTGGACCTTGTGCTTCTTTTGCAAAAGCAAACACTGCCCTGGGCTTAAAGTAAAGCAAACTTTGCGAAAGACGGTCCTCTGTCTATACAAAGTGATAACTGACACTAAAATTACACTTTAGTGCTGTAACTGTAATGCAAAAAAAAAAAAAAAACACATACATCATTAACGTATACACGTCATCTCTTGTGTGTTTTGCGTAAAGCATGTTGTTGATGTAGAATAGCTCTGGAAAAGCATGGATGACCTCTGTAAACGATTCTGTGAAGATTTCACATGGATTTTAATGATTAACTGTTCCTTGATGAGCCAAAATCGCTGCCGCAACTAAATCCAAAGGATAATATTTGCCTTATGTAGTGTTTCAACTTAAACTCAATCTCATTATGTTTGTCATGCTCTGTTATACTTTTAAGTCCATTTGATAGACAAACTTCTGCATCCTGCCCTGTTCTGGTTGTCAGTCTCATTTCCTGCTTGCACCCAGGGGGAAATTATCATTTGCACAAGTGAATGCTGAGAAAAATCACAGGAGACGTTGCATCTGAACGAATGTTCGAACGAATGAGTGATCACGCTTCAAATGTACATACGTACTGTATATTCATAAATGACTTGTAAGTTTGTGTATAATCTACAATAGTGTAGCTGGAGAGATTTGGACATTGCTGTCACACGAATAGAAATAATGGCCAGTGTCAGCTTAAACTTATTTTAAACCTCAGATACGAACAAATCACCGATTTTGCCATCCTTTTAGTATAACCACAGTAAATATGGGTAGAGAAGTTGTCATTCTGCAATAGATCTTACCTGATTTGACCAGCACATCTCTGGGTCTGCTGGGCGGACTGTCAGGATACAAACCGGCTCCTAATCTCTGATCCATGCCTATGATTCTGGTTCGATCATGCAGTAGTGTGTATGCGTGCATGTGTAGGTGTGTGTGGGGTGCTCGGAGAGCCTACATGTTTGCGTGTGAGTGCGTATGTGGGCGTGCACAGGCCGTTTCTCCTACGCTGCTCACACACTCGTGCCTCTGCTCTGTTTCTTCCTCTCAGATGTACACGGTCACATGACTCGCTGGGCATTCCACAGCCAGGGCCCTCCCTCTCCTTTTACTCACACAGCAAAACACTCTCTCACTCCCTAAACTCGCTCGGTCTCACTTTTGTGTCTTTTATTTTTAGTTTGATAAAGAAAGGGATTATTTGAGGATTAAAACTCGCTGACTGAATCTTATGTTGACTATCAGGCTTCCATCGTTCCCACGCAGAATACTACACACACACACACACACACACACACACACACACAAATCCTTGCATGTACAGTACTGTATGTGCAATCATCTTATTCTGGCTGTACAGATTATGTAAGATTTAGGATTTTATAGACAAAGCTTTAAATTCATGCTGTGATCCTTTAACCATGTGTTACACTTTAAGACTAACTCACATAATTAATTAGTATAAAAAAAAAAACCTAGATTAAGTTTTGGAAATAATAATAAAATAGTTTAAGTTTAGTAGATTGCTCTTGTTTCAATTTGTTAAAATGTTTCATGAAATTAAGGTCAAGGCTATACAATAGTAACATACTTTTATTTATGGACAGAATTATTTAAAAACTATTCATCATTGATTTGTAAAGAGTTTGTAGAAATAGTTAAAAGGTTAAAGCTAAAATAGGCTGATCAGCATTTGGCACATTACTCAACATTTTGATTTAATTCATGGTGCAAGGTTCGGTTTTCATAGTGTACGTACCATTTTTTTGGAGTAAGCCATGATGAGTTGTGCTTTAATGTCTTTGTATTTAGATTTAGGTGCATTACAGTCCATTCTGTGTCTTCCACATGCTCTGTCTATACACAGTAAACTATTTAATTGATTGGCTCTGAGTGACTCGTATAGCCCACCCACCTCAAGGGAAAAAGTGCGATATTTGTCGAAAAAGGAGTTAGATACTTTGGTGTAATCAGCCGCATACTAAATCTGTCACTTCTACTAAACATTTCAGGCATATACCGAAAGACTGGCAAAGTTTCATTACATTCTGTTCAGCCAGTTTTGCATGATGCTGTAACAAGAGCTGGCTGGACAGACATACAGACATACAGGCAGACAATTTTTGGGTCCTCCGATGTATGAAACAAAGATACAAAGAAAAGAGTGAGTTCCGAATGTGATAACATGTTTTAATGAACATGGAGTGGGTAAAAATGGGAAAGAAAGTCGAGTTGTTACATCATAACACCCATAAACCAATCATCAACCAAAGTTCTAGGATGCCAATGTGTTCTGTTGTAAGAGTACAAAATGTGAATTTTGATTTCACTGATGCTGCGGTCTCCTCTCATTTACTTGTTTGCTATGTTGTATTAACTTTTGTAATTTATTTTAGAGGTGTTAAGTGATGAAGTGGAACTACTCGATTAATGTACTTAAGCATTTTTTCATGTATCTGGACTATACTTGAATATTTTCCGTATGTTAAACTTTTTACTTGTACTTTACATTTTTTTATGAAAAACCTGTACTTTTACTTTCAACATTTTTAATAGGGACTCTATACATTTTAAATGACGATCAGACAAATTTGCATAGATTTTCTCACCTAAACATAAGTGTTTACTCACTATAATGACTGAGCTACTCCCCATGTGGAACCAACAGGAACAAAACAATTCCACAAGTCCAAACAGTCCAAACAGTCCAAAAAAAAAAAAAGACTCACAGGTTGTTAGTGCAGGTTGGTTAGCGCACCGAAAAATTATTACCTGGGCAGTGGATCCCACCCATTGGTCTCTGGGCTGTGCTACCTAGCTATTAGCAGTTTTTATAATTAGCCTATAATAATAAAGTTTTGACATGTATTTTAACCTTACTGGATTGTGAAAACTCATGTTTAATTGCATAAACTACTTGCATTATCTGGGGTATATGTAGTGGTAGCAGCTAGCTATCAAAGTATTCAAAGAGGCTAACAAAGCTACCTGCCATTTGTTTCATTAATGTCAAATCTTGTAACTATCCGTCTCTACTAGATTTGTGCATGCTATCAACAGCATCGGCTTTACTTGTGTTAAAAAGATACTTTAAAATGCTGTTCGTCAGTAACTTGGTCAGATACAGTACTGTAGATATCAAGAAAAAACTGTTTCTTTGTGGTGTATCTGTATTTTTTAACTTGTACTACATGAGTAAAGATTTGTGGTGAAGTACATTTCAGGTAAATATTTATACTTTTACTTGAGCATTGAGTAATAAATGTCGATAAATGTTAAGACTTCTGGTGCAAGTTTATTAATCAGTAACATTAACTGCTTAGAATTATTCAGTAACTAAACTGAAGCAGGAAAAAAAGTGTAGATATCAGCTTGAACGTGAATCTGGACCTGCAAGGCATTTGGGATACTATGGTTACATCTACAGCATGAACACCCTGTCGCCAGTTCAATACTCAATACTACTCAATATTAGGCGGGTCGTCATAATGTTATGGATGATTAGTGTAAATATATGACTAATTACATACAACAGGCAGGTTCTTTAAAAATTGTGTTCGAAGAGGCCGTGATTGCAGAGAATCACGGTTTAAAGGCCCCGGTGTATGCCTCATCGCAGAGCCATTATTTGTCTGGAAGAAGCACGAGTGCAGACTTACCCACGCCATTCACATGTTTTTCACTTTTCACACTCTGCTGCTCGATGTTATACGCCTTCTGTGGGTGATAGAGAGAGAAATAGAAAGTGTGAGTGAGTGAGAGAGACAGGGAGAGAAAGAGCAGGAGGGAGAGAGACAGGAAAAGAGAGAGAGAGAGAGAGAGAGAGAGAGAGGGGCAGATATTGGTCAAATCACACTGTTTAAGAAGAATGCTAGCCTCTAACCTCCAAGATTCACTTTTCATTGCAAATATGATTATGGTTTATAAGGCTTTATAACTTTCGAAGAAAGTGTGACAAAATTTCAGAAAGATTTTTTTTTCAATATTATTATTTTCATTTTATTTAAGTTTATTTAAGCTCTCATAAGGGCGGACTCTTTCCTTATTCGTCAAGGAAACGCACAACATTAATTAACAGGAACACTCCGACCATGACTCAAAATCTGGAGCCCAACAAAACACCACACAACACAACAAAAGCGAGATAATACATTCCTTGTTTTTGATTCTCACCTCTTATTCTGTTTATTAATTATTATTTTAGTTCAGTTATGCAATTATATCCTGCCCACTCTGACAGCATGTTTCACCTACTGTATACACACCTTCATATTCTATATGGAGCATGAAAACAATATTTGTGTTAAATATTATTCTGAGTATCCGTACATACCCACTTCGTATCTACAGTTTCACATATCTCCTTTCCATAACCGCAAGCTTAATATATAAAACCCAGCTGTTACATTAGGACTTAATGGTCCTCTCTTATGCTTCAATTAAATTAACTGTTACATAATACCTCCATAATAGGATCTTGCTGCCCTTCCACGGTGCTCTGTCATTGTGCAAGGCTTTAATCCTCAATTTGTAATGAAAAGATTACATCACATCAAGGCATTACATGACATTATGGCTCTGTTAGAGGTTCCCTGTAGAACAGTACATTTTTCAGGCAATAACTGATGAATCTGTGTAGCCGCAAATCACAGGACCCAGTAGTGAAGCTGTATTTTATTAAAGGGGCTCTCAAGTGACTCATTTTACCAATCAAGCCTCAGTGTTTTGCTCCCTGTGTGGATACTGATTTTCAGTGACCTGAAATGCATGGATGCTTATGAAATATGATGTTCCCGGCAGAGCAGAAGACCAGTTTGTAACCTCGGAGTCCTATTACTACACCATGGCTGTTGCTATGCAAGACTGGATGGTTAGCATCTTACTGTATGTTGCAAAATCTTATACCACAATATGGCTGAATGCTTGATTCTGATTGGCTGATTAATTTCCTGCTTCATTATAGTATGTTATAATTTGTATATTAACTAATTACACAGGGCGGAACGGTGGCTTAGAGGTTAGCACTGTCGCCTTGCACCTCCAGGATCCCAGTTCAATTGACGGCCACGTTCGATTCCTGCTGCACAGAGTTTGCCTGTTTAAATGCTCTCCCAGTGCTTGGTGAGTTTCCTCCCACAGTCCAAAGACATGCCGATTAGAGTAATTGGTGTTCCCAAATTTCCCGTAGTGTGTACATGAGTATGTGTGTATGGGTGTACCTTGCCTCGTGCCCTAAGTCTCCTGGCTCTAAGCCCCTCCGCTACCCTGTATACAGGATTAAGCAGTATAGACGATGAGACAACGACGACTGATTATACAAAGTATGGTGGAAACGCCATGAATGGTTTAAACCTTTTCCTAAGCTTTCTTCCAGACACAGGTGAAGCTGTAATTAAAAGTTTTAAAACACCGAAAAATGTGAAAACGAGGGAACAGTGTGAGATTTATAGCTAAAGAGTAAAAAAAAAAAAGCAAAGAGTAAAAAAAAGTTCTCCTCTGTCTCTAACATCCCCTACCTCTGTTTTTTTCCCAGGAATTCTTGCTCTATAAAGCTCAAGGCCTCAGGGCCTTAGCTGGAACCTTGAACACACTCTTTTAGATGACCAGCATGAATGGATATTGTTGGTGCTGCTTAGCGGTTGCTATGGGAAACTTGCTCATGCTTGATGCCTCGGCTACACAAGGCATCTACTGTCTTGGATTACTTTCTTTACTCTTTGGAAAGTACAGCTAGAAGTTTGGGGTGTGGCGTATTAGGACAACATTGTAATAGTAGACTGAAGCATTCTAGCAAGAGTAATACCATTGAAGTCAATTGTTCTGTGGGCTTGAATTAAGTACACATTTGAAATGAAAAGACCCATATTATATTACACGCTGTGGCAGCTTTTGAAGGAGTTCCATGATGATGAAGGAGGTGTTTCCACCTTCTGGTTTTTCCAGTCATGATGTATTCATGGATGGATGTCAGAATGTAGAATAAAACACAGAAGTGGATGTTAGTGTACAAGGTACATCGATATTAAGCTGGAAAAATTGGTAAAGGGTTGGTTTACACAGTTCATATACAGTATGAGGGACGTTCAAGTTAACCCGGGACTTTTTATGCAGTACTTTTTATAAAGTAAGAGTTCAAGGATAGTATAGTGATGAGACTCTTAGCTGCAATGAAACATTTGTACGGTGTAAAAAGTCTGTGAATGATGATCCTGGCTGAGGTGACTCGGACCTCACTCTAATAGTTTCCGTGAAAATCGTGCGAATGGAAGTCCTGATCTATGAAGGATAACATTACAAACTTGCTGAACAGACGCATCTGTCTGTGTGAACTGTACACGCAATCATTCACCAACACCATTTGCACATTAAAGGAAGTGTGCTGGGTTTATTACCACATCATCTGTATAGTCCTAACCTCGCCCCAAGCCATTTCCACAAGTTTGGGCCAGAATCGGGGTTTCCGGGGAGGCCAGCGTTTCAGATGTAAAGCAGGCAGTCTGATCAAAAGACTTTTTACCATGATGGTGTCCAAGAACTACTGAAATTCTGTAATAAGTGTATTGGTCCATTTTGTAATTCAGCGCAATTAAAAGTCCCGGCTTGACTTGAACACCCCTTGTATATTATAAGTATATAGTAGGTCTGAGACATTTTTTCCCCCTAATAGCATCTACTGTAGATTGCTGTCTTTAAACACAAGCCTGATATTAAACCCAGCGTTGGAAAATGTGGACTGAAAAATAATAGTATTTTTCGATTTTTTATGAAAGCAGTATGATGAAGCATAAAAGATTATTTCTAAAAGTAAACAAAGATGATAATAAAGAAAATAATGATGCAAAAGAAAAGATGCAATGAGGCTGCAAAATTGTAGGAGGTAGTAAGCGGTCTAAAAAAGCTGTTGTCATCCCATACCTGGTAAATCCATCCTGTCTTCTTTTTGAAAACTGAAAGGTGCATGCTTTTTCATGTCAAAGACATTTCCAGATCATACTTTTATATGAAAACGATTCTATTGAGTGAAAATCCAATTGCAGCAATTGAAGAACTGAACACATTCTTTTTTAAATATAATGTTGTAATCCGCTTTGAAAGGCAGCTATAATGATACAACAACCGAATATCAGCACACGCGTTGTTTTTTTATTCTTTTCATGACTCAAGTACATCCTACTCAAACAGCAATAATCACCCCGGAGCCTCTGGCAAATATTTACCACCTGCAAAATGTAACAGGCAAACAGTTTCCTCTAAGCGCGCCCCGATTTTTACACAAACAAACACATTATATTGAAATGTCTTCCATTTTCTTCTGTTTAAAGAGGATTTGCATGTTGTCTCAAGGCTTTGAGCTGCATTATGAGCATTGGAGGCTAGCTACGAGGACGTAAGATCCAAAGCCAGCTCTAATAACCAGAAATTTCTACAAGCTTACAGGCAATGATAATCTGTAGTTAGAAGAGCTAAGATAGAGCTAAGCGAAACTCAGTTGAGAGGAGTCGAGGCTGTCACAGTCCAAATGAAGATTTACTGTACGCTCTGACAGAAGCGAAAACGACAGCCGATTGATTTTCTCTGATTCAATTAAAGCGGGAGCGTGTATCGCGTGCTACTGTACCTCTGCATCCTCTAATCGGCTTTACAGTATAAATCCATATTTATACCATGATGTGGAATATTATGGTACGGCACAGCACAGAGAAGATAATTAACATTTGGAAACAAATCAGAAGGGAAAGTGATTTGATGTCGAGTTGCAGGTTCTTCTTCAAAGAAGTGAGCAGAGATGGAAGCAGTAAGTCATTATGATTGAAAGTGCACATAAATTTGGCCACCAGCTTTGTTATGCTTTTGGACGAGATAGCTTTCAGTAGAAGGCTGCTTTCACGTAAAAATGCTGACCTTTTGTGCTGATATAAAATAAATGGCTTATAGTATGACACATACTGTACCCATGACCCTGCAATATATTTACACAATATTTAAAGAAAAAAATATTCTGTATACTAGTTTTTCGGTTATCTACTGTAAATGAAGCTCAATTGCGAAAGTTTTCTATTTAGATAAGATTTGGATTTGTTTACACACAGATAATAAAGAGAATACAAACTGCTTTGGCTACTTGACAACATGCATCAGTTAAAGTGAGACATCACGTCACCTGTTAATGAATGTCCCCAACATAGCCAAACTCTCATATGTTCTACAATCAATTCATGTAAAATAAAGTATTTCAAGTGTTCGACTCCTTCAAGTCATTGACTCCCTCCACAAGGGTGGGTAAGCCAGAGAAGGTCATTGCTGAAAGGGCTGGCTGTTTGCAGATTGTTGTATTGAAGGATATTCATGGAAAGTTGACTAGAAAGGAAAAGTTGAAAAATTTGCACAAACAACAGAGATGACTACAGCTGATGAAATGACAGATGACTATTCAAGACCTTGGGAAAGCTTCACAAGGAGTGCAGTGAGGATAAAGTCGGTGCATCAAGAGCCACCATTCACACATGTCTTCAGGAAATGGGTTACAATTGTTGCATTCCTAGTATCAAGCCACTCCTGAACTAGAGACAATGTCAAAAGCGTCTTACCTAGGCTAAGGAGGAAAAGGACTCGACCGTTGGCCAGCATTCCAAAGTACATACAGTATATAGTAATTATTATACACTACTCACAATAAGTTAGGGATATTGTGAGAGCCTTAGTGGATGTCATATATATGGTGTTTGTTTAACTTCAGACATTTTTGGGCTAGGGAGGCAATTGTATTGGGGTGATAGACACACCTCATTTTGTGTTTTCCATGTAATGGTCTCATTGTGTACAGGT
>JAQMYL010000016.1:18404925-18444856 GCA_030014365.1 Clarias pachynema | reverse complement strand
GAGGACAGGGTTAGATGGAGGCAGATGATTCGCTGTGGCGACCCCTGAAAGGGAACAGCCGAAAGACAAAGAAGAAGTTAGTATAAACATTCTCCAAATGTTTAAACCAAACATTGCTTGTCACTTTCAATGATAATTTCAACTTCTTCCAGCACTGCCTCGTCTCCAAACCATATAACTTAGCTGCTGTCACTACCGTTTTGATTTGGATAATTAGGGACTGAAACACATCAGTAACCAACTTCAGTGTTGGTTGTGTATGATATGGCTTCATGCAAAGTGGTCCTACTTTTACTGTCCTTAACACATCATCCTTAAGTATTTTGCCAATGATTACAATTAATTGCATTTCACTACTGTCGTACTATATGTGGCAAATAAATATAATAAAATGAATGTGTAGGATGTTAAAATACATTTCAGTTTATATAAGACTTTCCAAAGGAACCAAAACAGTGAGTATGAGAAAGTGCTAGCTTTTGTATTATTGAATACACTGTGTACCAACTGAATATTTAATTCTGAAAAGAAAAATATTAATACTAATGTTTTTGGTAGTGAATCTTGAAGCAAAATTGAAACTAATGCTCAGACTGGATAATCAGATGTGTTTAAATTTCATGAGGGTTTATCAAATAATAATAGGTTTTAAATCATGCATTTTTGAATAAAACATTTCATCTTGGTAAAATATTCATAACTTATGAAATGAAAAAAGTCCCTGTTAGTGGACTTGAATTTCTAGCAATACTGACAGATTATGCAAGCGATAAGTGATGAAAATAGACCTAAAGCTGTAATAATATATTGGAAATGAAAGAAAGAACCAGATTTACTGTATTACACTTGCTTACATGGTATTAACTGTAAATCATATCCGTCAATATTCATTACTCCAGTGATCTGACAGCAAAAGTCTATGGCAGTTGTATCTGCTTTCTAAGACTATGGTGTGTAAACACTTGTTCCTTTAGTGCTAAATGTACGTAATTCTTTTTAGCTTGGGTGATTTGGAAAGGATCTGATTGGCCTAATCTGCTTCAGTGCATTTGATTTTAAACCAAGGTGCAGATCCTGATACAATAGATCTAGAGCAATAATGCGATTCTAGAGATTTATTTTCATGCAGAGTTTAATTTCAACTCTTCAGCTTAACTCAAACTAAAATTTCCATTTTGGTCCTCTGGACTAAAGCCAGACTCTATGTCTGGGGACTTTGCACTCAACTAGACTCCTATGGCTGGTAGTTTGCACTTGACGCAACTTTTCAGCTTAGTACTCTTGACCTGACCCAGAATTTATGTATTGAGGCACTCGGTTCATCTTAAACTGTAAGAATCTAAAAATACGCTATGGACTCGAAACTTGATTCAGATGCAGCTTGGGTTGTACAGACAACCCAAAATTCCATGAATTGGACAGTGGACAAAGACTATACAGATCAGCCATAAGAATAACAGATTAATTATCAGCTATACACCAGCAAACTGATGATAGGATCATGGGCACACGAACATCATCATCCTTACCTGTGGGGATCAAAGGCCAACCCATTTCACCACAGCCCACCATAAATGGGGCCCAGCACACTAAGAACCCAAGGCTGCTGTCTCAGCCTGCAAACTCCCCAGATCCCAATCCAATCAAGCACGCATGGGATGCACCAGAGAAACAAGTCCGATCTGTGTAGGCCCCATCTCACAAAGCAGAGCACCCAAAGGATCTGCTGCCAACATCCTGGTGTTTGTTTTGCCAAGATCCTGGTGCTCAATCCAAACTCTATAGCTCAGAACTCTGGGTTCCTTTTAAACTCTCTTAGGGTTGATATTTTGATTTAAAATTTGACTGCACGGCTTGGGATTCTGGCCTCAACTTGGACGCTATGGCTTGGGTCTCTGAACTTAACTTGGCCATTCCAGGCTTATTAGCACAAAAATTGTTACATATGCCTTGTTGAAAAGCTATACAGTATGTTTATATACTGTATGTGTTTATGTATGTAAAATAAATGGTTCAAAATGGGCCTTGTTTTAGCACGCATAAAACAGATGATGGCTTAAACCACATAAACAATCATAAGTTAAAAAAATGAAATAAAAAGTGATCACTATAGCTTGTATTGCTGGTAGAATGGTACTCGTACATGAAAACATCAATGATTTGGCGCTCTACTTTTCAGAGATGTCTGGAGAATTGAAATGTCTTCCTGAATTGTTGAATATTTTGTTGTGCTGTTATTTTTGACTCTGTGATTGAAGCACTGGGAGTGGGGGTGGGTGCCAGCACTCTGTGAGGGGTAGCTGAGTTATTCAACTCATGCCAAGCTGCCCGGAAGCTGGCACACAGATGAAATTACAGTACTGACATTTCAGCTCTGTAGCACTACTTGCTCTCTCTTTCTTTTTCACCTCTCTCTCTATGGCTCACTCAATCATTAACTTTGTTTTTTTCTAAAGTTCTCTCAGTATTTGTGTGCATGCTTGCTTTTATTTCTGCTGCTTATATGGCCACTAAGTCTTAGTCTGTGAGACTGGTGAAAACGTTGCACTTCCCACAATCTGAATGGCTAAAAACAGCTATGCTAAAAAGGTTTGAATAGTTTTGCCAGCAGACTGGTGTAGAATTTGGCAGTATGCAGCAGCAGTAGAAATTAGATATGGGAATTCAAGTCTCAGGCTTGTCCTTTTATACCTAATGCATGCCAAGTTGGTGTGCTAACACTGGCTAAATAATCGGACAAGCCTCGGGTTATGGTTCAGTTTGCTAAGTTGATTATTATGTAAGCTACTGTAGTTTTTATAAGGCAGACCTCTAGTTCTGCTAGAAAGTCTGGTATGTTTCAGTAATAAATGTGCCATGAGAATATCTTGTTTACATTGTACTATTTCTTGCTCCACTATGCACATTGTCCTGCATTGTTCACTTGTACATCCTGTAAACTGAAGCAAAGAGATGCAATAAGACAGCAACTGTCAACATTCTGAAGGCTGTGACAGGTATACTGTACCATGGGTAGAGTGTTTGGAGGTGACACCATGACATACTGTATATATTTGTCTTGTGGGAATGTATTCCGTTTTACACTTCTATGCAGGGCATCCTTAGTGACATTCCCAAGACTGGATAGGATGGGCAGGTTGCATTGGGAAGGGCATCTGATGTAAAACCTTTGCCAATTTGTGTGTGAACTGGATAGTTTGCCTTAGTCACCACTTGATGGGAGAAGCCAAAGGAAATGCTGATGATGTAAGACTAAAAAGGCTAGACTCTGGACTAGATTGTGATTTTGGGAAACTGGTCTCAACTTACACTCTGGAAGAAAGGACTCTGGACTTGACTGAGATTCTACGGCTTGATTCAGAGTCTATGTATTTAAAATAGACATTGGCTAGTAAGTCTGGACTCAACTCAGGCTCTCTAGCTTGGCATTCTGGACATGACTCTGACTTAATGGCTTGAAATTCTGACCCTGACTCAGACTTCGCACTGCTAAAAATATCGAAGGCTACGGATTCTATTCAGCTTCGATTGTTTGGGACTCTGGAATTGACTTGAGCTCTGTTGAACGGAACTTGATTTAGGCGCCAAAGCTTGGGACTCTGAAATGAACTTTTACTCTATAGCTTGACTCTAAAGGTTTAGGACCTGACTCAAATATCATAGCTCAACAGTCTGGCATTGACAACTTGACTTGAGTCAGTTCTGCAACAAGATGAGTTTTAATGTGACATCAAGACATCTACGTAAGTAAGACGTAAGATTTACGGGACGTAAGTCATGAAAGCATATGACATTATTCATGTGTCATGATGCAGGGTTCATGATCAAGGTTGCTTTTGATGATACCTTTAAAAGTGTCAAATCTAATTATGGTTTTTGATTCAGTTGTATTTTTGCTTGAGCACAAAATTGTTTTCTTTTACTCCACAGTGTCTTTCTCACAATAGTACAGAAGAAATAATTCAGGCTTATCATCACTAAGATACATTAAGATACACTAAGACATACATGACCCCAGTCTTAAACCATCTTGGTTCTTGCTTTGGCTCTCCATCAATTCCATTTTTAAAAAACGTTTTACAGGATCCTTCCTTGAATGGTGCACATTTGGAGTCAATCATTATCCGAGGCCAATTCATGGTGCATGTCAATCCATGCATCATTTGTTCATCTGTTTTCCAACATAGAACCATAAAATAATCACAAAATTATCCATTCCCGTCTGGAAAAAAAAAAATCTAATCAAAAACAATATTGAGTACATGAAGTAAAAGAGAGCTTCCGAATCACACTTCATGTGTCCAAAAATAAGGGTGTGAAGTGAGGGATGTACAGTAAGAGTGCGTTATCTCTTTTTTTCACCCTCATTTTTGATTTGAGCACAAACTCAGAAATTAAAAAATAAGCTGTTATGTTTGTGTGTTTTTTATGGTGAAATTACTCTCTTTCTTACTCATTTTCTATGCTGCTTTTCCTATACAGGGTTGTGGGAAACCTGGGGCCGGTCGCAGAGGACTTGGGGCACAAGGCAGTCTCCATCACAGGTCATACATTCATTCATACACTATGGGGAATTTGGAAATGTCAATTAGCCTAATTTTCATGTCTTTGGAAGAGTTGTCAAGACCTATTGTAATGTACTTATACGCACCTAAATTTTAAATTAAAACTGATTTAAAAAAAAACCCTGAACTCTCCCTTTAAACACCCTGATGCATTTTTTCCTGTTCATTATACAGTATGTATTAAAATCCCTTACTTTGTCTTTCTTTGCTGTATTGCAAAACATTATACATTATAATGTAATGACTGCGTGAAGTGTTTGTGAAACATAAAATAATATATCCAGTCAGCTCAGTGTTGACTGTCATCGTCTCCTATGTTTCAAAGACTTGGAAATTTGAGTCGGATTCTCTTGGTTTAAAGGGTTAACGGTTTCAGTACGTTTCACTAAAATACTTTAATACATACAGTATATCACAATATGTACAAATACACTTGTGCAGTCTTGTTATCCCCCCAGAGTGTGTAATTTTCTTTTTTTACAGGATGCCTCATTTGCAGTGGCCTGGAACAGCCTCAATCCCAGAGGAATGCATAAGAGGATATCAGTACCGCTATTGTTCAGTTACTAGCAAAATTCACTTATGTACTGTAATCGTGATTGATTTTTCGAAGCAATGCGAAACAGACCGTCACAGAAAGAACTCATCAAATCTACAAGTAAATCCAGATTGATTATTTTTACCAATCTGATTTTTTCCCCCTCAATGTTAACTTGGAAATCAAATGTGATCTGATGCTGCCAGGTAACGAGCAGCCGCTTAGATGTCCTGTAATCCTTCGGTAGCCCTCAAGAGCAGGTGTCAGCTGTCACATGCAGCCGTCAGCTCTGAATCATGCTCTGAACACGTCACACCTTGCTTACACACTCAGCCTTCCTCATTGCTCAAATATTTGCGGACTCTGAAAGACATGGCGGACGTTTCCAAATCAGCAACAAGCGCTCAGGTTTGGCGAATATGCTTGTCTGAAGCCGAGGAGTGGAATAGAATGAAATAATGTCTAATAATAATATAAAAAAAATATCAAGAGCACTGAATAAGGAAAATGGTAAAGTTCTAAAAATAATAATGTGTTTATATATGAATAAATTCATGCAATATATTTTTATAATCCTTTCATCGTTTTGTCAAGCACACATACAGCCCATGGTAAAAAAAAAAGCTAACTCCTTCCATTAACAACTAAATGAACAGACTACGCTAGATCTCATGCTCACTTACTTTCTTTCCATGAGAAGCCCCCATGCTGAGCTCACCACCAGGGTCAGGTGTTCCTCGGCTGGGGCTGCAGCACCCAGATTTTCCCTTGTGTATTCCTGTGCTGCTTCGGGACAAACAGATCAGATAAAGGAGCAAAGGAGGGGGGAACTAAAAGGAGAATAGATTCTTCTCTCTGCCCCCTGGCACCTTGTCAGCAGCAGGGGATTCCAGCCGGTAGATATTTGCAGCAACATCACGACTGTTAAGGCATGGTTCCAACTTGGTAGCAGGGTTCAGTCTCCCCAGCAGGTCAACCTGTACTGCACTGTTTATACAAGACATAAAACAAAAAAAAAGGAAAAGGGAGAGGGAGAAAAAAGAACTGCAGAGCCAATCCGACCCTTGTGAGCCACCTGTTGCGAGTTTCCTCCCCTCTTGTTCCCTTAAGGACGTAGCCTGTGCAGATAATGCTAATTGCTAGTGACAGAAGACAAAGCCTTAGGGAGCTTGCATAGTGGAAATGCCTCAAGGTGACAGTCGAGGATCTAAAGTCACTGGGGTTTGGTGTCCGCACTCATCGGTGATTAGAGCAGCACTAGGGAGATTCACAGAGGACTCATAAGTCTCCCCTCTAGAGCTTTGGATTTGCGCCAAAGCTGGATCAAAAAAGGGAATTGTGTAGGTTTTTTGGGATTTGCGCTGCAGACGATATATCCTGGGCAACTGGTGTCTGTTTTTTTAGATCGTTATGGTCAGTTTTATTTACCTGTCTCTTTGGTCTCTTTTGAAGTTTCGTTCAAGAGTCTTATTGCTGCAGAAGTGCTTTGCAGGGTTTGTTGAATGTTTCAGAGCTGAGCCATACATAATACATACTGTAAGTAAGTAGTGAATATCAATCTTGACCTCAGGCTTATGAATATATTTAGTAAAAATGACGCAAAAATGTAACTATCTTTAGGTTCAATCTAAACATCTGCAGATTTCCATCTGACAGCATCATTAAAAATAAAGAAAAGCGATACGAGGGCTGGATCGAAAGCAATGCAGAATTGGAGATCATTTTTTAATTGACTGACATAGGTCATACACATTGCACATGCTGGTAGAGTAAGTCTTCCCTTACACAAAGATACTATTCAACATAATCTTCATCACAAGTCATGCATTTGCACCATCACTGAGCCCAACTCTTAAATCCTGTTTGAAAGTCACAGTTGATGTTCTCCTACTGCGCTACAGGATGCTTATGGAGAAAACACTATTGACAAGATCAATGTGCACAGATGGGTGAAAAAAAGGGGAACTCGGCACTGAAGACAGACCACGCAGAGGAAGACCATCAACTTCAACAAAAGGGAGGTTTAAACAGGATTTAAGAGGTGGGTTGAATGATGGTGCAAGTGCATCATCGCTTGTGATGGAGATGTTGAGTAGTACAGTACAGTATATTCATATAGAGGAAGAGGGACTCTACCAATATGTGCAAACTGAACAACCTGTTGTAGTTAATAGTAATAAAAAAAGAAGTTATGGCCACGTTTGCATTACATTTGGTACAGTCCTCATGGAAGATGCTTCCTCACGAGATCATTTAAAAATTCCGATGATGCAACTTGTGCTGTTATTAAAAGAAATTCACAAGGGTATGTTTGCCAAGGTAGCACGGTTAAGTGAAGGTTGTAGAACTGAAATGTAGAAAGAAACGAATGACATTTCACTTGGACAAATCACATATAAGATTAGAAAATCAATAAATAAAGTTGCACATTTTCTTTACTCTTATTTGAGCTTCATCCCACATGGCCCCCAATGCACAATATGAAATTCATGAGGGCAGCCAGCTTCATAAATGTGCAGTTGCTAAATCTTTCCATTTCACCATCTTGTTTTAACCTTGAGCACATTGCAACATTTGTAAATTTTGTATTACTTGTTATAGGGCTGGAGGACTCGGGTCTGGCCTCGAGACATTTTTCTCTGTACTTGAATCACTCTGGTGACTGGCCTTGAGAAACATGGTCTTGGTCTGGACTGAGAATGTTGTCTTTTCTTCTCGAATGCAATCCCTCGAAAGTTAGACAAGAAGTATTACTGTAGCTTTGTGTGACTTTAACTGCAATTAAATATTACTTAAGACATTTAGATATTCCTCGTTAAAAGCAAATAGAAAACTGTTGTAAAACTATGTGATTTGACCATAAAATCGAAAGAAGATCCCACTTGACTGAAACATCAAGTTTTGAGTTAAAACTTTTCTTGTGTGGCAGACAAGTGAAGTGTAAAAAAGTTTGGTAATAAGCTTCCTGCTGCATGCTATGACATACGTACCCTTCATTCAATAGATGAATTATTCATTCGGAGCTTATTAGAAAACCTAATTACAACAGAAATCCAAAGAAAACTAGTTGTACACAACAACAAAACATATTTTATAGCACTTACTAGTTGCCCATATTTAAACTCACATTTGTGAAGAACCTTTTAGGGATTTTTACATCATTACTAGTAATTGGTAAAGAAATAATAAAAAAAACAAGTACACTTAATGTACTAGAGTGAAAATGATCTGCATTCCAGCTGTATTAAAACATCTGCTGTCTACACTGTCGTACCAGCGATTTCCGTTGAAAGCTACTGTTCAAACAAAATGGAAACGGAAATATCAGAGTTTGGAACGGAAACTTCCTCAATCACAGACCGAGAAAAAGTTCAAAATATTCAATTATCAGCTGGAAAAATCATTAACGCTTACAGTTTTCTGCGATTCCCAATGGCCAGCATTGGAACATTAGCAGGAAAATTGTTCAAATATCAACAGTGCTCGTTACAGTGAGATGCGTATTGAAGACTAAACTTCGGATTAAACACAGATGACTGCTATCCGAGGGCGTTCTGATCTTGCATGACAATGCACTTCCGCACTCTTCTGCCCACACTGTCGACACTCTGCACAAACTTGGTATTGAGGTGTCAAAGCGTGCTCCCTATAGTCCTGATCTCACTCTGTCGGACTTTTACCTGTTTGGTCCCCAGAAAGCAGCTCTAAGAGGACAAAGATTCACTTCTGATGAAGAAGTGAAGATAGTGGTGCATTCGTGGCTCACAGCTCAGCCTAAAACATTTTACATTTGAAAACATTTTTACAAAAGCTTGTTGGAGGTTTACTATATTCAATCTCTAAACTACAGGGCAAAGATCATGTGGGCGGTTCAATGACTGGTGTGAAATATAGTGCTTAAAAAAAAACATTTAAATATTTAGGAAAAAACAACAGGGTAAACCATTGTTGCTGCTTTGAAATATAATGGTAAAGAATATATCTTCTTGCACCTCCAGGGTCGAGGGCTTGATTTCCCACCTCAGGTCTGTGTGCATGGAGTTTGCATGTTCTCCCCGTGCTTGAAGGGATTTCTCTGCATATTCTGGTTTCCTCCCCAGTCCAAAGACATGCAAATTTGGCTAATTGGCATTCCCAAATATCCAGTAGTGATCGTGTGAGCTTCTGGAATAGTGTCCACTGGACATTATTCCAGAAGCTTTCCATCATCCTGTTTATATACAGTGTAGAAAATAAATGAATGAATGAAATGATCTATCTAGCCTTTCATTTAAAACAACAGTGATTCTTAACTTTTTTCTCTATGGAGGGTAGTGGTCCATAGACCTACATACAGTAACCCCATTATAACAATAAACATAATGTCTTCTCCTGAACTTTGGCATAAAAACCTGCACACAATCATAACATTAGGATAATGAAATTATGTATATTTTTATTTTATCAGTTCTGATTTTTATTTTATTTTTAGCCTGGAGCAATTTAGTTTGAGAGTGAATGTGTGAGTGCTGCCATCTCATGGAGATGACCCTTAATAACATGTGTACCATGTACTGTAGTAGTGCTGTCTTCATATGAAAGAAAATACATGATATATTTGGTAAGATTACGGCTTTGGCTTAGGGTATAAAACAAATGCATGTTCTTGCATGCATGTATCAAAGAGACAGAATGTAGGCAAACGTCATCCTTAACCCTGTTCTAGGACGTTCAGTAGTCTCCTTAGTTGTTTCCATTGTTTACTGATGTCTTGTTTTGGCTAAAGTACTCCACCAACTGTGCAGCCAAAAAGCTCCATTCATCCATTGCTCCATCCATCTACTGTAGTGCACAGACTCTAAAGAAACAAACTGGAATTCCACAATAGGAAGATGAGCTTGGATTGGAATTTCCAGTTTGGACTAAAACCAGTTTGGATTTGGACTGAAACACTTGTAAAGAAAGGGTTAATTAGGGGTCTGCAGCATCGTTGACAACATCAATCACCTTTGTTCTCTTTGCAAGTGTTTTTACATTAGTTCCTAAATGAAATTATATTATAGCAACCCAGAAAAAAATATGTACACAAATGGTAGACGGGTCTCTTTCCAAAAAAGTTTATTGCCAAATAAATGTTTGATATTAAATTCCAAACTGGAAATTCCAAGACTGCTCATCTTACTAGTGCAAAATTAGAATTTGTTTTTAGAGCCTGTGCACTAGATGGATGGATTGAGGAATGGATGAATGGCGCTTTTTGGCTGCAAAGAAGAAAACCACTTGTTAGTGAGACTCCTCGAGAAAAGTGGTCTGATGTGTCCAGACTGATCATTAAATCATTGCTGCTACGAATGTCAAATGTTTACTGTTTCTCCTCCCACTACCTCAACTCATAACTCATTACTACAAAAAGTACTGAAACGTGTTACGTTGTTGTGTTTGTCACACTGTAGCTCTTTATTTGCACGTGCACTTTGTTGTCTTTTTTGTATAGAAACAGTTTTAGGTTAACTTAAAGTAGGTTAAAAATGTAAATCTGTCATATCTGAACTAGTCAGCTAATTAGGTCTCTTAGCTAGCTGGCTGGTTCCGGTAGAGTTGTGTTGTTAATTTATGTTGTTGCATGTACTGTATGTAGCACCTTGGTCCTGGAGAAACATTGTTTCGTATCACTGTGTACTGAACTGTATGTGGTTGGAATGACAATAAAAGCCTACTTGACTTGACTTGACTTGATCCTATTGTCAGGATAAGAAGAGAAGGGTATAAGTGAAGCGATGTCCCCATAATGCATAGTGGCCACTTTACAAGCCTCTGGAGGCAGTGTTATGATCTGGGGTTGCTTCAGCTGGTTATGTGGCAATAAATTAAATCAGCTGATGACCTGAATGTACTGAATAATCATCAATGGTTGTACCTGTGAGCACAAATTTTCTTTAAACTGTATGTCCTTATGCCATGGCAAAATTCATACTTCTTATCCGTTTTTAGCTACATGATGATGAAACGTTCTTTCGGATGCTCCTGTCAAAGGGTCGCCACAGCGGACCATCCGATCCACACTTAACTTAGCACAGGTTTTATGCCAGATGCCCTTGCTGACACAATCCTCTCACTTTTCTAACCGGGCTTAGGACTGGAACTGCATCCAGCGGCTGGGTGGTAAGGGGTGTGGCAACCCACGGACAGCGGGGCTCGAACCTGGATCCTCAGATCCATAAATCAACAACTTAGAGCCTTAGCCGCCTGAGCCATAAAGTGGAACATCCACAAAAAAAATGCTTTTGATCGATGTTCTCTGTCCTAAAGACTTTACCATAGTCCGGTACAAACCTCTGACACTAGAGACTTCTATAAAAAAAAAAAATCATCATATCAAGGATTACAGATGTAGTGTCCATTAGACAAACCCCATGTAAGGTGATGCTATAGCAGTGATAACATATTTAATTGAAGGTGTTAGTACAAAGCTATGATTTAAATTATAGCATGAATTATTGTCAGAGCTACTGTTGTGGAAAATTAATCCACAACTTCTGATCAATTAGATCAGAGAATCACACAGTGTCTATTGGTAAATGCTACTGGACTGTAGTGGATAGACAGGTCCATGCATTCACATGCAGGTAGTCATGCTTATCACAATAGAAAATGTCTTTGGAGCACTTTTGTAAATAATTGCTGTGTGAGTGCCTGAGAAGTTTCTCATCAATTGGCTTTTAAAATGAAGCGATAACAAGGAGAGTCAGCAACAAATTTGAAAGAAGAAAAAAAAAAAAAAGACACACATGCAGTGCGGCAGCTAAATCCAATTAACACAGCTTGAATTCACTTTGACTTAAAAAAAAAAAACGATATTAAAATAAATGACGCCGCCATCAATTATTTCCGTCTTCTTTCTTCAGCAGGGCGTAGAGCTCGTGTCACCTGAAGATACATCAGCAAATTAAAAAGGCACAATTAAAACAAGCAGGCGCCATGTACTCATTTATTTACTCATGACACTTACACCTAGCTTTTAATTATGCGATTTGTATAAATAGACAAAAGAATAAAAAATACGCCTTTTTTGTAGCTGCATAACGTATTGCTTACTGTTTAATAGTTTACAGTGTTAGAGAGTTGATTCATTAATTAACTCAAACAATTTACATGAGGTCAGTGGGGAATAAATTTAGCTTCTTAAATAGACAAAAAGCCATAGCTGATTATGTTATCATCTTATAAATACGCTACTGTACATTGTCGTTTAAGTTTTATAATGACACTAATTGTTAAAGCTTTATATAGGCCTATTATGCTTTAAAAATCCAGTCTTTTAAAAGTTTTGTGCTGCCTTGGCATACGGTAGAGAATATAATAATTGAATATAGTAATAATAGGAAATAAATCACTTTCAGAATTGTGTGATGCAAAATTTTATAGTTACCATCCTGAAATGAATCATTTTTCAATAAAATCACATCTTATACTGTTTTATCACATTAATTTACCAACACAACTATTTTCAATTAATAAGAGAATTCAACTTTTATTGTTTATTGTTATTATTATTATTATTATTAGTGGTGCTTGCGAAGCGAAGCACTACTCTTGTTAGTGGGCAATTGCAGGGGGCAATTAACCGCCCAAAAAAGTCCCATAGACTTAACATTGAGACCAACATCAGCTATGACATCATAGCTATGTCTATTTTCTTCAGGAAATGTGCCTCTCTAGTTATTATTATTATTATTATTATTATTAAGTTGTTAAGACAAAGCGAAAATGCAGTTTTCAGTTGTCAGGTTACAGAGAAAATCAGTAAAGTTAAATTTACTAACTTTACAGAAATTAACCTGGAGACTCTTTCACAAACCTTTAAATAAATGTGTCCTCACAAAAACCTTCACCATAGCAACAGTTACATTTTTAAAATTCTTTTTTCATAAGCATAATATCTCAGGGATTCCCAAACTGCCCAAGCACCCTGGAATTAATTTTCTCTAACCCCAAGAGTCTAATAGACTGTGTTGTGTTGTTATAAGCACTTCATGTAGGGAGAGAGAGAGGCACCTGTTTAATACTTGCCATGTGATTTTGCATGTATGAGGGTCGAACCAGAACTTCTGATCATGGAGAATAACAGAACATAGTCATGAGAGTTAAAAACTCCCTTTTTGTCTCTATACTGTATAACCCTCTGCTACACTAATGCACTTATCCCAACTTTGTGCTTAATGCTTGGACAGGCTTCCTGCTTCATGTCGAAAACGCTGGCCCTCCAGGAACTCCTTTAATGGAGTGAAAAATTTGAGTGAGGCAAGGACTGTACGGTGGGTGGGGCAAAAACTCTGTAACATGCAATGGTGTTGGTGACTGATTGTTTGTACAGTTCCCAAAGATAGATGTGTCTCTTCTGCAAGTCCGCAACAAGTTCTCTGTCGATTTTCAAGGCTCAGGCATTGACTCGGGTTGAAATGTTGACTGCAGTGGGAACTTGGATTATTGTTCATGGATGTACAGTACAGCCTTCCGTGAAATTCTTGCATCATTAAAATGTTTTTCTGCAGCTAAGAGTCTCATCATTGTTCTACAGTATGTTTAAAGTATTCTGTAAATGTCAATCAGTTTTGTGCCTTGAAGTCCCAGTTTGACTTGAACGTCCCTCGTCTTTGCAAAATCAGTGGAATCCTGGGCGTCATTGGTTAGTTGCAGCATATCTTATGTACATCCTGAAAATTCAAGAGTGACATTCTGAGTACTTTGGTTAAAGGATGCAACTCATGAATTATGAATATTTGGTGACACAAAGTCCAAGAATGCGACTCATGAAAATGAGCTTAAATTTTTGTTTGAAAACTTGCATTTAGTCATAAAATAAGTTGCAAAAGAATGTAAAATATACCCTTGCCACAGTTAAGACAGCTTTACAGACCTTTAGTATTCTGGCTGTTAGTTTTAACAAGGTTTATGCTGTTCTTCTTTCGGCTGGTCTCTTCAAAGGGTCGCCACAGCGATCTGTAGACAACTTGACAACAAGGTTATAAGCTGGATGCTTTTCCTGACGCAACCCACCCATTGTATCCAGGCTGGGGACTAGCACTGTATCCAGTGGCTGGGAATTGGGCATTAGCTTGAAATTAAAATCTTGGCAGGTGAGAAACCTACCGTACCACTGGGCCACCAATACTTGAGGTAATCTGCAGAAATTGCACCTTTTGCTTCCTGAAGCACCTCCCACATTTTGGATAGGCTTTAATGGGCCATTCCTTTTTTTTTTTAATTCAAGCTGCTCAGAAGCACTGAGATCTGGTGATTGTGTTTAGTGGCTCACTGGTAGGTTTCTCGCCTGCCATGCGGACGGCCCGGGTTCGATTTCCACCCAGTTCCAGTCCCAAGCCCGGATAAAATGTGAGGGTTGCATCAGGAAGGGCATCCAGCGTAAATCCTGTGCCAAGTTGTGTTACAGATCAGATGGTCCCTTGATGGGAGAAGCCATACCATCACATTTCCTTCACCATGCAGGAGAGTTTGCCAAATGCATAACAATATTTTTATATTAATTGCAAGTAATAGATATTTCTTTTTATGGCCCGGATTCGGAGTTGCCCATTCACAGATAAAGATGACACTGGTGTTTTGTGGATATTGTTTAATAAAGTCCCAGTGAGGAATTCTAACGTTTTTTATCTACTGCAAAAGTTGTGCCCTGGGGCCTCCCACTTTGCTTTCTGTCCTGGTTAGAGCAAGTTTATGCTATTCTATAAAGGGAGGAATCCACATATCCACTTTTATAAGATCTCTTCCATTTCTTGCCAATTTCTCACATGGAATAGCCTTCATTTCTCAAAACAACAATATACTCATGAGTTTCTTTAGAAAGCTCAATTTTGAGACCATAATGGAACCCCTAAATGCTGATGCTCCAGTTTCTCAAGTAGCCCAAAGAAGGCCAGTTTTATTGCTTTCCTTAAACAGCACAACGATTTTCAGCTATATGAACTTAATTGCACAAGGGGCTTGTGATAATGAGTCAGACATTTTACAATACAAGTTAAAATTAGCTAACACTAAGTGCCTTTGGAGCACAGGAGTGATGGTTGCTGAAAATGTGCCTTTGCATGTCTGCAAGAAATATTTCAGTTAAAATTAGCAATGTCGAGACTGGATTTCTGATCAGTCTAATGTAAGGGGGAAAAAAGCTGGTAAAATAAAAGACAGGTGTAGATTTGCTTTAATTTATTGGCAATTATATATATAAGATTTAAACACCTTTTAAAAGGACAATGAAAAGAAACATCAGTGTTAAAGTGGTAAAGATTTTTTGATTGCTTTTTCAGAAAACAAAAGTGTAAAAAAAAAATGCTTTAGAATTTAGGCGCGTGACATTGAACAGCAACGTTGTGGAGCATCGGGAAGTTCAGCACCTACTTCATTTCCTCTCCAACTCGCTGCACTTTTAATAGTGCTATCAAATATACTTATGCAAATAACCATCCTCTTCCATCCATCAGGTGTGCTCCGGCTGATCCGTGACTCATTTCATTTGTCCTTCGAAGAGCACCTCGCTTTCTCTGTCAAAGCTAATACACTCCATCTGGCCAAGTGTTAATCGACCAAATAAATACAATGACGCATGGGGAAGGGATGAGTGTGTTCTAGAGGCGAGTTTTGAAATGAATGCGAGAAATAGGACATGTATCAATTCTTCCATTCTATCCTGAGCTTATAAAAAAATCAGTACTAATTTAGAAGACCGAGGGGAATGTGATTAAATTTCCTATGAATGAAGCTGCCAAAAAAAAAGAAAGAAAAAAAAGTATCTGCGTCTGACTGCTCCACATGTATTGATTGATTTAGTCGAGTAATAAGGAAGCTGGGAAATAATTTTCCAGCTTGTTAAGATGGCCTACAAGCCTGTAGTTTGGCAAGTTGGATTTTTCTGCATGCAATTGTGTACAAGTAACCTAATCTAATTCTTTGCCCACAAATATCTGAGAAACTTGTGGGTAATTATAGGGTACAGTTAACAGCTGTATATTTACAGTATTCAGTAAATGCAAAGCACAGCAACTTAGCCTATGTCCACATATATATTTATATATTTAAACTAGATTTTTCCTCGTGTATTTTGGCCTATTGTTTACATAAGAAAAAGCATCTTGGGTCCCTGAAAATGAAGCATTTCAAAAACACCCCTAAGGTTCTTCTAAGATAGTAAAAATTTTAAACCAGGCAAGTGAAACACATTTTGGCCATGTTGATATTTTCCAATATTTTTTAGCTTTTCTCTTGAGCATTTCTCTCAGTAAACATGTTTTAACATTTATTTATTTACTTATTCACTCGCTTATTATTGACTTACTTATTTACAAGGTGTGTTCAAGTCAAACCAGGATTTTTGATTCTGCCGAACAGCAGAATCCAGTTATGAGAGTTAACTCTGTATATTCTCTGAAATTTCATCACAAGTGCCAGTTTGACTTGAATGCCGAGCTGAAAAATTCAATAATGCTATTTTTAAGGGGAAAAATAAATAAATAAAAACCAATAGAGAATATTTTGTGCTTGTTCGCTTTCCGGCACAAGTGCGATGGAAAGCATAAATAGCAAAAATATAATGTTGAATGTGTTTTGGTTATATCACTGTGAATTTTGTGGGATCTTGCAAAAACACTATAATTCTATCTCCCACAGTTGTACAGTATTTGTGGTAATTTCATCAGGCAATTTAGTATCAGTAATATTTTGGTCGGGTTTTACTTCAAAATAATATATATCAAACTCAAAGCTATAGTGTTTTTACTGTGTTTGTCACTTTGGAGCAAGACGAAAAGTGTTATGTCGCATGCAAAGCTTTTTAAACCCAAAGATTGTTGATTATCCAGTTCAGTTTATAGCATCACCAGCCTCCTCGTCTACCAGTTTCAGTTTAACTCAAAGTCCAGCTGTGCACTGTATAATGTCGATTTGTGCATTGTCTGACTGCATATACTGTACATCCAAGGTCCCATTCAGTTATAGTAAAGGTTAAAAAGGAGAACAAGATGAGGCAAATAAAATCAAACATAGCAAACCCAACAGATTTCTAGATAGTATGTGTATTACATGTCTCTTGAACCCAAAGCACTTGTGCATCTCTTGAGCATTGAATATACTACCCCCCTAAGTCCATAAGTCCATCGTGGCTCCCTGTGATGGCGGGCTTTCATCCAGTGCACCACATAAAACCATAACTTTTCTCCCAACCAAAAGGAGGAGAACATGGCGCCCAGGACAATGGAAGCCAAGATTCAACATGGCTGGCAGCATACTGTATAATCAGCTATCCTCTCATGGTCGTTCACTCCCTTTAAAAGGCTTGCAGCCACATTTCATTCACGTCCATATCCTAACTCTACTGATTCGGATCATTCCGAAGAAACTAGATCACGCCACAAGCCGAAGAGAAGAGGCCGTCTCCCGGACTCAACCTCCTCCCCGGCTCTCTCATGCTTTGCCTCTCCGTTCCCGGCCAAGGATCTTGCTTCACCCGAGCATGGAGGTTGTGTGTTCTGCACTTCACCCTCTCCCTCACCACAGAGTACCCCTGGACACTAAATTGCACCTGCGTGACTGTGTGAGTGTGTTTGCATGTGTGTGAATTCACAGAGCTCTTTCACAGAGCGATACTTTAGGAAAAATAAAAGAGCACCTGTTCCACTATATGGTGGTTTCTCCCATCTGTGTTTGACTGACCCGCTGTTGGTTTTCGTGACACTCCTAAATGCAGCAAACCCAGTGCTAATGATACCCTACAGCGATTCCCACACTGATTTCTTAAGCATATAATATGGTGTTTGCACTATGTCCAAAACACTCAACTTCCTAATTCACACAATTTACAGGACATTAAGCAACACAAACCTGTAGTTAATTACGCTGGGGTGACTGAGACGGCAGTAACACAGTGTAAATGTCCTTTTTCTTGCTGTCAATATTCTCCAAAACTCCACTAAAAGCATTTAATTTATTTATGACAGCTGCGGTCTCACCCAAGAATAGATACAGTAGATTTCACTGGTCACATGACCCAAATATGATTAGCTTTTCAGAATGCATCGTATTTGGCTGTGTAATATGTCTGCATGTTTTGGGGCGTCCAGAATGCTTTATTACATTGCGTTTTAATTGATCGATTGATTGATTTAATAATCATTCAAATTCTTTTATTGTTGCTAAATCATCTTTAAACTAAAAAAAGATTTTTTATCTATCCAGGCGTTTATCTCAGATGTATGTACATTGCTATGACATCGAATAATTAACTTTGCTAAGTCTTTATTGCACAGATTTCCTTTTGAAAGCACGAATTAAAACATTAAACGGATTGGTCTTGCTTTTCTCCCCAGTCCTCCGGCGTCTTTTATGGCCTCCCGCTGGCGCACACATTTGCTGGACTTGACAGGTTCTAGTTTTATGGAGCTCCAAGGTGCTGTAAAACAGTTGTCCATTACAAACTTTTATAGTTCTCATTTGAAAGCCCGGGGCTTGTTTAGAGAATTGATGGCAGCTTTACTGTCAAGAAAAGCGGGTGTAGCTTAAACTGACTTTTCTGACAGAGAGTCCGGTATCTGAGCCTGGTAATTGTCTTCAAAGCTAAGCACCTGATTTCAATATATTTATGTATTTACATAGCCTTTATGAATTATTCTCTAGGTGTGTTACGTAGCTTAATGGAAATCAATGTTTAAAGCTTTTAAATCTTATTTTATTTCTCATTGTTATTCTCATTTCAACAGGGGTCTGGTTTAAAAAAAAAAAAAAAAAAAAAAAACCATTAAACAAAACCAGCTCAAACTTTCAAAGCAAAAAATTTTAACCAAGGATCAAAACCAAGCGTTAATAGCAAAAGAGAAATCAGAATCAGAGATCAAAACCATCACAAAGATATAAAAACAAAACAAAAATCAAATTAAATGTCAAAGCGAAACAATAGTGAAAACGGTGAAAAAAGGTGAAAAGATCAAAACCAAAATTCTGAATTGAAAATCAAAACCCGACTTCTGATCACAACCAAAAATCAAATATCAAAATCTCAATAATTAAAAGACAAAGAGCAAAAGAAATACTCTGAATGTCACGCTTAATAAAAATAGCTATTAAGCAAAACTTGTATTAACATATTGTATTACAGTATGGCTTAAGAAATTGTATACTTTAACAGCATATACTAGATATCTATGACTTTCAGAGAAAGAAGAACTGTACATTTCTCCAGGATCTTTGTAGATGTTTCATCACCCTGGCTTTGAGAAGATTGGTGTACATTATGTGCAGACTGTTTTTAAATTAATGATGAAAGAGCTTCATGTACCAATCATGTCTTCATGTTTTGAGCTATCTTTGGTTATTTCTTTAGTCTTTTCATGCCCTGTTTCTCCAATGAGTGATAAAAAAAAGGCTTTGAAGTATCAAAGTTCCTCTCTTTCCCTTTCTTCTTTAGTCATGTGGGAATGCACAAAGTCCTTTATTTTTAATTACATTAAGAAAAGAACAAAAAAATGTGGAAAAGGAGCACATAGAAGATTTCACACTGTGTATTCTTTAAATAAGACATATCCCACCCCCTTTTCCACAAATGAATATAATTCTGTGTAGTTGTAATGAGATGTGTATGACAAGCTTTGGTCAAAATACCTCAAGGATCTAAATCTTAGACATCACCTATAGGTTTTCTAAAGCCCTGTCTAATCCATAAGTGCGAAAATAGGCAAATGAACAGAGCCTGACTGTTGGTGGGAACACACCACTTACTTCAGTTGCCACAAGCTAGCTAGCTTAGATTTAGCTTAGCTAAAATGCTAAGATGGCTAACATTACTTTACATTTGATTGAAATCCATCATCCGTTTATCCATTCCCTACACGTCACACATATGGAGACCAAAATTGTCTTTTGCAGTAGGCTGTAAACATGTTTATTCCTGTTGTAAAGATAGGCATTTTAACATGCGGCTCTATGGGGATTGTCTTACTTTTGACCACTAGTGGTCATTCAAAGAACTGCACATTTTGGCAGTGGACTTATTTTTCAGAACCAGAGATTGCCCCTTTTGTGCCTGTCACTTTAAATGCAGATGAGCTATTTCCCCACCCAAGCCGCTCTTCTGCAAAGAGTGCCAAAATGAGAACACACCCCCAGATTTATGGAAAGTTTTGAACATTAGAACAATAGATCCTCTAAAAGCTGCCTTTTTGAAAAAAGTACAGTAATCACATTCTAAGCATGTCAGCATTCATTCATTCATTCATTCATTTATTCATCTTATATACTGCTGTTTCCTGTATACAGGGTCATGGGACAGCCTGGAGTCTACCCCAGGAGATTTTGGGCATCAGGCGGGATCGAGGGTCCATCGCAGGTCACACAGGCACACACAATCACACACTACAGGCAATTTAGGGACAAAAATTTGTTTAATCTCCATGTCTTTGGACTGTGGGAGGAAACTGGAGTACACGGAGGAAACCCACCAAGCACAGGAAAACATGGAAACTTTGTGCACAAGGACTGGAGGCAGAATCGAGCCCTCAACCCTGGATGTGCAGGGCAACAGTGCTAACCACAATGCTAGCATTGTGTCAGTGTGAGCAACTTTATTTCAATCATAGATATAACAAATACTCACATTTTACTTGTCTGCAGTTTCACCACGTACAGTTGCCACTGATTCATCTTTTAGGACAAGTTTGGTAGAGGTAGTTTGGTAGAGGTACTGTAGTTCTCTGCTGATTTGTGAAGCCAACAACAGCTGCAACAACAGTGGCTACCTCTAGTCTTAAACATGACCGTGGTGCTCTGGCCATGCCATTAGCGAGGAATACAACATGGCGGATCTCCATCTTTGGATCAGTTCGGCCAGCCTACATGTGGGAAAATACTGTACATGGGTAGAGAGTGGGTTATTTAAAAAGAACTTGGTCTTATACAAAAACAGACTGAGAATCTGAACGGCCTGTTTTCTTGTTTTCACATCTACAGTACTAAAAAATGACTACAGTCTTTTATTTCACAGTTGCTGGGCTGGTAGGCACTCTAGTTTCCAAAATATACTTGCCCAAGTACTAAAAAAGTGAATTTTCCATAATAGGTCCCATTCAAGGGAAGACAATCAATCAAAAACAGAAGACCTATTTTTATGCCTGATGAACTTGATCCCTTTATCTGTGAGCCGGGGTATATTTTGGCCATGAGGCTGATTATTTCTGTTCGATACGGGTCGAAGGGGCTTATTGAAAGGTTGTAGTTTCTCTTCATGGCACAACAACTCGATCTGAATTAGGATCGTTCGTCATTCGGGAAAAGTTGTGTTTGTGACACCTCTCATCCGGCAAGGGAGAATTATCACATCATGAAGTTGTTAGCCTGAAACGAGTGTGGTGCAGTGTGTCCTTTGAGATCATACTGAATCAAAGTGCCGGTTCAAGTCTGGGTCAGCCACAGCGACAGCGAAGGCCATACTCTTTTCTCCTCCCCACCCTTTGCATTATCTCATTTTATTCTTAGTACATTTAAGTTTAATGAGGTATGCATATTTTAAAAAGTCGTCCATTTATATATACATATTTATATAATTCTCTACCTATTTATATACTAACTTATTTGTTTGTCCAAACTCTCAGTAAAAACCCTATTTTTACCAGATGCCCTGTGCGTACTCTTACCAATTTGTCACGGTGAGGCCACGTTGGTCACTTAGACATGCTGTGCAGCAAAGCGGCTAATAGCAGTCTGTCTCTAGCTGTCACATCACCACAGTTCACCCTGATTAGTCTACGGAGGACAGCAGCTCTGCTCAGCCAAATTAGTGCTTTTTTTTTTTTTTTTTTTTAACAAACAGAAGCTTCTGGACCTTTGTCAAGACTGTCTGTGTCACATCTTTTAAGCAGGTCAACTGGAGCAAATCCAGCTTTGCTGACAGCCATTACTGCGGTGCTGCTGGCATGCATATTGGCATTTTGATTGTGTAAACCTTCCACGCAGTGCTTACTGGCCCCAAACATTCGAGCCGTTTCTCCAGGGTCGGGCTATGATATTTGCTTTACAAACAAGCAGGCTGGATCTACCTGAGAAGGTTGTATGGGAGATGTTTCGACATTTAACAGTCTCCTCTGCTGCAGTCTGTTTAACTGTGGGATTGGATTTAGCATGTCTGTGCTGTAAGGCTACTGAAATAATCATACCTGGAGGGAGTACTAGGTGCGGTATTACCACCAAAAAAGGTGGTTCAAACATTAGGGCACTGTTTGAAAACTACAGCTAGCAGACTAGCAATGTGGAAATTGTATAAGATGTTGCTAAAACAACCTGTATATGGTGAAAAAAACATGAAACATGAAAATTGGTTGGACAGACAAAGGCAAGCACCTGGAAATGAAAAAATCAGGAAGAATGTTTGCAGTTCGATATATGTTTAAAATTTCAGTATAAATTTAAAGTGAGAACTACCGCATGTGATTACATGCAGCACACGACAGGGGAGAATAGACAAAGACAAGACACAGAATAGGTGAAGACAATCAGGTAACAAAGCAGTGACAAATTAGGGGCGGAGACAAGAGTAAAAATAAGCACATGACATGAAAACAAAAGAACATGAAGCTTGTTACATTTAGACAGTAACATACCTTAAAAATCTCTAACTCATTCTCTATGCGGCTTATTCTGTACAGGGTCATGGTACTGTAAGCCAGGAGTCTATCCCAGGGGACTCAGGGCAGAAGGCGGATACAGTAGATCTCTGGACAGGGTGCGAGACCAGCACAAGGCAGTGAGCAATTAGCCTAATGTGCATGTCTTTGAAATGTGGAAGGAAACCCATCAAGGCATGGGGAGAATGAGGAAACTCCACACATGCACACACACCCGAAGTGGGAATTAAACCCACAGAACATTCCCTAAAAATGGATAAATTCAGATACGTTTGTACATGTCAACAGTTGTCTGGGGTTGCATGTAGAGCTGTTACTTTGACTTTTAGCTACAGTAAGTATTGTCTAATACTGTATATACCCTCCGAGCAAATATTTGGACGATTGATGACCATATTGTGACAGCTGAATCAGATAACGTCAAGCATGTCCGTTCAACTTTCATTTTGGAACTATTTTTGAACCATGACGGGACGTGTCAGAGGGACATCATTTCAACGGTCATCAAACGTCTGAATGTTTTCTGGGACGCCACCATTACGCCACATTTAGCCAACTGCAGTATAATTGATCAATCAGCCATTACTACAGTACATTGCTCTTGACTTACAATAGGGTATTTGTTTAATGTTTTTTTTTATTTAAGAATTTGGATTTAAATGTATAAATCTGGTGTGGAATCTCTTATGTCACAAATGTCACTTCAAACTGGCAAAACACACTGAACATGCACTTGCTTTTTCAATTAAAATAAAGCTTTTATTTGACCACAAATTTTGAATTATTTTCATTTTAACACATATGTTCGGATATCCCTTGGTTCCTATTTTTCAATGGTCTATGTTTGTTTCTACGGTTATGATATCCTATTAGTATTCATATGACATGTTTCCTCCCAAATATATTAAAGCAATCGAGTCTAAGCAGTTGTCTTTATCAAAGCTCAAAATGTCTGCAGTCCTCATTGACATACTCTAAATAATTTACTTGTTTGTGCCTCATTAAGGTTTCTAATGACTTTAAACAGCCAATGCATGTTTATGTTGTTCAGTCTTATTTAATTCATGAAAACAGGCTTAAATTCTCAATTTGTTTCAGGCAAATTGAGAGGCAACAAAATTAGGAAAAAAAGACAAGAAGATCATGCAGAGAGCTAAAGACGTGTCAATACAATCATTGGGAGCTGTTACGAAGAGTGAAGAGCGCTGTTCGTCAATGAAAGAAACCCAACAGAGAAAACAATAGGTGAATATGTAAAAATAAATATCTGATTTCTACTAGTGTAGAGGTCTAATAATGCATATTAGACTTGTACATTTTATGCATTTTGCTATGTCATAATAAAGAAATTCGTACAACCACAAAGTAAGGGGGTGTAAACTTTGTCACTTGTTAACAATAGTCGGATATTCAGATCATTTCCGCACCTATACCCCAGCAGGCATGCAGTTACAAATGATTTAACAGGTGAAATAGTGCAATTTTGCTGAAAGTATAAGGAAAATCTAGAGGAAATTGCTTTTTGTTCCAAGCATCCAACTGTAACATTTTAATAGAGTACCTCAGCCACATCCTGACATCTAACCTTTGATTAAGCACATGTTTGCAGGCCCTCAGGAGAGGCATGCAGTCTTTTGCAAGTGCTTCAGCTTGGCTATTCATAGATCAGTGGCATGACCACACTGCCCACACTCAGTCCAGGCTTTACTTAATAGAATAACTTTTTAGTAAAAGATTCGAAACCCTTGAATGTACTTACAGTATTTTGCCCTCGAGTGCAAACTCGAGCATCAAAAACGAAGGCTGATTTCTTAACAATGAAGCTTCCCGCCATGACGGTCAACAATTTTAATGCTAGACTTAATGGAAGTACATCATACAGCATTTTCTTAAAGCTATTGTGAAATCAACATCAGACTTAAAGGACTGGGTCGGATCTTTCATGACATTTCAGGTAATTAGATGAATTTAATTAATGTAATTTTCACACAAAACTTCCACATTCCTTCTATAATGATCATTGTGCCCCCTTTCCCTTTTCTCATGGATCATATTTCTTGTTAATGCAACAACTCAATGCATTTAGGCATGTAGACATGGTCCAAGAAGTCTAAACCGAGCATCAGAATGTAGAAGGAAGGTGATTTAAGAGACTTTGAATGTGGCATACGGGCTAGTCTGAGTATATCTGAAACTGCTGATATACTGGGATTTTCCGCACACAGCCGTCTCTGGAGTTTACAGAGAATGTCTGAAAAAGAGAACATATCGAGTGAACAGCAGTTCTCTGGGTAAAAATGCCTCGTTGATGCCAGAGGTCAGAGGAGAATGGCCAGACTGGTTCGAATTGATAGAAAGGCAACAGAAACTCAAATAACATCTTGCTACAACCGAGGTACGCCGAAGAGCATATCTGAATGTGCAACACGTCGAGCCTTGAAGCAGATGGGGTACAGCAGCTGAAGACTACCCTGGCTGCCCCTCCTGCCAGGTAAGAACAGGAAACTGAGGCTAGCCTTGGGAAAGGTAAGTTAAAGACAGGAAGGAAAGGGAAGGGAAAAACATGTTTTAAAAAAATAAAAGTGTTTGAGAATGAATATGCTTATGCATCACGCGGATGTTGTGGATTTGTCAGCTGCACATCGATGATGCGAATCTCCCATTCCAACACATTCCAAAGGTGCTCTGTTGGATTGAGATCTGGCGACTGTGGAGGCCATTTAAGTACAACTCATTGTTGTAACTCATAGTCATGTTCAAGGACCAATTTAAGAGGATTTGCTGGTGGTGATGGTGTAATGGAGTGGGGGAGATTTTCTTGGCACACTTTCGGACCCTTAGTACAAACTTAACATGGTTTAAATGCCACAACCTGTAACGAGTATTGTTACTGAGCATGTCCATCCCTTTTAGGATAACACGTCATGTGACAAAGCTAAAATCATCTCAAATTGGTTTCTTGAACATGACAATGAGTTCACTATACTCAAATGACCTCCACAGTCACCTGATCTCAATCCAATAGAGCACCTTTGGGATGTGGTGGAATGGGAAATTCGCATCGTGGATGTGCGGCCGTCAAATCCGCAACAACCGTGTGATGCAAAAATCTATAATTAATCAATCCTAACAAAACAAAATCAAAATGAGTGTGTAGAGCCTTGTACTTAGCCTTTAAACCTATAGACTCTCTGCCTCCTTCATCCGCTTCACTGTGATTTCTACAGAATAATCCTGTTAGTGTATAATATGAACTAGCTCAAGTGTAAAATTGGAATTATGAAAAAAATGAGCATTGTATAGTGAGTGTTTTATAGTGAAAGGGCAGTGGTCCAGGCGCTGTGCTAAGAAGTAATACACCGGGTAAGTAGATAGATGATCGTGCTAAATGTAGCTGACACACACACATTGCCTAAACATCATAATAGGTATATTTAGCATACTGTACAAAATAAAATGCACAAAAACAAATGACATTTTGATTTCTGTCATAGTCCTAAATGACGTGGAGGAAAATATAGTAAGTTTTGGACAGAAGGTGTTGTTGAAGGTGTTAGTTATCTCTGATAGAAGTTTTCATGAAAGAATGAAGAATCTGTATAAAGTTTGCTTTATTAAAGTCTAGTCGGCAGCACGATGACTTAGTGGTTAGCACTGTCACCTTGCACCTCCAGGGTCCAGGTTTGATTCCTACCTTGTGTCTTGGTGGGTTTCCTCCAGGTACTCCGGTTTCCTCCCACAGTCCAAAGACATGCATGGTAGGTTAACTCCCGTTCCCAAATTGCCCATAGTGTATGAATGAGTGTGTGTGTGTACTGTATATATGTGTGTGTGCCCTGTGATGGATTGGCACCCTGTCCAGTGTGTACCCTGCCTTGTGCCCTAAGTCTTCAGGCCCAGGATAAAGCGGTATAGATGATGAGTGAGTGAGGGAGTGAGTGAGTGAGTGAGTGAAGTCAAGTCAGAGATAAAATGATTCGAGGGTGAAGTGAGGAAATCATTATTTATACCTGCTATGATGTAAATGATGCCAGGGATGAATTAAAAGTAACTATAAATAGATAAAAAGTGCAGAGTTTTTTCCCCCCAATAAATTAACTGTAATTATTGGCAAATTGCTGTGCTTTGAGAGAAATACAACACTTGAGAAGGCACTTTTTTTTTTTTAGATAGTAATCAACTCCATGGTAGGCTGATTTACACCACACTAACTTTGATTATTTTTTCCTTCAATCATGTTTCAAGGTTATTTGATACTATTCCTATATTATAGCAGTTTGCTTCTACATGATGCATTACACTCACTCATACTGCTTAATCCTGCATACAGGGTCATGGGGGACCTGGAGCTCATCCCAGGAGACTTAGGGTGGGGTAGACCCTAAGTGATGGTGCCAGTCCATTGCAGGGCACACACACTCACACACTATGGGCAATTTGGAAACACCAATTATTCTAATCTGCATATCTTTGGACTGTGGGAGGAAACCGGAGTACCTGGCGGCAAACCCACCAAGCAGGAGAAGAACATGCAAACTCTATGCACACAGAGGCGTGAATCGAACCTGGCTGGGAATCGAATCCAGACCCTGGAGGTGCAAGGCGACAGTGCTAACCACGAAGCCACCGTGCTGCCTGCATTCCTTACATAAAGAATATTAATCCAAGATTGCATTTGAAAGTTACGTTAAAGACAGGAAAGCTAAGAGAAGGAAATCATGTTTGAAAAAAGAAACATGTTTGGGAATGAATAGGTTTCCCATAGCTGTTGTGTTACAAAGAAAAAAAAGAACTGCAATTGCTGAGCCTACTAAGCTTGAACACATGAGCAGTGATTATGGTGAATGGTGAATGCTGAACGTGTGAAATGTGCCTTTAGATGCTGTGACACAATGATGTGAAAAAAAGAATATATTTTATTGAACCATGATATTTTTCCTGAGCAAATATGTTTTTCAGCTGGTAGCAGGAAAAGGGCACTGCATAAAAATGGCTCATTACGGCAACGTGCACTCATGATTTGGACCGCTGTGCCCTAATGAAACAGTGAATGTTTTCCAGAAATAGCCTCGTGTCTCTTTTCAAACTGTAATCTGGACAGAGGCCCAATATAATCTGCCATAATCATAGTAATTACGTTGAGGATCTCTCTGAATCAAAGCCTGTGTATATATGTGTGTGTGAGTGTATTAGTAATGGATGGACCCCCATCACACAGGCTGTGTAGATAAATTTGGTCTCTGGTCTAGTTCTTCTCTCTCTCTTTCTCTCTCTCACACACACACACACACACACACACACACACACGCATGCAAACTTATATCTCCCGTGCCATCACACATCAGCCATTCCCAAGATGTTTCAATTACACACCCACACACCTCAGTGTCAAGTGTCTTTGTGTACGCCACCACAGCTCCTGTACTGGCTCTCCGTTATACTTTATGCAGTAATACACACAGACATTCTGTAACCACCAATCCCACCACCCCCGAAGGATGTCCAAACTACCATTTTGTCCAGCACCGTAATAAAAGTTTTGCACATTATTCTCCCAATGAGAACCGGCAGTGTGAATCAGTCCCTCTGTGTGAAAGAGTGAAAAAAAAAAAAAGCCTCTGTGAATCGATCCTTGACAACGCTCTGGTACTTTCCTTGCGCGCTGCCTCAAAGACTTGATTGTAACAGCAAAGTGAAGATCTCGAGGTCATCATCCTCCCACTCTCACCTTCCACAGGGATACAGTGTGCGCTCCGTGGTCGGGTTCTAAAGCACTCTCTGCTTTTTCAAATCTAGTCCTTAAAGACTGTCTCTTTTATACGATAAGCTGTTTCAATTTAAGCTAAGAAGTGTAGTAGGTAGTAGTAGATGGTAGCTCTAATTATTCTCAGGTTGAACTTTGTATAGATGGAAACTCTTGCGAGATGATGGCAGCATCAAAGCTCCTTTTTTTCCCGCGATCTGTGGGTGTTCATTCAAGTATGCCTCCTTTGTTAATGCGCTTTAGCTTTTTAAAGGACCTCCACAGTGCTTGCAGATTTCTGTGTTAAACTGGAGTTACACTTCTGTTCTTAAATAACGTTCCAAAACCTTTAGAACAAAGGTTCACATTACAGTACATATACTGCGCTTATTTTTTTTTTTTAACCATTTAAATAAGAGTTGAAACTATAAAATTGAACAACATGTTGAATTTAGCTTGAAGTTGTAAGCCATGATCATTTCTTCATATTTTGCTTCCAAAGAGCCAGGCCTTCTTGTATTTTTAATGTACTCTTGAGGAATAGTTTTCCAGGGATCCTGAAGGACTTTTAGTTTATTATTTTTTGGCTCTCAATTCTAGTCCAGTCTTGTATGTGACTCATTTCAGAGGAATGTTGTTTTGTTTGTTAAGCCACATAGTGACCTATGATTCATTAAAGCATAAAGAAATCATCTAACTTAAGAAAGGTTGGTACCTATGAGAGGGGAAATGAGGTTGCTGCTGAGGTTCTTACATAAAAAAACAAACATTTTTCATTGGCCTCTATGGTCCTTGGTTGGACTACAGAGGTTCCTAGATGGTAAGATGAACTGCTACATTCTCCATGCTATAGGGCACTGCCAGAGTTGTTAATTTCTATCTATAAGGTTAAATAGCTTCCTTATGTCTGCTTATAACAATCTTTCAAATACAATGTCAAGGCACCATTTTACACAGCCCTAAATTAAACTTGCTATTAATTACTGCTACAATTCCATAGTGTAATGTTTTCCAATAACGCACTCATGATCAAGATCAAGACGAAGATCATGCCATGCATTATACTTTTGTACAGTTACATTAAGTGTTGTAGTGCATCCACAAAACAAGTATGTTTCTTATATCACTTATGCTACAACATGTATAAACAGTCATTCGTTTTGGATTGGATTGGATTTTTGGATTATTTACAAATATGTACAGTGACTGGTCATTGTTTTAAATGTGGTTGTTAAAATTCAAGTATCACTGAGAAAAAAAGGTACAATACAAATAGGTATCCCCTGGGCGGGTTGATCATGCATTGATCCATTGGTAATGTCTTTTACTTTGGAGCTCCAGTAGGCGGAGCCTGCGCTACTTTCCCTCATTAAATCTAAACAAGTGACGGTGAGAGCAGCATGCTAGATATTTTTCCATCTTTCTTCCCTCACTATTTGTGCTTATTTAAGGTACAACATTTTGGAGGCACCATTGGGATGCTTAGCTGGAGGACCATCCATGAGCTGTAATTGGAATCCTCTTGTTGATCATCCCTTCAAATTACCAAGGCATCAGAGAAAGGAGTTTGTCAAGGTATTCAAAGTGGTCTTCAGACGAATTCTGGCAGCCTGTTTCTCGAGGTGAACACAGTTACCACTAGGGATCAGCAACACCTAGTTCAGTAGGGTAAAACCCCAATTTGTCTGCTTTTGCCCAACATTTGATGGAATGGAGTCTGAAAGAGAGGTTGAGGTTGGAGATTACAGAAACATTGTACACGTTGACTGTAGAACAATTGATTCAAGCATGCAATGCACTACAAATTTCAGGACCAATAAAGGAATATGTGACTGGTAAAACACGTAGTCAGTTAATCTCGTATGTGATTAGGCATCCTGAACGTGAAGAAATGGCTGACCTAGAGGATGAAGGCATGTCAGACCTTCTCAACATCCAGGACATGATAGGCCAAATTCAAATGGTTATATATCTGAGTGCATGTGAAATTATGAGTCAAACTGATGAACAAGAAAACTCTTCAAAAAGAGCTAGAGGCACTACGGGTGTCGTTACAGAAAAAGGAGAATGCACTACGTGATCTGATGAGCAAAAGCTTAAATTCCTCTAAAAGCTCGGGCAGTCCCACAAAAAATATGGCCACAGCAGCACCCAATAACCCAATGCAGTGCAAAGATTTCAAGATAGTAGGCCAGATAGGCGGGCCAGGACAAAAGGATAGGCTAACCTTTCCAGCCTGGCGAGACAAATTGAAAGTGGACTAAGCAAGGGTTATCCAGAGTCAGAGATTGTTGATGCAGTGATCCGTGCCATCACAGAGGCCTGCAGTTACATAGATTTCTAGAAGAAAAAGGAACACTGACACTGCCTGCTCTCCGTAGAATTCTCAGATCTCACTACCAGGAGAGAGGTGCAACAGAACTGTACAAACAACTTACTTCTGAGGTTCAGAGCAGCAAAGAGACACCTCAAAACTTTCTGCTCAGGACCATGAACCTGAGACAGAAAGTCCTGTTTAAAATATGTCGAGTCGAGTTTAAAATATGACCCAGCATTAGTTCAGAGTCTCTTCAAGCATACTGTCTAACTGTGTTTTGCTGTAGAATGACAATATTAGAAGTGACCTGCAGCCTTACCTCTTGCAGACAAATACATCAGATGAATCTCTGTTGGAGAAACTGAACACAGCCTGCACCAATGAAAAGGAAAGGCAGGACAAAAAGAAACATGCCGGCTCATCAACTAAAGTAAACACAGTCCAGTCCAGTAAAGTATTAGCGGAAAAGAACAGCACCACCCAGAAAAAAACTCTCACTCTGCCCCCTGATTTGCTATCTGAGATTAAGGAGATGCGCTCTAACATGGTGCTGCTGAGTGATTTGAGAGCTGAGGTGTCTCAGATGAGAGAAACTATCCAAAAGTCTGCACCCACCACTCCACAGTACCTCCTGCGAAGCAGAGAACCAGAAACTGCTCCTGCTCCTTATCCAATGTTTTCACCCCTGCAGTCCTCACCTTATGAGACTAAAATGCTCAAATGCTATGACCTTTTACAATCCTCCAGCACTAATACAGGAGTACCAACAAGCATTCAGGCTAAGACAGGCAAGAGGCACAGCCCAATTCCAACAAGGGTTCGCTCCACACTGTTACTATCCAGTGCCACGTCCCCAGCCGAGGTGTTTTGCTTGTGTGCAGGCAGATGAAGAGTACTGTCAGCATTGTTTCAGATGTGGTAGCAGCGAGCATTTCAGAGCAGGTTGTAAAGCAGAGAGGTTCGGAACATCAGCTAATAAGAGTCCTTCAAAGTACTTGTAAAGAAGGGAGAGAAAACGTAAGGATGGAATGTTGTTCAGTTTGTAAAACCATGTATACTGCTCAAAGAAATGCCAAGAAGCCCACTGGCCAGTACATCAAAGATATTGTAAATCAAACACATATTTAGGTATTAAGGGAAGGGTAGCCCAGACACATGAGAAACGCAAGTGCAAAAAAAGAAGTAATATTTCAAAAAATAAAACACCTTCTGTGAGAAAGCTCGTAGGGAAGAAATGCCTTATTAGATGTTTCTTAAATAAACAGCAAACTCGGGCGCTTTGGGATACAGGGTCACTAATCTGTGCTATAGATGAGGTGTGGAAAAACGATCACTTCCCTGGTATGACTTTAAGAGATGTATCAGAGTTAATTGAGCCATTTGGTACTCTACAAGTTGCAGCCGCCAATGGGACAGAAATACTATATATTGGGTGGCTTGAAGTGTACTTTCAGCTTGCTTCTGGTGATAATGAGTTGTTAATTCCTGTGCTAGTGTTGAAAGGTGACCAACAACAGTACCCCATGATAGGCATTAATGTTATTGAACGCCTTGTGATTGACAGTGTGTAAGACCAGGCCAAACACGGGGACAAAGAAAAGCTGATAAAGGCAGTAAAAGTAGCATTTCCTCTACTTAGGAAAAATATGGCAGAAGTCTTTGTTAATGCAGTAACTGTAGACCATATGTTTGAGTATAGTGTGAGAACAGTCAATGAGAGAGTCAGCGTGCCCAGACGTATTTCTGTTCAAATTGAGTGTCGAGTTCAGACTTCACCTTTTATGGAGGATCAAGCTCTGATCTTTGGGCATGATGAGAATCCACAGTGGCCTGAAGGACTTGAGGTTTGTGATAGACGCACAACAGTGAAGGCAGGCATGACCCCAAGAATTATTGTTAGTGTGCAGAATCCAATGGATCCTGACATCATACTTGCAGAAGGAACTACTATTGAGACTGCACAGTCAGCGAGGTCAGTTTATCCTGACAACATATTTAAGACAGACCATCCCCTTACTGCCTCCACCCACCATGTCCAGGCCCACAGCTCCAGTAGAGACACCCCTCCAATAAAAAAATGTGGCCCTCCCGTTTATCTAGCTCACCCTGACAAACATCAGAAACAGATAGTCAACCAGATGTTAAGAGAAGAGTCAGAGACCTTTTCCCAGGCTGATGATGATATTGGCTGTGTGACAAGTCTGCAAATGAACATTTCTCTAAAGGATGCTGAACCAGTGTCAAGGACATATATCTCTGTCCCAAAACCATTATACAAAGAGGTGAAAGATTACTTACTGGACTTGATGGCACAGGGATGGGTTGAAAAGTCTACCTCTTCTTACTCTTCTCCAGTTGTTTGTGTAAGGAAAAGAGATGGAACGCTGCATTTGTGTATTGACTATAGAGACCTCAACAGAAAGACTCACCCTGATCGCCATCCGATTCCCAGAGTGCAGGACATCATGGACAGTCTGGGAGGAAACACCTTTTTTTTGACTGCCTGACCAGGCTAAGGCATATCACCAGGGGTTTATGGCCAAGGACAGCAGGCATTTAACAGCTTTTGTTACACGCTCGGTCCTACAGTATATGAATGGGTGCGTATTCCATTTGGGCTGATGAATGCGCCTGCAGCATTCCAGCATTGCATGGAGGAGTGCCTAAAGGGGTTAAGGGATGAACTATGTGTACCATACCGTGATGATGTTCTTGTATTCAGCAGGACTTTTGAGGACCATGTCAATGATGTTAGAAAAATGCTGCAGTGACTGACGGAACATGGAATAAAATTAAAACCAAAAAAGTGTGACCTGTTCAAAACAGAGATAAGGTATCTCGGAAGGATTGTGTCTGCTGAGGGGAACCGGATGGACCCTGTTCATACTGCTGCAGTGAGTGCCCTGAAAAACAAGAAGCCAGGTACGGTTGGCGAGTTAAGAACTATCATGGGACTGTTGAGTTATTATCAACAGTATATTAAAGATTTTTCACGTATTGCTAGCCCCCTGTATGACCTGCTTAAAACATCTACGGATACAGAAACACTTCAAGATAAAAAGAAGAAATGGCAAATGAAACCTAAAAACAGAGGAGTCCCATCCAGCATTCCAATTGACTGGACTAGCACACACCAGTCAATACTGGAGCAGTTGATAGACTGTTTAATTCAGCCTCCTGTTCTAGGCTTCCCAGAGTTTTCACAACCCTTTATCCTCCATACTGATGCTTCTAACCAGGGACTTGGTGCAGTACTATATCTAAGGCAGAATGGAAAACTCTGTGTCATTGCCTATGGTTCCTGTACTTTGACTCAAGCAGAGAAAAATTACCATCTACATTCAGGCAAGTTAGAATTCTTATCCTTAAGTGGGCGATCACAGAAAAATTCCATGATTACCTTTATTATGCCCCATTCTTCAGTCTACAGTGACAATAATCCACTCACCTACAGCCAAATTGAATGCCAGCCAAATTGAATGCCACCAGGTGTAGATGGGTAGCAGAACTGGCAGATTACCACTTCAAAATCAAATACAGCCTCACATTTCAGGTGAATGTGCCACAGTAACCACAGAAACATCCATTACCCCACTAACAAGAGAACAAATCAAATGTGACCAAAGAAATTATCCTATTGTTGGACAAGTAATCCAGTTCAAACTGACAGGGGAAAAAACATCAGGTCCAGAACTAAAACAACTCAGCCCACAGGTTACATGCCTCCTCAGGGATTGGGACAGGTTGGAGATCAATGAACATGGAGTCTTGTACAGAAAAACTGTGAACAGACAACAACTGGTGCTCCCAGAAAAACACAACTCCGAACTCCTTAATGAAATGGGTCATCAGGGTGTAGATAGGACTACATCATTGATACGGGACAGGTTTTACTGGCCGTTTATGCAGAGAGATACCGAGGATTATGTCTTGAAAAGATGTGTGTGTATCCAACACAAGAAGCCCTGTCATGACACAAGAGCACCACTGGTAAACATTGTAACCACACAACTATTTGCGCTTGTCTCAGTGGACTTTTTACATCTTGACAAATGCAAGGGTGGTTATGAGTATATTCTTGTAGTAATTGATCATTTCACACATTTGCTCGGGCATACGCCACAACTTCCTATTCTGGCAAAACAGCTGCAGATAAAATCTTTAATGATTATGCCCTGAGGTTTGGCTTCCTGGCAAGAATACATCATGACCAGGGTGGTGAATTTGAAAATCAATTGTTTCCACAGCTAAAGAAATACTCTGGAGTCGCTGGGTCAAGAACTACTCCCTACCATCCCAAGGGAATGGTTTTAACCGAACACTTCTCCAGATGTTAAAGACACTCACAGAGAGACAAAAGACTAACTGGAAGGACTCGCTAATCAAACTGATTAGCTCGGAATGAAGTGACTGGTTTCTTACCCTTCTACTTGTTATATGGTTGCTCTCCACTATTGCCAGTTGACATGTTGTTCATCCTGACCCAAGTGGGAGATCGTGTTTTAGTCAGGAATTTGACACCTTGTGGTGGTTCGGGGAAGTTGAGGAATCATTGGGAAGACACTATCCACACAGTTGTGCGTCAAGTGGGTGAGGATATTCCTGTCTATCAGACCAAGGTAAAGAGAAAGGTAAAGAAAGACCAAGGATCTTGCATCGTAATCTTCTTCTCCCATGTGATTATCTGCCTCTTGAAACAACAGCAGAGCCACAAGTAAAGAAAAGGCAGGGAAAGGCGGAAGTAGAACAGTCAGAAGAAGAGGATGATGATGATGATGATGAGTATTAACCAGTCTCCTTCCAGCATCAGCCCAAACCATTCTCACCTGAGACAGTAAATACTCCATGTGCTAGTACACCTGTGGAACCTGAAGGCGTGCAGCCTGAGGATAACACACCAGATGAGCCAGAGGAAGAACAAGAAGTAAGTAACCAGATGGAGCATTCACTAGAGAGAGAGAGGATAGTTGCAAGGGGGACACTTGTGCCAAGTGGCAGCACAGACGGCCCAAACTGTTCACATACGACAGACCTGGCTCACCAGCGTGCTACAACTTGAGGACACTGCCAAGGTGCACATATTTTAATGTGCCATGCACTTACACTTTTCAACCATACCACTTCCAGCAACACTATGGACATGGGAGATAGGGACAATGCATACTAATGGACTGAGTAAATGCATACATTGCACATACTGAAATAGACTCACAATTGCACCCAGTACACACATTTGCGTTCACTGTTGAAGTCACTAGACTTTTTACTGGCTGGATGTAGATGGCCTGGTCAGGCTGCATAAAGAGTGTTAACAAGGCAGCCATGGACTGTGTGTTTTGGAGTGAACTCAAGAACTGGTATGAAAAGAGTTCCATACTGTAGCATTAAAATCTACCAGTCCAGATGTGGCATAAGTGTTTGTCTGAAATGTTGCTTAAGTGTTTTTGCATAGTTTGCTCCTTATTTGCACTAATGGTCAAAGGTTGGGATGTTGGGGACAACATCTACTCCGAGAGGGAGCATGTGACAGATAGAATGTGGCAGTTATACTAGAATGTGGCAGTTATACATTTATTTGTTTTGATGCATGTTAATTATTTTGGCTTAGATCACAGAGATTGCAGTGTTCTGTGTGTAATTTTTGATTATTTACAAATATGTACAGTGACTGGTCATGGTTTTAAATGTGGTTGTTAAAATTCAATTATCACTGAGAAAAAAAGGTATAACGCACATTATCCCCTGGGCGGGTTGATCATGCATTGATCCATTGGTAATGTCTTTTACTTTGGAGCTCTAGTAGGGGGAGCCCGCGCTACTTTGCCTCATTAAATCTAAACAAGTGAAGGTGAGAGCAGCGTGCTAGTCATTTTTCCGTCTTTCTCCCCTCACTATTGGTGTTTATTTAAGGTACAACAAAAGCTTGTGTTTTGTTTGTTGTCTAGAAGACTAGTTCACATTTATAGTCTTGTTAATAGTAATAACTTCTGCACTTGCATCTGAGCTCGCTTCAAAATCATGACGCTAATTAACCTGCATCAGACATTTTGTCTAAGGCAGACAATGTACTAAAAATTTTGCAAGGTTAATTTCTTGTACTTACATTTTATAGCATAAATTGATTTTGCATAGTTGTGAAATATACACACAAAATGCACATAATGTTGCTGAGTCTAGACTTGACCAACTGAAGCAACCCCAGATCATAACACTGCTTCCAGAGGCTTGTACAGTGGACACTATGCATGATGGGTGCATCGCCTCATGTGCTTCCCTTCTTACTCTGACATGCCCATTCCTCTGGAATAAGTTCAATCTGGACCATATGACCCTTTTCCATTGCTCCAAAGTCCGATCTTTATGCTCCCTATCAAACTGAAGCAAGTTTCCTGATTAGTCTCACTAACAAGTGGTTTTATTATGGACACACAGCTGTTTAGTCCCAATCCTGTGAGTTCTTACCACATTTTGTGTTCATGCAAATGTTCTTACTTTCACTTTTAAACATAGCCATGTTTTTTTCCTGTTGATTTTGATTTTTGATTTTAAGTGAATTCCATCCAAGTTGACGGTCCATCGCTATCCTTCCAGGTTTTGATCATATGCTGTGGGTTAATAATCCAGTTCCATTAATTTCAAATCTCCTTAGTTGTTCTCTTTGCTTGATACAGCCTAACAATTTGACCCTTCTGGAATGGTGCCGTTTTATTTTTTTATTGCTCAGGCAGTGTATAAACCATTGTTGTCTCATATTACTTAAATATATAGTATTACATTATTCCACTGTAATTTATTTTTCTAAAGATAGCAATAAATCCACCCAGGAGCAGTAGATTAACTTATGTGCTCGGGTGGAGAAAGGCTATAAAACGGAATTACAATCGGAAATTTAGCTGTCTTAAACAGTTTTCATGGTAAACATTAAAGCAAAGCGCATTAATGAGATGCATGGTTAGAACGGATAACAATGGGAAGCATTAGCCTGTGTTGTAATTACTGAGCTGCAGCCAGTAAACATTATTCACAGTGAGTCTTTCAGGCTGTTAAAGCGCAGCGTTTCAGCTTGCTGAGATATCCTTTCAGCTTTGATCTGAAGGTCATGTTCTTATTTTAAAACATATTTATCAGACATGCACTCTGAACACACGTTCATCTTTGACACTTGGAGAAAAAAAAAACTTTTTTTTCTTTTATGCTTCGCTTTTTGAAGCTACCAGATTGACTCGTGTACAGTATATGTACAGTAAATAGTAGAAGATGTTGCAATGTACAGTACAGTATGTCTGTTAAGGTTAATAGATATGATGGCAGCATTATAGTTAGTTTATCTTTTTTAAAAAGATGGTTGTAAGTATGGGAAGTCTCATGAAAAGCACAAATTTTACTTATGAGGTAGTCTACAATCAATATTTTCATCTATTACACTACCTCACTCACTCACCATCTATTCCACTTTATCATGTATACAGGGTCGCAGGGGGCCTGGAGCCGCAGGGGGGGATCGAACCCGGACCCTGGAGGTACAAGGCCACCATCCCACATATCTATTAAATATATATGTAATTTAAAAACCACCATGATAGAGGTGGATTTATTTGTTTTTGCAGCATATAAGTTCTTTTTATCATATAGGTACTGATAAAAAGTATTATCTAGACCCAACACAATCTCCTGCATAAACCTTTAATTTTAAAGAACCCATTAAAATGAAATAGTTTTGCTCAAGAAACAGACATCTACTTATACTTTAACTCGCTTGTGAATTCATATCAGAGAGCCACTCCTTTAATTATAATCCTTCTACCCGGATTAATTTGTTGATCACAATCTTTACGACGTGCTCACTTTCAGGATGCTAACCACGTCCACCTTCATTCCAGCCTGTGAAGGCCATTCCATCCTCAGTGTACCTTTCCCCCTGCCCATCTCTCTCTCTTTCTCGCTCTCTGTTTCATCTTCCTCCATTTGGGGGCGCCAACAAGCCACGGTTCTTCTTTGACTGCTCAGATGGCAATCAGGTCCAGGAAGGGTGTTTCTTTTCTTTTCTATTCTTTTTTTCTCTCTCTTCAGTCACCTCGGAGCCCTGGCCAGACAGTTATTGAAAACAGCGAAATTAAGATGCAGGCTGAGCTCTCAAAACTCCACAGTCAGTCAGTACTGACCGGGAAGAAGAAGAAGAAGAAAAGAAAAAAAAACACGTACAAGGGGAAAGCCAACTCCCTTACCAGTGGGTTGGAATTAAAAATCGGATGCATTTTAAGTGTCTTTTTAACATTTAGTGAGAGAAACTTGTGGATTAGTGTGATATATTTGTAAAGCGTGCATCTTTTTCTTCCCCTCTGTCGTGTCAGACATGCTGACAGACACATGCATATATCTATAACAGGTTGCTAAGATGCGTCTGAGTCAAGTGTCTCTCAACATTACGTGCAGCCTGGAGACAACAGTGTCAGCATGACAGCATCTCTAAGAGGTTTCAAAGAGTGTTTACCAGCCAGAGGCAGGTTTTCATTTCTGAGTGCAGCGAGAACTCCTGATTCGCAGGAAACAGGGTTCCTATGGTGCTGAAAATGGCAAAGGAACGGAGAGGTACGGAGTTAACTAGGAAGAAACACAGTTAGACTGTGCTGTTTAACCATCAATGAGCTCATTAAAGTGGAAAACGAAAAAAGAAAAAAAAACTAAACAAATTAAATTAACTGAAAAGCTGATCTTTCACCAACGGCAACTGCGTTGTAATGTCTGCTCAGATACGGCACAGCTATCAGGGTTATTCTCCACAAATTGTGTATTAAAGATACAAATCATACTGACAGAGTAGTGATTAAAGTATGTCGGTATCTTGAGTGTGTCCTGGAGTCAAGCAGCCTTGCTCAAGGGCAACGCAAAAGCACAGAGACCCTGAGAATCTTCGCCAGCGGAGATTTACTGCCTTCCACGGCTTTAGAGCAATCAAAATGAGCTGTATCTCTTCACTGTGCATGTCTGGCTCTCTCGCCCTCGCTGCCTCTCAACACCCCAACTTCAAAGTAGTACTGGCTTCTATACAATTATAGCAAACTTCCTCCCCATACTTTCTAGTTTTTTTTTTAAGATTAAAGTGGCTTTTTTGAG
>JAQMYL010000016.1:18387561-18397701 GCA_030014365.1 Clarias pachynema | reverse complement strand
CCGCATCTCGTCTTCCATCTTCACTTTTATTTCTTTGTTTTTGTTGTGACTGGCAGCGGAATTGCACGCAACATACAAGGATTTTTTATTTAATTTTCTTTTTAATGACCCGCCCCAACCTGCCCCGCAAATAAAGCGACAATTTCTTTACCCGCCCCAACCCGACCCGGGGGTTACCCGCGGGGTCCGCGGGTTAAAAGACGACCCGCGCATCACTAATGCGGATGCGGTGTGCACCCTGTGATGAATCGGCACCCAATCCAGGGTGTACCCTGACCTCAAGTCTCCTGGCATAGGCTCCAGCCTCCCCACGAACCTGTAAACAGGATAAAGTGGTATAAACGGTGAGTGAGTTACTGAAAGAAGCGCAACATAATGTGGGACTTGAATAGAGTAAATGATTGGAAATACACAAAACCGGTGTGAACAATTAAGGAAGGATGTGAGCCAAAGAACAATAAAAGAAAGATTTTTTTTTTAATGAGTGGTGGTTCAGGGAGGAATGGTCCATAAATACCGTGACACATAGTGTGTCACTACTATAACTATAATGCCTCAATGAATCATTGAAGCAAAAGAAACATAGACACAGACCCAGCATATAATACATGAGCTGTCCCTAAATCTCAGAGGCCTTTAATGAATGCTCACCAGGGACGTCAGAATCAAGTTCGGTTTATGAAACCGTGAGATTGATGGAGCATGCAGCTGTGTTTTTATTCAGGCCTAATACATGCTCAAATCACAGAGCAGCAAACAACTGCATAAAAGGCATCCTACAGTATCTAACATACAGGGTATAAAAGATGATGAAAAGTGTCAATGCGAATGTATTGTGTCCTTTCAGAAATGAACCATCCCTCAGCACATACTGTATGAAGAGGCAATATGAACAAATAAATGAGGCCAGACTAAATATGAATAAAATTGTATAGCAATAAGAAAAAAAACCCTGGAACTGAAATGTATTTAGTCATGATTATATGTTATAGACCTACAAAAAATAACATATGAAATCAAACTCAGGAAAATCAATACAGCTAGCCAAATTATTTTAAAAAATAATAAAAATTAATTGTGATGCCACCAGAAGACTCATAATTACGTAAATGGTGTGTACTTGTGTTCAAGTAAAGATCATGTGAAATCAAGAATATAGTAATTAATTTTCAGGAAGAGAGCATATCTAGAATGATCTGCCATAATATTATGACCACTGAAAAGTGACGAGAAAAACATTGCAAAGTGGTAACAGGATCATGGGCACCCAAGGCTCACCCTTGCCCACGGGGACCAAAGACAATGGTGGCTTTGATAGAAAGGCACCAGAACATCCGGTGCCACTCAGCCTCAATCGCACGAGGCCCAGCAGGCAAAGAGCTGAGGGCCACCAACACTGCCTTCTAACTCTTCTGATCGATTACCCATGGGATGCCCCGGACAAATAAGTCTGATCCACTGAGGGTCCACCCTGCAACCAACAGCACCCATATTGTCCACTGCCAATATCCTGGTGCCAGACCCCACAGCACACACCAAGAGGCCCTGCAGTGCCTGAGAGCCACAAGGGGAACTCAAAACAAAGGTGGTTTTAATATTAATGGATTTAATACTATTTCTGATTAGTGTATCTACATTAAATAAAGCGTACTGATTGCAGCATGTTGTTTCAAGCATTGTGTTGAGAATTACACTTGACCTCTTTGTTGGTTTCCTGCCCAATACCTTCTAGCTGCCCAAAGCCTTCTTGCTCCCACTAAAACCAATAAAATTATTAGAACTGACTGATTTTATTTTCAGGCAGCAAGGTGGATTAGTGGTTAGCACCGTCACCTTGCACCTCCAGGCCCCCCGTGACCCAGTATACAGGATAAAGTGGTATAGACGATGAGAACATGGAGATACAATGTACTGTAATACAAAAAAAAAAAAAAATCACTGTTTATTTGTATATCATTACTTATATAAGGTGACTGAAATGTATGCATGCAAAAAGTACTTATTGGGTTGTCACTGTTGCTATAAGCATCGACTTAATCACTTATTTATCATATTGACTTGTTTTAAGAAATGCATATTCTCAGGCAGGTGGTACAGTCAATCTTCTGCAGGTCTGAAAAAGTGAATATAGTGTAACTTTAAAAATGATTTAATGTACACATGTTCCTTAATGGTACCGCACAGGGTATATGGTTTGTTACATATATTTCTCTGAGATGGAATTAGAAGAAGCATAAAAGAAAGTTTTTCCTCCATCATCCCAGAACAAGTCCTTCGGGAACTGACTCCACATTATATGGAACGTTTAAAACTGAAATATCGCCTTCGATTGGGTGCCTGAACTTTGACCTTTTTCCAAGTACACCTCTTTGGCCATGGACGTTACCTGAATGGAACAGGCATTGGATGAAAAAAAAAGCCCTGCAGATGTAGCGCCTTTCCACTTTCAGCCTTCTTGCTCAGATCCCTGAGGCTTTATTTCAGGGGGGGACGACTCTAAAAGTTATCAGCGGATTCTATCGCAGGCGCTCCATCTGGGGCCTGATGAGATTCTAACTGTCCTCTGTGAGAGACTCATAAAGCCTCCAGTACAGTTTAAAAGCCACAGTGGTATGGGACACCGATAACCAGGATACGCCTTGCCTGTAATAACTTTAGCGAGATGCCTGACAGTAAGCCTGCAGATTAGAGAAGCGATATCCTGGAGGAGACTGTCACGCTGCCACGGAAAGCCCCACTGTTTCACGATATTGGGATTGTGCGCTTGGTAACAGGTTGATGAATCAGAACGAGGCTTTCTCCGGGTTGCATCATGCAAACGAATGTCTTTGAAGGAGCATTTCCATACAATCTGGAGAAGCCTATGACTTTATTATTCCGGGCTAAATTCATGTATTGTCCAATCAGAGAAAGCATGAAGGATGGCTTATGTAATATGCTCAAGGCTTCCCCCTTTTCCTTTCTGTGTACTGTCAATAAATCACTAAAAATGTATTCATGTTGAGGCTGCAATGCATTCCACTCTACAGGAAAAGTTTCGTGGCTTAATATGAATAATAATAATAATAATAATAATAAGGAAGACTGAGTCAGGAAATCTGAATCCTTATGTTAACCAGGGTGAAGTTTGCATATACGGTACTTAAAATTAATTGATGCAACCTTCTTTAGAGTTTAGATTAAAATGTGTTACTGCGTGGGATGAGATTATTCGCTTTTTACAGCAAACAAAACAAAACAAAAACAAAAACATTGCCATTTAAGTATAAATTGATACAAGCAAAGTTCAGCAGAGTAATCATCAAAATAAAATAAAAAAAGCAGTGCTGGAACAATTCACTTACATCCCTTCCTTTGGCATAATAGCAGAAAACAAACAGAAATCTTCATTTTTTCCCAGCAGAAATTAAATAAGAACATGAAAGCAATGTCATTGAGACGTTAACCTTCTTTCCGCTTTACACTAAAAGGTATTACGGTGTGTGATGAAAAACAAAAAAAAGCATTAATGATTAAAAAAAAATAAAGTCAAAAAGTTCAGGACAATAATCATCTAAAACATTCCATGCAATGCTGAAGCAATAACTTCTCTACTATTGGCAAGTAGTTACTGCGACGTGAGAAAAAATTAAATGTTTTTTTTCTTTCTTTTAATAGCAGAGTGTTAAGCTGCTAACAATTTCTGTTCCATTAAATCTGGCTCTAGGTGCTTGTTGAAATTAGTCTGGGATACAAGACAAAAACGGTGAGTCACTTAGACAATAACAGCGCTGTTACTCCCCCTCCGCATATATGACACTTAAGGATATTTTGCTTTTGTTTTTGGATTAATTCACACAAAGCAGTGGCTTTGTCTGTGGCAGAAATGCTCAATTAATTACTGTCAGCTCAACTCTTTATCAAGAAGGACCCCCCCCTGTCCACACACACATCACTACGACTTCCCACAGGACAGCACAGCCGAGCGGTTATATATAAAAAAAAAAAAGAAATAAATAAAAAAAAGAAGCCCCTTTTAGATGCCTCGCTCCTGGTCTGACATTAATTACTGTATCAGTACTGTTTGCTCGGTCTACATTCACTGGGAGAAATCAGTCATTTTGAAGATCTCATTATTCAAAGAAGTGCTTCCTCTATTTGCACCATCACAACTGATTTCGTTTGATTGGCCTCCTATGCTCGCAGGCAATGTGGACACTTTGCATTAAGCAGGACTGAATGGAGTTGCCTTAAGTGGCCGGCGTACAAATATAAAGGCTTTAAGGGTCGATATTGTCACAGTGAGGCAGAAGCAGCTGGATCCAACTGCAGGCTGTTTATTAAGTAAAACAGTCCAAATTGGCAGCTAAAAAGGTAGTCCGGATTTCAAACACAACAATGATGGCGGATTTAATTTATAAAAGCAGTAAGAAATTGTCCACATATTTTGTGGGTCATGTCAGGGACAACCTCCTATGGACTCATTTCTCTCAAAGTGGAAAAAAAAAAAAGAAAACAAAATATATTACTAGAGCTACTACTCGGAGGTGGAACAAAGTTTTAAGACTAGTTTTGTTATAAGTCAGCGTGCCAAAGAACATTTTGTCCTGTGTACATCAGGAGCTGAGCAACTGGTGCTATTCTGACCATTTGTGTTACTACCATGTCGGCGATTCCATCATGTTAGAACAAAGAGCGAATGCGACGTTCTGTGTGAATCTGAGCAAACCTGCCACAGAGATGTTTGATATGATTCGGTGTGTTTTTTGTGGCATACATGCTTCAAGAGCAGAAGAACAAGAGATCACAATGAGCTTCAACAAGCTCAACCCCCAACTTGTGCATGATGATTGTCAGAGAACAATGCGCAACATTGTGCCGTATTGCTGCCAAGTTTGTCCCCAGGCTGCTGACCCAGGAGCAATGGAATATCGTGTCAAAGTCTGCCAAGAACTCTGTGGATGACCCGTCGAGGATCATTACCGGTGACGAAACTTGGGTGTCTGGGTACGACCCTGAGAGGAAGCAACAGTCTTCACAGTGAAAGAGCCCATCATCTCCACAGCCGGAAAATAAGAGGCAGGTCCACAGACCGACCTAGTGCATGCTCATCGACATTCACGGCATTGTGTGTTGAGAATTCGTCCCCTAGCGGCCAGACCGCGAAGAGCGAATTCTACTGCCAGGTTTTAAGGTGTCTGTGTGAACGTGATGGGATCTGTGACGTACGAATCCCAAACCTTTGATACCACCTCGTACTAGTACAACTGTAATAATTATAATTACTGCAATGTTAATATTATTACTGCAATAACGCTAATCTGTGTAATATTTTCAATTATTTTTCAATTATAGTATTAATTACAGTACTATACCATTGTTGCTATGCAGCTACATAAATCCTAGTGACTTACTTTGAGGCAGAATTTTCATTAAGGACTCCTGCCATGTAAGCGAAGATCACACAAAAAACATTTTATTAATTAAGATGAATAAATGATGTAGCTAATAAACTAAAATGAAATTTCGGTGTACAGTTACACCAACCGCAGGTGGTGTGCGATGGCACGTCAAGAAAGCAGAGTCACTGTTACCAACCCAAGTTGATCATTTTCCAATTACAACACTCCCTGAAGTGCTTTGTTCCTTTCATAACGCATCAATTTGTCAATTTTGTAATTAATTAAAGAGGACACAGCATGCTTCAATTATTTATTTGTGGTTAAACAAGTTCCTGTTATCAATTATGTTGTCAATTAATACCAGCTGTAAACAGTGCTTCCTTGCCAGTCTCCTTCTCTCTCTCTCTCTCTCTCTTCCTTACGCCTAATGAAAACAGTCTTCATACAGTAATGACTGCATGGTGTGATGGAAGAAAACATGCGCGCATGCACGTTAGAACATTTTTCTCCCTATTTTTTTTTTCCGACTTGTACATTTTTCAAATTCCCACCTGCACTCAAATGAGCTAATAAAACTCCAGGATTTAATAGAAAATGCAATTTCTCACTTATTACATTCCAGAAACGTAACTCTGTAATTAGAATCCGATTCATTACTCTATTCATCCTTTTGGCTATTTGGATTTATAGTTGCAAAATATGTGTTTACAGCTGAAGGTGCTGCCTGTAATGAATTCCAATTGAACTTTAGGTACTCGATTTGCATGTCTGAGAGCTTGGAAACATCAGCAGTTGGAGACGGCAAACAAAATCACACATGCAAGGTTCACGAGTCAAAGCAGATCCGATCTCCAGCCACTCAGATGAAAGGTTACGCTTTTAAAAAGCCGCTCTAATACCAAAGCTTGCGTGAAAGGCTTCCAGTGGTGAAAATTAGTTCTTTTATTTTTCGTCCCTCTTCTTTTGTGTCCTGTCTGCCTGTTTTTTTTCTTTTTTCTTTTTAAACATCGCCTCAAGGGCCCTTGTACTGAAATTCAATCTCTCCTGTCAATGAGACTTAGAAGTTTTGCTTTCTCTCATCCTGTTCAACTGATTCACCGGCATTAAAGCTGCGTTTTTTTTTTCCCTTTCTTTCTTTTCTTTGGTCAATTACAAATCTAAAACTCCCTCAACATCACGAAGGTAACAAGCTAACCCGGGGTTGAGAATAATAAAAAGAGCCTCACAGTTTGACCGCTGAGCAAGGTGACATTTTTGAAAATCTTAAATGACAGTTAAGATTTCGTGCGAATTCCCGCTGATGAACTTCACTGGGAGAACGAATAAACATGCATTTTTATAAAGCTGTGAATTTTATTTTTTATTTTTTGACAGACAGACAAGGCGAAGAAACCTGAATAGGCCACATACACACACACACACACACACACACACACACATTCTGAACTAAACTCTCAGTGCATTTGAAAGTTACTTCAAAGAATTTGGACACTTTTGTATTACTGTACCTTCTCTACTGCTCGAGCTTCTATTCTATTAAAAAAATTCCAAAAAACCTATATAATATATTTCAGCCTTCGCCTTTTTAAAATCTATTCTTCGTCTTTTCTAAGAGACTTTTCCAGGAAAGAAGTGATGCATGTTACTGTATATCAGACCCAGGATAGAAATCTACATAAAATCAAGTCAGCAAAATAATTAAATTCATTTCATTTAATTAACCATAACTGTGAAGGACTCATTATATTTTATTCGGAGATGACATTTAGCTGGCTTCTCCAAACAATATGACAATATCGTGGAGCAAATGGATGACGTGCGGAGGCTTTGTTAGCCATTACAGCTGGAAGAACTGCGGTAATAAGCAAATTACAGTACATGACAACGACCATGACTGGATCATTCAAATACATCGGTCAACGTGAACCTGCAAGAAAGTGTGTGAGTTAAGTGTAAAAGTGCAGTCAGTGAGTTACTGCAATCTGATACAGTATGATGTACTCACTCATTGTCCGCTTAATCCTGTATACGGGGGGTTGGGGGGGTCTGGAGCCTATCCCAGAAGGCTTGGGGCACGAGGCAGGGTACCAGTCCATCGCAAGGCATGTTATAATGCATTTTCTGTTTAAAAATTCTGCATATCTCATAGCACTATTTACATTCTTTAGTACAGTGAGACATTACTGACTAAGTTTAGCTTTTTTCAATTTAAGTCATGGTGTCGTGCTGATGTTATCTCAGATAAATGAGTATTTCCTTACTGTCATGCTTGCTTATGTGTGACATGGAAAATTTGTAATGCAAATTAGCCAAATCTGTATGTTTTTGGACTGTGGGAGGAAACCGGAATAACTGGAAGAAACCCACCAATCAAGGGGAGTACATGCAAAAAACCATGCGCACAGACCCAAGGCAGGAATCGAACCCTCAGCCCAGGAGGTACAAGGTCCCTGCTCACCTTTTTTTGTTTGTGGAGATGATGGGCTCTTCCACTGTGAGGACTGTTGCGTCATCTCAGACACCCAGGTTTTGTCACCGGTAATGATCGTGAGCATCATGCATGGCACGCAGATGGCATTCTTTACAGACTTTGATGTGATGTTCCTTCTGCTTCTGCGTCAGCAGCCTGGGGACGAACTTGGCAGTAACACACCACATGTTCAAATCACACGTGACTGTTCCGTACGACACACCAACAATAGCTGCAGTGTTGTGGATTTTCATCTGACGATCATCATGCAAAATTTGATGAATGGTTTTCAGGAGTTGAGGTCGTTGAAGGTCTTCCCGATCTTTTGTCTTCTTCCAGTGATGTTCTTTCTCATGCTAATCAAAACCCCTTGAATGACTCATTGCAGCATGTGGCAGACTTGCTCAGTTTCACGCAGAATTTCAAATTCGCTCTTTATTCTAACTTGCTGTCTATGATGAAATCACAGACGTGATAACACACATGGTCAAGTAGCACCAGTTGCACAGCTCCCAATGTACAGTACATGGGATGATGTCTTTTGGCACGCTGACTTATGAACGTCGGTGCTCTCTGTGACTGTGTGTGCAGCCTTGTTCTGCCATCTGTTGGTGAGTTATAAACCTACTCTCAAAACCTTTTCATACCACCTCGACACCTTGATACAACCCTTCATCTTTAGTAGCTGCTTTATCTTGGTAAAAATAGGAAGATTTGCACGTGTGGCCTGAGGATGCGGTGGAGCTCTTTTTTTAATTAATGTTAGGCTTGGGTCTGAAATCAGGGTTTGCAGTCTGGCTTGTAGTTTGTGGCATTTGGTTGTTCTTTGGGTTTCCTCCTTAAGTAGTCACTGAGTTGAACTAATCCTTGCCACCGTCACATCTGGATTGCTTGTTGGATTAAAAGACGTAAAAGTCTATGTACTGTATAAGGCTGACAAGTGAGAGTGTGTGATGTGGACAGTACTTGCATTTCCTTAGCTGTAATCTATTTTTTAAAAGTAAATTGTGTTTTGCTTATTATGAATGATCTTATTATGGACAATTAATTTCAATTTGAAAAGTGCAACATACTGTATGTTTTTTTCTCATTCTCAAAAAATAACATGAAAATTATTGCGGTTGGGGAAAAGCCCTTGGTCACTATTATTGCATTGTAAAATTTAAGATCCTATTATGTTGCATTATTCATCTGTGCACTATGCAGTACCATGGGGGGAGATATGTTATTAAGAAGCACATTTCTAGAATATGGATTTCATGATGTTACTAAATATTTAGATGCATCTGTACATTTTTCTGCTAAAGGTTTTTATATCGCCTGCCTGCGCTGCATAGGCGACACATACTGTAGGGATCACTATACGGCGTCATTGGTCAAGTTCCCAAAAACATGTTACAACGGCAATGCTGACGAAGCCAGATGGTAGATAGTGATCCCCATGTCTAACACAATATACAGTACCTTTTTTCAAAATGCATACTGTAGATGCACACTAGCTGTATAACTTTCTTATAACTTTCTTTTTTTCTGAAAAGATTACAATTTCCTAGAAAAAAATGTTAGGATCATATCTGCTATCCACAGCTCCTCCTAAACCACTGAAGGGAATTTGACAGAACTTACACAGTGCCTTTACCAGCAAGCAATGATGTGTGTTAGTCTAAAAAGGACTCCTCTGCCACAAGATCTTTTTTTTTTTTTATTATCAGAAACCATCTATAATACACCTTACAGACTTGCAATACTGATAGAACTGACACTTCTGAGAATAACAGCTCCATTTGTATTGGATATTTTAGCTGCTTACTGGAGACCAAGAGAACAATTTCCTAATCTTCCGAGAGCTCTCTCAGCATGTAAGTCTTTGCTAGGTACAGTACTTGGAGATCTAGTCATTCAGGTGGGCAGCTGACTTAATTTTATTGCCACATAACGTTGCTGAGCCTGGACCTGAGCAACTGAAGCAACCTCAGATCATAACACTGAGGATTGGCAGTATGTACAAATGGTGCATCGCTTCATGTGCTTCCATTCTTACCCTGATTTGCCCATCACTCTGTTATAGGGTCAATCTGGACTCATCAGAACTGAATGAAATCAGAAATGACCTTTTCCCCATTGCTCCAAAGTCCAGAGTTTTTTTTGTCTCACTAACAAGTGGTTTTCTTATGGCCACACAGCAGTTAAGTCCCAGTCCAGTGAGTTTTTATGATATACAGGGTGGGCCATTTATATGGATACACCTTAATAAAATGGGAATGGTTGGTGATATTAACTTCCTGTTTG
>JAQMYL010000016.1:18352377-18363310 GCA_030014365.1 Clarias pachynema | reverse complement strand
GCCATCTCCACATCATTGCATTCAGTTTTTATTCACAATTTATTTAGTGTCCCAACTTTTTTGGAATCCGGTTTGTACATGTCTTTGGAATGTGGGAGAAAACCGGAGTACCCAGAGGAAACCCACCAAGCATGGGAAGAACATGAAACTCATGGAAAACTTCACTATGAAAACTCATGGAAAACTTCACCATATCAACTGTAATGCATGCCGTTTAAATCAGTTTATGTGGGGCATCTAGGCAGGGGTGTGCTGGTAGCTAAGGTGCTGGACTGCTGATCAGAAGAAGGTCTTCGGTTTAAGCCCCAGAGCTGACGACCTGCCACTGAGCAAGGTCCTTCACCATCAACTGCCCAATTTCAATCAGCCGTCAATCTAGCAACCTGACCCAGTAAAAGAATCCATCAATGAAATGATTATACGTCCCCAGAGGCTATTTGTTGCCAGTGTGGATGGACTCTTACTAAATGCATTAATGTAAACCTTTGCATCAGAATCAAAGCAAGACTCAAGAAGTGATCGACAACCTGTTGTTATTCTTTCAGCTGCCAATCTCTTGAAGGGGTCGCCACAGCGGACAACCGATCTGCATATACAACTTGGCACAGATTTGATGCTGGATGCCCTTCCTGGCACAACCCTCCTATTCTATTTGGGCTTGGGAATCAAATCCTGGCCCTCCACATGGCAGGTGAGAAGCCTACGTACCACTGAGCCACCAACCACCACTGTGGTCGATATGACAAAAAGGCTTGAGGACACCTGACCATCATCATCAAACCTCATATTGTTGCCACAAATTTGGAAGCAGCTGGTTGCCTAGAATGTACTTGGACACTCTAGAATTTTGCTCTCTCTTCACTCTGACCAACCTGTTCCAGCATGACAATTCCCCTGTGAACAACATGAGCTCCATAAAGACATGAGGATTGCCAAGGACGGTTCGAGTGGCCCGAGAACATCAATCCCAGCAATTACCTCTGGGATGAATTGGAATGCTAACTATGAGCCGGTCCTTCTTGTCCGAATATTAATGCCTGTACATTAATGATCTTGTGGTTGAATGGGCACAAATATATAGGAAATGCTTCCCAAAAGAGTGCAGGTTATTATATAACAGCAAAATCTACTGGTATAGGATGTTCAACAAGCACATACTGTATCAGTGTCAAACTGCAAAGTTTGTTCCATATGGTATACAGAATGTTCTACAAGAAATACTCTGATATGTGGTTCTACCTACGTAGAATACAGTCGACACAGGTTACACAGTGGGTGAAGAAGTTAGGACCAGAAAACCTTATTATTTTTGTACCTTATCAGGAGGAGAAGTAGGCAGACGAAGAGGTGGGAAGACAACATCAGAGAATGGACAGATCTGAGCATATATGACTCCCAGAGAGCTGTGTCGAGACAGGAAGAATAGAAAGAACTAGGGTGGGATGTATCTGTGGTGCCCCAATGACCTTACCTGGGTTATGGCACAGGAAGGAAAGAGGGAAAGAATGAAGAACCCTATCAGTAATGAAAAGCAAAATAGCTGGTGCATCTCCTCCATCTACATTTTGACATTTCAAACGACACACTCAGGACCACCAGAGGTAGAATCATTTTTGGATTCTAAATATAAAACATAATCTTTGAAATAAAGCACAAACAATCAGCAGTGTGCTGTTACACCATCAACAATCCTGTTCAGAGTTTCAGTGTTCAGCTTGAGGACATCCAAACAGAAGTTTGCTTTAGCATCCCTTTGCTTCTCCAGATGCCGAAACTTCCCTCACTGACGCCTGCTATGGATTTTGGCATCGTTATTGCATCACTGTACACCTGCTGCTTGCTTAGCTGTAACTGGCAAACGACAATGACAGGGGCGAAGCCGGTATTCATGAAACGCTGACCTGAAATCGCTGCCTTTCCGCAATAACGAGGTGCTCTGGCAAACCAAATGTACTGCAATAATGGCAATTTGCAAGCTGCTTATTTGTATTATTAAATTCCAGGCATGCTTGAATATCTTGCCCTGTCTATTATTATTAGGTTTGTTATGCTAATAAGCCCAGGAGCAATTAAGCCGGCTCATTTCCATTCACATTCCCTCTCCCGCTCGCTGCATTTTCTCATACAGCATACCAGTGACAGCTGTCAGAAAATATATACACGGATAAGAATAAAAAAGCCCTTGAGCTGGAAAGCGGCATTATAATGAATGACCAAAGCATTCTGGCAATAACTGCCAGTTTCTGTCATGTACATGGAACGTTTGAGGAATTATTTGAACAGTAAAATAGTCGTTAAGGTGAAGAATTTTAAAAGTACTATGTTAAAATTAATATTAGCACAATGCACATGTGCTCGTATACTTTCAGATACGGTGACACAAATCTAATGACTGGTGGCTTAACACAACCCGAAAACAGTATTTATTATCCTGCCAGTCATCCTCTGTCTGGTCGATTCCTATTTCAGGCCCCCTCAGCTACTTACCAGATGCAGTGGAGTGTCAAGAGTCAAAAACAAATAAAGCTGCCCCATGAAAAAGTGATGCTTAGGTACATTTAAGAGAGATTGCCAAGCTTGGCTTGTGAGAAATTCCCACCGCCCATGCGCTAATCACCCAGCCCCCACCCGCAGGACCTAGACCAGAGCAGAGGGGAAGACACTTATGATTGGAGTCACACATGAGAGGTGATCGAGGGAGTCTCATCTGCCGAACAACCTGAAGAGGCCACGAGGTCTGATAGCAAACGAGTGGGCCATTTTCCAATCAACTCATCGTCAGGCTGAAGTGGAGCAGAGGCTGAAGAGACTGAAGAGAGTTCTGCTTTCTTGCCAACATTTCTCCATGCAGATGTCTAAAACATGTGATGTTTTCTGAAAATAATGTCAGATTCAAGTGAGGAAAAATGAGATTGACGTAGTACAGGTATAAAATGTTCTCAAGGATCTATAAGGGAAAAGTTTTACTGAGAAACTATTAATGTTTGTGCAACTGGAAGGCATTCTCATGCATGAAACAAATCTTCAGAATTTAAGATCAGGAAGTTCACTTTACTCTTCTGGGAGTCTCTTTGAAATCTGAACTTGCCATGGCTTCCCGGGAACCTTTAGCATGTGCAAAAAAAAAAAGTCTTATTTACATATTGTTTATTCTCCAGACTTTTCACATGATATAACGCGCCCAATTATTTTTTGGGCAAATCGCTAGCAACACACCCATTAGTTGTGTTGTACGGCTTATTCCAGGGTCATGGTAACTCTTTCCTAATGAGTGAAGCTTTACTGTGTGACTATTTAAAATATATAAAGAACACTTTTCAAAGCAAAGTAATGGGAATGATTTGGCCGTACTTGGAGCATTTTTTATATATATATATATATATAAAATAAAAATAAAAATTCTCGAAATAAAGCTGCACTTGGATCCGTCTTTACTCTTAGGCCTCATTACAGATCTGAAGCAGTATTCAGTTAAAGAAGCAAACAGTTGGCACAAATGCAAAAATTTATTCTTCTGGACAAACACTGTACAGTATGTCCAAATTTTTGTAGTCAACTGACCGGAACACTATGATTTCCTAACCTTCAGAGTTACAATAAGCTCCACTTTTCTGGGAAGCCCTTCCACTAAAATTCGAAGTGTGGCTGTAGGAATTTGTGTTCACTCAGTGACAAGAGCATTAGTGAGACCAGGCACTGGTGTTGGATGAGAAGCACTGGAGTGTATTCAGTGTTCAAGGTCATCCCAAAGGTCTTGAGTTCGTTTACTCAAACGTTGGCAAACCATGGCATCGAGGAGGTTACTTTGTGCACAGTGCCAGCGTCATCCTGGAACAGATGCTTATACTTTCAGCTTTGTTGCAACAGATATGTACTGTATGTTATAGTCAGGTGTCTGCAACGTGTGGGCCATACAGTGTATTTGCCAGTCTGGAAAACCCATCAAATGTAGTTATGGCATTTTTATTTTGATAAGTAAATTAATAAAGATGCCTAAAATGCCTTTTGGTAGTCAGATACCATCTGCTGGTTTGTCCACAATGATCTTTCATGACTGTCAGAAAGAAATTTTTAAACATACAAGTAAAGTTAAGTCTTTTTTTTCTCACATATACATTACTGCACAGTGAAATTCTTTTCTAGCATATACCAGCATAGCTGGGGTCAGAGCACAGGGTCAGCTCCCCTGGAGCAGATAGGGTCAAGGGCTTTCCCCAAGCAACCAAGAATGACAGCCTGGTGGAGGTGGGGCTTGATCCCCTGACCTTCCATTCAATCAATCAGTGCCTTAACCATCTGAGCTACCATTTCCATTATTTACCCCAATTTTACTTCCTCAATTTGTTTCTCATTTAAATAATGGCAATCAAGATAATAAGAATGATTTGTTATTTTATGTAGTGAAATTGCTATACAACAATCAATATTTAGTATGAAGTCCCTTACTCTTCAAAATCTGCCGGATCCGACTGGGCATGGAGTCAAAACCACGTCTGCAGCACTCTGGTGTCACTCGCTCAAATCAATGCCTGCTTGATTGCTTCCTGAAAATCAGAATTTCACAATTCACTTGAGAATTTTCTAGTTTTAACCATTTTTGTGCCGAAGTGGACACCCCGGGTTCAAGAAGTGAAAGTCTTGACATATATATGTTCCATATACAGTATTAACTAAACCAACTGATTCTAATTACAGAAGCGCAACTCTTCATGCTCGAACTAATTAGTGACATCAACTGTTTTGTGCACAGAGAGAACGATAATAAACGGCATATGTTGTATTAATACTTTTGGCCAGCAAAAAAGAAAAGTAGTTCAGTTTCCAAAGAAATCACTATGTGAAAGGTTTTCTTCACACGTATTTTACCTTCACCTACAGTTCACTCAAGGGCTATACCACTTTATCCTGTATACAGGGTCGCGGGGGCCTGGAGTCTATCCCAGGAAACTAAAGCTACAAGGCAGGGTACATCCTGGATGCGGTGCCAATCCCAAATACATAAATACACTCAAACACTCATTCACACACTGCAAACAATTGTGGAACGTCAATTAGCCTAATCTGCATGTCTTTAGACTGTGGGAGGAAACCAGAGTACCCAGAGGAAACCCACCCGAAGATCATACCCGGACCCTGGAGGTGCAAGGCGACAGTGCTAACCACTAAGCCACCATGGTGCCTGCATTTTAACCTGTCTGATCTTAAACAAACGTTGATTTCCTAAAACTTAGGTGGAATTTTGATGAGAGGCAAACCCACAGGTCAGCATTAGCTCCTTGTAACCGGACATGTTCATACACAGGCATTTGAAATAGTTCCGCAAACTGTAGAAAGACAGCTGAATCTGGATCCTTCTGGTCAAAATCAATTCCGATGTTCACGACAAAGACAAAAGTCCCTGGAGAAGAAGTGCCATAATATAAATGACAGGTGATGCGCAAGTTTCGGTCTGAACATGACAGATGAGTTAACGCCATGAGACCTCAGTGACAGCTGCTCAAACATGTGCGGGTGGGGGAGACGGTACACATGGGAATAAATGGGCTGAGCCACCTCTAGATTGAATTTGCTCCAAAGAATGACAACGTGAAGACAACAGAGGAAGGTTTTGGCAGTCAGGGGTGGGTGTCCATCTCTAATATGGAGGCTGTCAGAAGTAATTAGAATTCTGCATGTAATATCTAAGTATGGTATTTGTGTTTGTAATACAGCGCAGTTGAAAGACAAACAGGCATGCATACTTTCGGACTGCACAGTTAAACATATACAAACTGAAAGGAAAATAGGAATATGAATAAATAGAGGGAATTATCTTCTGCATCAAAATACAGAATATATTGCAAAAAATATTAAGGTCTCTGATGCAGGGTTCAGTGAACTGAACCCAATAAAATGAATAAACAGTGCTCCGCTTTGGAGGTTTTACTTGAGGGACTTCGAACGACAGCATTTCTCGTGCAACATAGATGCAACATGATAGAACTTACAGCTCTATAGATGGGAACCAGCCCAAATCTAACACCCCTAATCAACCTGTATTAATATAGTATATGTAGTATATAGCACAAGTTATACAACACTTAGTTATGACCATCCGATTGGACAAAAGGCTTTCCGTGAGTAGTGATATAGAGCACAACAGCACTTGAACATTTAACTATATTTATCACTCCGCATCATAGGTGTTCTAATAATCTTCAATTACACCAACTGTTGGTTACCAGTATGGGTGAAAGTAGGATGGTGCGATCTGCAGTACTGGATAGAGTAGAGGAGAGAGCAGCTACCTGCCAAACTCACACTCAAAAACAGGCACGGGAGCACTTTCTGATCATTATGTCATCATAAACAACAGTTTGTTTCCTTAGTGAGTCGTTCCAAATTGCCTTTGAACTGTCTCTTCTAACACAAGGCAGAATCCCAAATCCCAAGGGCACTACTTGCTTTGTGGAACAAGGGATTGTACTGTACACCCTTCAATATGCATTTCCATTCAACTAGATTTGGGATTCAAACCTGGAACTTTCTTAGGACTCTCCACCACCTTCATGGTTTATTCCCCTCACCATTTGGCTAAATGGTACCATTGTAAGGATTTAAAGCTGCTCTTAACTCTTATTAATTATATTAACTGTCGGTCACCAGCTACGTTCTAGGTCCACAAGTTGCAGGAGGGTGTGTTGGAGAAGCAAAATACATCCAGTTAAATAAATACAAACCATAATCCCTTGATAATAAATGGCATTATTGCATCGAAGTGCTTATGACCGCATCACATCAAGGCTGATATTCTGTACAACTAGTTACACATTATAAAGAATGAAATTGGTAGCTCAAGGTCTGTGCATAAACTCTCTTTGTCATTTTTGTGTCCATCATGTAACCTAAAAGTCTCACTAAGGATTAATTCAAGCTGAAGTTTATAATTTGTTCATACTGTACTGTATGTTGTACTTTAATAACCTTCAAATACTATGGGCTTGAAATGGTGATTCCTGCATTATCTATCTTTGCTGAACCATTGCACATTGGAGACCCTCCTTTTCCCTCCCTAAAAGGCTGCACAAATACTTTGCATATCATGCTGATATTGCAGGTATTACCTCACCAAAAGGGTCAGTTAAGGCCATACAATTTGTATGCAAATGCAAAAAAACAGCGTAGGTGAAAGCCTCACTGACTCAACGCTCTTTATCTCTAAATAATGCTCTTAGGTATGCATAGACTTACTGTATAGTTACACTAAATATGCAGTGATTAACCTGGTTTCTAGCCTCTGATGGACATGATGGCCTTGTCTGGTTTTGTTTTTTATCTTCTTCTGCTTATTGCTGTTGTTGTTATTGTTATTATTATTGTTGTTGTTGTTGTTGTTGTTGTAATCTGACTGCTTATTTGTGGTCATAGTTTGCCTAAAAGTTTGCCAGATTAAAATAAGCACTTTATTATGATTTTACTGTCTGCTTTCAGAGTTCATCAAAAAGAATATAAAGATTAGTTTTTTTTCAATTTCTTATTCTGAATAAAGAGATTTCAGTATCGTAGGATTTTATACTGGTCCTGGGAAGCAGGTGGTGTCGCCTTTGAGAATTTAAGCTGTTTGGGTAAACATTATAATAATAATAATCTCTTGGGTTCTGCCATTTTGATCCAAGGCCTAACAAACAAATGAAAGCTGTGCTGTAACATTACCTATTCCGGAAAATGCTGACAAAAAACTAGCATGTCTTATTTTTCCCATCTGAATGCTGAGATAGAGGTCAATGGGAGGGAATATTCTATATTCACTTAGCATGCTGATTCATTTCAACGTCCCCCACCCAGACTTCACAGGTTCCTCGCTATAAAAGCACTCAATTTGTTGCAGGAAGGATGCCAGCGGCCCGAAATAATCATGATTGTTCCCAACCCCTTAAGCTCATGTTATGATGAAGCCAACTGTCAAGCGCTAAATAGAAAAACATTATGGTCTTTCTTTGTGGAAAATGCACCTGTCATTTCATATAGGAGACATACGTGTCCCCTGGTCGACCACAAAACACTATCTGTCGCATTCACTCTCCTAACACATATCTCTTAAAGCACAGAGAAATAACGTACTATATTGCCTGCTATTTGGGTCGCGGCATCGCCCTGGCAGGGACTGTAATCAACGCCGTTTCCTTGTCTGTTTCTTTTTCCTTCCATCTTTCAACAAAAAGGGACCGGGGAATTTGAGCGCAATTCATGATTACATGGATTAGATTGGTTTAAAACCAAAAGGTGCCCAAACATTGTACTCTAAAGGCCAGCACTATTGCAATTTAAAATCTCCCTGGACGGTTTGTTTCAAATGGCATGCTCGGGGAAGGTGGATTTAGCAGGGTGCATAGAAGGGGTGTAATTTCACTGTGGGCACTGACAAGTCAACTGTGAATAATGTCATTTAGAAGTGTCTGGGAGAGCAGAGCGTTTGGGAACCAGGCCGAGAAATCTGGCCTGTGAGCCCTGGTTGAACTTTTAAAAAACTCACGAGGCGCTGGTGCGTTTAGCCCCTTTCAAATCGAAATTAAAGCAAACCACACACTTCTAATTAGACTAATTCTGAGTATTAATTTGAGGGGTCATTATGGCACAAGAGACTAATCTCCATCAAGCCCCCTGGAAAGCTGTTTAGTGCCACTGGATAAGTGCATCGGAGCATAATGGAAGTGGCAGAGGACAGCCTTGTAGCCTCTGCTGTTATGTCAGAATTTTCACAGACAAGGGATTTGTGTAAAATACACGCATCATGGCATGAGATATGCCAAGGCAAGTCAGTCTTGCTAAAGGAAAAAGCTGCTAGCACTAACCTGTAGTGTGCTTCTAAAACATTTAACATTAACATTCAATTACCAAATTATGTGTAGTAATATAATCTGGTACAGTGTTATGAGATAATAAGAAACTTTACTCTAATAGGAAGATTATTGTCCGGGTAAAAATACATAAGGCGCAATTTAAATAACAGCGATTTATTCTATATTCTAAAATATACTTAATCTCAGTATGCACTAAATCTTTAAACATACGACCCTCAAGTAAGTAAGGCAGGCCTCCCTGTTTCAACCAAACAGGGAGGCCTGCCTGCCTTGTTTCAATATATATATATACTTTTTAGTAGTAAGAAATTCTTTCAAATAATAAAAAAAATGGATAAAACAAAAGCAGATAGAATAGAATAGATAGATAGATTGAATGCTTCATGCTACCATCTGCCACCACTGGTCTACTCACTTTAGCAGTGGCAGCTTAAATGACATAATAAGCGAACATTTAATGACTCAAGGTTGGAAAAAACAACAATAAACAAAAATAACTACAGGATGCACCACTAACCTTTTGTACATCAGTACTACATGGGATCTTAACAAGCATGAGAGACTTCGAGCGATGTTGATATGTCAAAAGGGCTTGGAGGAGAAGCGGCACCAAAAGCATGTTGAATAAAGATAAAACTTAAGAAGAACAAACGAAACAAAAATCGTTGTGCGAAAAAATAAGTTCTGTTCGAGTGCACAGAACACAACCCTGGGGAATACCTCTACAGAAAACTATTTTGTCAGGATCAAATCTTTGCTTTAGCATAATTACAAGCTCTCAGGGCCAAAAGATGAGTCTGAGCAACGGAGAAACCAAAAGAAAAATCCACAAATATGTCAGGAATTTTTGATGCCTCAAGATGTGAACTGAAAAAGAGAAGGAGGATGAAAAGGTACCATTAAACCCCTGCTGTGATGAGTAGCAGTGGCTGTATTAGTCAATGAATGTGTATTGAGTACATGTTTATTTTCATTTTTAACAGGCTCTCAAAGCCTTTCATAACTGCTGAGATGAGTGCATCTGGCGTGATCAACTTTCGACTCTGATGATTTAAGGATTCTTGATTTTTAACATGTATTGTAACCCAAACTGCAACTTATTGTAGATTGGTGTGTAGTAGTGAGGAGCTGTCCAAATATGTCACTTTTTAAGTAACCCACCTCTCTTGCTTACTGATGCTTGGCACTCCTCTTTAACTCTTGGACAAAACACATGTAACTCTGAGAAAAAAGAAAAAGAGGGAAAGAAATAGCCCAACTAACCAACCACTGTAAATGGTGCCTCCTATCCACCGAATTCAACTCTGCATTTAAAACTACATTAAACAACAACAACAACAATAATAATAATAATTATGAACAAGAGCACAAAATAAATAAATAAAGAATTACAATAAAAAATATCTAAGAAATTACACTGCCTGGCAAAATAATAATAATAATAATAATAATAATAATAATAATAAATTCAATCCCCTTTAGCTTTGGTTACAGCACACAATGTGGCGGCCAGTTCATACTGAGAAAACTTTCAACCTTGATGGTATCTAAGCACTAGTGAAACACTGTGATAAGTACATTAGTGTAGCAGGAGATCATATAGAGAAATGAAGGTGGTTTTACTCTCTGTATTCTGTTTTACTGTATTCTGTTATTCTGGACAATCAAAAGTCTCTGTTTGACTTGAACGCCCTTTGTGGAAAGTTAATACACCGCTGGTGTCATTACTATTTTAACATACTGTACTTAGTGTGCATTATGTGGTGTAGTACAGTATGTATGCCCTGAATCCTCTATGAATCCGCAGCCTTAAGTCTAAGTGAAGAAGTGTGCAGTGCAGCCAACAGTGTAAAAAAAAAGTTAGTTTTCTTTTTTCCCACCGATACCTTGCGGCAGTTTCTGCAGAGACAGACTTTTCAAACCCGTATACCCAGCAACTTTGCCGTGTGCCAAGCATCTGATTTGAAATGCAGGCTGGTTTTCATCCAGACTAGAAAACACATTTTTCACATTGTGTACACCAGTGGCTTAAAAGTGAAACCGGCCACGAAGGTACTTCCTCTGTCATTGCCCATGGGCTTGTGGGCATTGTA
>JAQMYL010000016.1:18276118-18304130 GCA_030014365.1 Clarias pachynema | reverse complement strand
ATATATATTTGTCGTATATACATATACTGTGTGTTTATCCAGGATTTTTTTTTAAATCTTCCTATTTAACTTTAAATTAGACAAACTTTTCTAACAGTGGTACATACATACATACTTTATTCATCCCAAAGGGAAATTATATCATTACAGTAGCTAGTTCACATATTATACAATGAGTAAGCAACAAGCAAGAATTGCAATTACTGTACATACTGTAAGGTGCACAAGTAAGTAGTAATAAAGAGAATGAACCAGCATGTACATAACTTCTCCTGAACAAAGATGTAAAAGCAATTGACAAAATATTTACCTAATAACTGTATGGTGACGGTGATGAGACTCTGAATGGTGCAAACATTTAAAAGAAGGCTGTATGTCCATCAGTGATGATCCCAGACGAGGTGGAAGGGATTATATAGTAATATAAAGCAAGTTTTTTTTTTTTTTTTTTTTTTACTCTCATAGTTGTTTGTTCCATTATTCTGCACAATCCTGGTTTGACTTGAACGCACCTTGTAGAAGTGATGTTGGGTTTTCTAATTTCTTTGCTGGTGTCTTCATCCTATCCCAGGAGGCTTAGGGCACGAGGCAGGTCACACACACATACACACACTACGGCAATTTTGGAATGTCTTTGTACTGTGGGAAGAAACCAGAGTACCTGGAGGAAACCCACCAAGCACGGAAAGAACATGCAAACTCCATGCACGCAGAGACAGGAATCGAGTCTGGCCGGGAATCGAACCCGGACCCTGGAGGTGCAAGGCAACGGTGCTAACCACTACACCACCGTGCCGACTTTTCCTGGTGTTTTAAAGATGAAAAGTAGTTATTGAACATGGTGACTAGTCATACTTAATCGTACTGAAGTTATAACGATAAGTTAAACAACAGCAAACAGCTAAATACTTATCAAACTTTGATAAAGGATTTTATTTCTTAATACCAACTGTCGTGAAATGCTTATGAAGCAATACGGAATAAATAAATTGTTACTGAAAATGTTACCACTATCACCATTATGTATAAAGCTTGTGTGTCTAAGTTCTCATAGAATGCATCTCCTGGAAGCAGCTGCTCATGAAAAAAATAAAAATAAAAATAACACTTAAGAACAAATGTAAATTTGCAGCACACTTCCAAATGAAAAATCTTACACTTTTTTGACATGTATATACAGTACGATTGCGCTACCTCCTATGATGTTCGAGCCACTGGGATGAATATAAATCAGGACAAGTGCTAGCCATCAACACTACACAAGAATCTTTCTTTTTTACCTTTTCATCAGTTCTGAAGACATTTTCTTTCATTCATTGCTAAGGTGCTGTTTTGCAATTGCAGGTAATCTCATTTACGTCTACTGTGTGCATGTCCTCACTGCAGGCTTTTTTTTAAAAAGTTTTTTTTACGCATAAAGATCTGTGCAAATGCTTCTTAGATTGATATATTCTTATGCAGATGAAGTGAAGTGAAGGAGTGAAGCGGTGCGTTATGCATGTACGATATCCGCTAAGAAAATAGGAAAGGATTTGCCTTATCATGCCATGTATTACTATAAAATAGAGCATCGATAGGAGGCTTTAAGTGTGCGTTTAAGCTGCAGGGTGTACAAATGACACTGTATTAGTATCGATTGCTAAACTGACATACTGCTGTGTTGTGCTGTTCATCTCTGCTTAAGAGGGAGTTAAAGTGCTGTTCAAGCAGGCTAGCTCAGTCAGGCCTGTCTAACACACACTTAAGCAATTTTAAACACACACACACAAACACACCATATCATGAAAGCTACAGAAGGGAATAAAGCACAAGTTAAACACAAATTGATCTTTATAGGATAATTTGTGTTTGGACACGGTGTCACGGCGTTCAGTGCCAGATGTGTATAGACGCTCGGTATGTGGTGCGTGTGTCCCTGGAAGGACGAGTCGTGCTTCATAGAATCAAGTGGATGATGACGTGCAGGGAATGCTTGTGTGGAACAGTAAGAAACAGCAGACTTACAGGAGAGGTGCGTCATATTTAATGTAAAGAATGTGAATGTGGAGCTCAGAGATATATTTGTACTTTTTTGTTTCTGATTCATTCTGGTTAGACCCAAGTGTCCTCTCCTCCACATTGTCAGTATTAAGTCTAGCTCAATCCAAGCTCTCATATGAAAAGATTCAACAATCTGAACCACAGACTGACGGCAAACCGTCCATTATGTTACCCATACAGTATGTTTTCTAAAGTTCAGCGTTTATTTGTCACATACATTACTGCACAATGAAATTCTTTATTCTTCGAATATCACAGTTTCTTGTTAGTAATCTGGGGTCAGAGTGCAGGATACAGCACCCCATGAGGCAGATAGGGTTAAGGGTGTTGCTCAAGAGCTCGACAGTGGCAACCTGCCGGAGCTGGGGCTCAAACCACCAACCTTTTAATCACTAACTCAGAGCCTTAACACACTGAGCCACCACCGGGTTAACAAATAGCACTTTTATAACTAATACCAAAGGGAATTTGTAATTTTTGCATATCCTGTTTGGGAAGTTAGGGTCAAAGTGCAGGGTCAGCCAGTATACAGAACCCCTGGAGCAGATAGGGTTAAGGGCCATGATCAAGGGCTCAACAGTGGCGGTGCTGGGGCTCAAACCTCTGATCTTCTGATCAAAAAGATCAAAAGCTTTGAAGATCAAATGTGGACTCTAGTCATCACAATCTTGGTAGGAGCTAAACTGCCTAAACTCTAGTTAATCCACTCACTTACTCATAGTCTTTATTGGTTTATCTTGTATTCAGGGTCACAGGGGTCCTGGAGATTATCCCAAGCGACTTAGGACACAAGGCAGGATACACCCTGGACAGGGTACCAATCCATTGTGGGGTGCACACACACACACACTACGAGTAATTTGGCAACACCAATTAGCCTAATCTGCACGTCTTTTTTTGTGGCACTGTGGGAGGAAACCAGAGTACCCAGAGGAAACACACCAAGCACGGGGAGAACATGCAAACTCCATGCACACAGACCCCGAGGTGGGAATTGCACAAACAGAGCCTGGCTGTTAATTAGTAGTGATGTTACGTATGACACTGAAGCTCTGAAGTTTGTGTTGAGCAGATGAGGCAGTTCCAAATGAAGGCTTGTTTCGTTATGTGTGTCGTTTCCCTGAGAGTCACGTGACTACAAACATGTGATGACAAACGACGCAGCGCTTTTGCCAGAATCACTCACTAGTCCAGCGCTTCAACCTATTCACAGTACTTTCAGCATACTGTGTCCCCTAGTGGCATGACACTTATTGCACAACAATTATTTTGGATTGGAGCCTCCAAGAAAGAAAAAATATTTCCCCTATTTGGGAACATTTTGAAGTAATTTAACCCAATAAGGTAACTGCTGTAATAAATTGCTTGAACATAGTTAAAGACCCTTTCACTCTGTCTCTCTTTTTTGTTTGTTTGTTTGGGGTTTTTTTTTTTTTTTCCCAGAGAAAGTAATGTGCACAAACATTCCCTTCGCACATTGGATTTTTTTTTATTTGATTTTTTTTATAAAACACACAAAACAATGAATCCAATATTACTTGCAGCCACATGCCCATATTAATTGTGCTTGTTGTGATGTTACCGTCTATTTGCTACACAAAATTGCTCCACAAGATGTCAGTACAATGAGCTCTCAAACAAATCACCATGAAATGAACCTTTTGGTAAAACTGTTGGCTGGGAAGCCTCAATATCACTGTTGTTTGGAGCCTACTGTATCTATCTATCTCAGTCCACACACATGCTAGCGAGCTTAGCTTTAGCTTAGTTAAAATGCTAAGGTGGCTAACATTAGCATGTTACCTTGACATGAAAAAGAAATCTAGCTATTGTGACATTTTAGTTCCAGGTCATGCACTTTCATTTTTGTGGCCATTTTAACATGGAGGTCTACGCTTGTTGCCCCTAGTGGACAAATCTAGGAACTGCATGTTTTGGCATGTAATTTTTTCAGAACAGCAGGTTAACAAAGTTAACATAACTTTTCTGTAGATATTAACTTTCCTTCAAACTGACTACTTACTCTGTATATATTTCCTTCTTAAAATCAATTGATATAATCTCTCTCTCTCAATAGAAACTTCCCTTGAAATGATTTCTTACTTGGTGCACTTCCAACTCAGAATATAACCTTAGACGCCAGAGCACGTTTATTGTTGTGCTGTTCTGTAATGTGGCAGAGCGACATGCTTTTGGAGAACTTATAAAAGTTATGATTGTTACCCGACCTGGGGTGGAAGTGGGGGAAATGGGGTTTGGGTAACCATTCCACCTGTGTGGAATTACACAGAGTACTCATCTGCAATAAAAATTTCTGACTACTGTATACATTTTTTGTCATTGGTATGTTTCTTAATGTCCTGTTTTTAAGTCACGGGTGAAGTTTAGCGCTTTTCATTCCTCGTCTTATATTTCCACATTTTTGAGCTTTTCCCCCTTAAATTCAGTGTAGATCCATTTCCCCCCCTACTTACACCTCTGTTTTTATGTGGCTTATGGAATTTGAAGATTCATAATCAGCTTAGACGTTACAATATCACACTCTTATAAGCAGCGCATAAACCTGCGATGTCAAAACCTGTGAGGTGACTTGGGAGCTTTTGTAAGCAATGAGTTATATGTACTGTACATAAAAGAGAAAAGTGAGGGAAGCTTCATGAATATAGTGTTTGATACTGTGACTAATTTATAACGACTGTTGGTGTAATTTTTCCCACATTTCTGACCTTGGTTTCTGCTTTTCTATCACAATGAACCACTGATGTGCAGTTGTAGGCAAATCATTAACACTGGCGTGGTTTGATGCAACCTGATGTGCGAGATGTGAGAACATTGTGTTGTTGGAGGAAACATGACTAAGACTGCTTCTCTAAATGCTAATTATTTATTCATACTGTACTACTGTACTTTCTACTGCAAGTGAATCACAAGTGCCAACGAAAAATAAAAAGACAGTAATACATTTTTTATAGGATATCTAACTATACTTAAACTTTTTTAGATTTAAAGAGTTTGTAGACATTGAAAGACATTTCAATTTATAGCACAGTGAAAATCTTTTTTTCCCCCCCCGCATATCCCAGTTAGGAAGCTGGGGTCAGAGTGCAGGGTCAGCCAGGATACAGCTTAGACCACTTTACTTACTGTATACCACTTCAGCGCTGTTATTTCAGTGGCAAAAATATTAACTAATCCCAGTAAAAAAAATTATTCAGTTTAGCTTTTCTAATTAATACAGCGGAAGCCAGGCTTGAACCTCTGACCCTTACCCGTCTGCATGCAACAAATATCAATCCCTTAATCTTTTTTTTAGTATTGTAATTTCATAAAATATTATTCGGTGTGACAACATTACTGTATATGATGTTATTGGTTTCCACTGGATTGGTGGCTAAATATGGAAAAGAGACATATGAAAAATTTTTATGTTTGTAGCTCTTTTTTCATAAGCCAAATTCACTCCCTGTTAAAGTTCATAGCACTTCGGCACTGTTATTTCAGCAGTAAAAATACAAACTATTCCCAGTAACAATATTCAGTTCAGCTTTTCTAATTAATATCTACTGGTGCAGGTGTTTGTCTACATAAAGCAATTTTAAAGTAGATTATTAAATCGGGCACATAACTGATCATACTGTAACATCGCTTTTAATCAACATTTTGATTTTATTTATGGTGGGGAGGTTAAACTTCAGGCAGATATCCAAGTACTGCAAAAGTGCTGTAACTAATTCTGGCTGGACAGACATACAGTACAGACAGAATATTTTCTGAGACTGATTTCTCATCCTCCAAATGTATAAAACGAAAAATATCATTGAAAGAGAGAGTTCTGACCCATGTACAGACAAAAACTCTTTTATTTATATGGATTCATGTTATTCATTGCCTATCCAAATAAATTGTTCCTAAAGAATGAAACCAATGAGTTATGCAGTTATAAACAGAAAACAAAAGATTGATATTGTGGCAGAATGTCATTATAAATAATCTAAAAGACACTCTTTCCGAGGTAGTATCATATTCCAAGGTGATAATTATTAGCACATATTAACAGCTCAAGTTCTCAGAAAGGGGATTAAAAGGATTAAAGGATTCAATCTAAACACCTCACATTAATCATATTAATCATATTTCCCTTGGCTTAGATTTTCTATCAGGATTGGAACCTTGCACAGGGGGGGAGGGGGGGATGAAGCTGAACTGCTCATATATTGAAGTCCATTTCAAAATGTATTCAAGCTATATTTTTATATAAAAATAGGTAACAATCAGTTGGTAAAAAACAAAAACACACAGCCCATACAGTAACATAAAAACTATGGCCGGGCTAGAAACTATAGTCTACTGCTAATGATTGTGACTAACAATGATAACAGAACCAGAACCGATGCAATCACAACAGTGGCAAAGACAACACAGACAAGCCTTTTAAACTCTGTATAAAAGACAGACTAATCAAGCTAAACAAGGTGCAGGTGACTACATTTTCCATCAAAGCACTGTGACAGCTGTGGTGCAATGCATACTGGGAAATGGAGTCTTAAAAACATCAACTGTCCCATAAAACTAAATTCATTAGAAACAGCAAAATAACAGAAATAGTTATGGGGAAAACTATGAAAACAGCTAAAAATAAATAAGTAAATTAAATAAAGTCATTGGACTAAAGTTATTTATTTATTTATTACAAATACAGCTCAAGAGAATTAGGCACCATTTTAAATAGACTGTGATGACAATACTGATTGAAATATGTATAATGTCTAAAATAATCTGCACAGAAATTGACAGGAAGTGATTTTATAACCAGTTCCACTAATGCGCTGATTAATTCAAGAGGAGACCAGGAGCAATATTCCACTCGAGGTTGTGCTGTTGTACTGAATATCAGCACGGCTGTGATGTGGTTGTGGGCACGAGGGTGCAGCCCGAGTACTCGAAGATAACAACGTCTTGCTGATATTCAGTTCACCAGCACGACCTTGGCTGTGATATTGCTTTTATATAACAGTTCCAAAAACACCATTTATTATCAACAGATTATGATTTATTTGTTTATTTAGCCAGTACTGTATGTTTCTCTGCCTGATAACCTTATGTCGTCTAAAACATTTTTGTCTCCTTAGTAATTGCTTTTAAGTCCTTCCGAACTGTCCGTGTTGTTCTGTTCATGTTCACAGCTAATTCAAGCTACGAAGCTAACTACTGTAGCTTCTAACACAATCTGTAATCCCACTCTAACCCCTGATCAAGAACACTACTTGTTGTGTGAATCAATGGATTCTAATTTAAACCCTACAGTGCATAGCACACCATTTTGCCATTTAACACTGTTTGTGATTCTGCTGATATTCCAAAGTGGAATAAGTGGGAATATAGGTGGAAGTAAATCTCAGGACTGTCCACCATATAATAATATATAACTCTGGTTGTGCCCTCGTGTCTACAACAACATCACTCTACCCTTTTTTCTTTTTTTTTTTTTACTTAAATTGAATTATGGTTCCAATGTGTAGTATTACTGCATGTTTCCTCTAAAAATGTCAGTAGTCGCACCATCATTGATGCTATCATGTGACTGTCAGCAAAGAAATGCCGGAGGATGTGGTGCACCATAGAAATGATGTATGTGGTGTACTATAGAAAACCACCTACACTGGGTGCATTATGGGAAGAAACGGTATCATGCAGAACAATCCCTGTGGACACTCTAGTCAATGTTGTTCATATAGTAGTTTGCCGAAATCAAAATTGTCTACATGCTATTGGTGACCACTAAATACAATACATTTATTTGGCCACTCTGTATTTGTAGCCATCCATCCATCCATCAATCTAGGGAAGTTTGTAGTCCAACTAGGGACCGTGGAGCCCAATGATGATCATTATATTTATTCACATTTTTACAACAGTTCTAGGACGTCCAGTCAACATTCACACAATATGGCCAATTTGGGAACGCCAATGAGCCTAATCTGCATGTCTTTGGACCGTGGGAGGAAACCGCAGTACCCGGAGGAAATCCAAACCAAGCACGGGGAGAACGTGTAAACTCCATGAACACAGCCTCCAAGGCAGGAATCAAACCCTTGACCCTGTAGGTGCAAGTTGACAGTGCTAACCAGTATCAATATAAAGCATTACTTCATCGTCTCTTCAGTTGAACAGACTGTTACTACTGGGCCTCCATTTTGCTCACATGTCCAAGTACTGCTTATTTTGTGTCGATTTTCCCATGCGACATAACATGTTCTGTTGCCTTAACGATGCGGTTTCAGTAACATTCCACATGTTCCACAGTCTGCACCAATGAAGAGCCCTCAAGGATTTTGTGGTTTATTTCAACCGCGCAACACAGATGGGACTAACACGGAATACATCCTCATGCTAATTAGCAAAGATTACTTTTGGGTCGTTGAATTCGGTCGCTTAATAGAATATAAAAGGAAAATTAAAATGTCCGTATTATGCCTTCTTTCTGAGTGTAAAATTTCTCCAGGAATCGCATTGGCCTGATTAGCGCACAGATCTCATACTGAACACAGGCGCGTTTCAGAATCGTAATGTTGTTATCCATTTGAGATTTGAGTTTAACTGACACGGATTCCTTTTCTTTAGCTGAAGATGTTTGATTAATCGGAGATGGCAAATCCTCTTGAAAAAGATTACAGAAGGAGGGGAAAGAAAAAGTGCCAGTCTAAATGCCACCTTGTTGTCTTGGCAACAGAGGGGATCAATGCGGAGTGCCGTCGAGAGATTTGACAGTAATTTCTGTTGGGTCACGGAATACGGGAGGTGTCAATGGATGTATCAGGGACCAGACATATATTTGCATGAGGTTAGAAAGCAGATAGAGCTGTCTTCTGCTTTTGAATTTTATTCATGCATCTTCAAGATCATCAGATCCTATCTCATTTTGTTCGGAGTAAAGGGAGCAAAAAAAACAAAAAAAGCATGTCTAATGTAATCTAATCTGAGTGAGATTAGACGTAATGTTTGATTTGATGTTGAAGCTTTCTCGTATCTCATAAATTATTCACAATTACTTAGAACAGCATGTTATTAGTATGTATGTGAATTCAGTACTTGCCATAGAGTGCAAAATAAAGAGGACACTTCATTTGATAGTTTCATGTGATCCAACACAGAGCTAGATGACAAATCACACACATCACATCTGATCTCAATAAAAATAGGATTACGAGGCTTTGTGTTTAGAGACAAAAAAATTATTTTACATTTTTCCCTCCTGGATAATCTTCCAACTAATGTACAATGAGAATTCCTTTGTTGTTAGCTAGATTTGGAGCTGCACAGATGAACAGATGAACATGGAAACGCACATGCAATAATAAATGCTGTTGTAGAAAATTAATCAAAACCTTTTGGCTGCAGAACGTCATTTGTTTGGATAATGATCTCCAAAAAAAAAAAAAAAAAAGGAAGGTTTCCAACTTTGCACAGACGAGCCAAGTCCAAAGTCATAAATGGCGCTGATGAGAATGAAGTAGCATCATCAGGGAGTTTGTTCATAGCGCTTTGTAAATGGAAAGTATCAGTGGCTGCCCTGAAGCTAAATGATGATGTTTTTGTTATTATAAAAGAGACAGGCATATGGAGTTCATCGCGGCTCATTGTGCACGTCTAAGAGGACTCACAGTTGTGTTGCATTTCATAAAGACGAAGAAATTTTTTTTTTTCAAGGAAATCAGTAAAGGACGAAAAATAAGAAAATATGAGACAAGGAGAAACGTAAAAAATGTCTGCAGTCTTGTTCACGCCACGGTAGGCCATTTCAGGTGGGTCAGGAGAAAACACCGCTGATATCTTTGCTCATTCGGCGCTAACGACTTTTCTGCTACGGCTTCCTCGTGATATCATGCGACAGCCGAAGCACCATTAACTCCCGACACAGAGCACTGAACACTAACGACGTTCGTGATTTCGTACGAGGCACATGTCTAGCTGAGCACAGTGGCATCCGGACACCACCCGTCGACGAGTGAACAATAACACAAATGAAATGATGAAGAGCTCTGCTTCTCTCAAAATCCTCATGTGTTGAAGGCATATTGTGCTTTCGTTGGGATGAGAGTGGCTCATAGTGAGAAATGAGACTTTGTTAATAATCAGAATAAAAAATGTTTATAGTTGAAATTCTTTTATACCACATCAATTATCCGATGTTTCGCTTTTGTTGTTTCGTTACATTTATTGTTACATGTGAAAGAAGTTCGGTCCTGTTATCACCAGTCTTGCAATGTAACGAAGCACAAATAGTTACTGTACTTAAGTAGAATTTTCATGTATCTGTACTTTATTTTACTTTGTTTCATTTTTAAGGCTTTAACTTTCACTTTTACTCCACTACATTTCCTAAATAATAGGCGTAACTTTAACTTGGATACATTTCCCCTAAGAATCTTCGTTACTTATTATACAAAGTACAATCAGAAGACATTTGTTAGACTAGTTCTCCTTGATACATTTTCTCTTTTTGCAGATGTTGCACAAGTACACAAATTCAGTGCTCAAGTAAAAGTACAAGTACTTTTTAAAAAATGTATGCTAGTGATGGGAAGTTTGGATCATTTTAGTGACTCAGTTCTTCGAATCTCGTTCATCAAAATGAACAAATTTTTTTTTTGAGTCATTTAGTTCATTTCGTTCTTTTAATCAGAAATAAAATAAAAAATTTAACATTTTCAATAAGACCCCCGACACGACTACGCACACATTTTGGCTATAGTTCCAGTAATGAAAATATTATAATGCAGCTAAGGACATATTATGATAAACAGAATAAGCAGCTCACCTCCCATATCTTCTGGTCCAAATCCTTAATTTTTTTTTTGTCACGCGAGTCTCATAGACGCTATGCAGTGCATTACACAGAAAACAGAATTGAACAGTTCTTCTCATGAGTCTTCTAGTCCGAGTCGTTTGTTGTTTTGAATCTACTGCAATGCATAGTGTCTATGGGATTCACCTGACAAAAGAATGAACGATTTGGTCCAGAAGACTTGAGAGGTAACTACGTACTCATTTCTCTTACCTGTACATACTGTAACCTATGGAGGTGTTGCGATGCTTTGCGAATGCACACCCAGTAGAAAATGAACAAATGACTCTCTGAGACTACTCGTTCTTCTGAATCACATGAGACTTGTTCAAAAAGAATGACTCATTACTAAAGTACGCTGCTGCAATTACAACTACTGCTTTGAATTTTTACTCAAAGTAGTTGCTATCATTGCTGCCCACTATAATGCATATAGTCTATGTAATCAAACATTGGGTGTTGATCCTTTGCCCAGGTAACCATGAATCACTTTTTAACCAATCTGCCCTTTTATAATGACATGCCAGTCTTTGTTATAATTGGAATGCTTGGGCTAGTGGAATTGTCTTGGTCCTATCCTTCCTACGTGGGGTAGCTTAGGTCATCCTGGGGTGTGAATGATAGCGTAATGGCTTAAGCATAGATAATAAAATCAATGCACTTTTGTGTGTTCAGCTTGAAAGTAACAAGTCTCTATTTATGTAGAGTGTAGGGACTAAAAGTACAGACTTTTCATCAAAAATACTAGGTTTATTTAATATCAGAAAATATTATACTTAAGTGCAGTATATATAAGGTACTTTTAGTAAGTTTCTAAAAAAGTGACTTTAACCTCTAACAAAGTCATATTCTGGACAGATATTTGTTAGATTTAAAATAAAGATGAATGAATCTCTTGGTCTTTCCGCTGTGCTTCGATACGCTTGCCGATGTCTGGAGTGTCACAGTTACGTACGTAAACACACACCATGGGTGTCAGAAAGTTTATTTCATCATTGTATAGTACAGTTTGTATAGTATTTACGTTTTCAGCCAAACACGTTGTGTCATGTACATTAAAGCACAAATGGTCATTAATATTTTCTGGATAAGTTCAAGGAAACAAAGAACAAAGAGATAAAGTTGCGTAAATATTCATCCAATAGGCGGTACCATATAAGGAATGAGGAAGCGCTTGAAAGAATTTGATACCGTCTAGGGGAAATCAAAGAATACACTGGGGAAAACAAAAAACTTCTTAAAAGAAAACTTCTCCATATCAACAATTATATGTTTTTCTTGTAGAGTGTCTACACTGCAAATTAATAATTTCTATAGAAATCTTAGCAAATTCCAATGAGCATATTAATACACTGCCAGGACAAAATAAATAAATAAATACAAAATGCTTTGATTACGACACACTGTGGTGGTCAGATGATGTGTGAAAATGATTCCTCATGCTCCCAGAATCACTCTGTCACATTGTGAGTCCTGGAATACTGTATACCTGTCAGGGAAGAAAACCTTCATACTGTAGATATGATACCCTGATCATTCAGTACATTCAGATCATCAGCTGACTTCATTTATCGCCAAATAACATTGCGACTAGACCTGAGCAACTGAAGCAATCCCAGATCATAACACTGCCTCCAGAAGCTTGGACAGTGGCCACTATGCATGATGGGTGCATCACTTCATGTGTTCCCCTTCCTATCCTGACGTGTGTATCGCTCTGGAATAGACTCAATCTGGACCACATGACCTTTTTCCATCATTCCAATGTCCAATCTTTACGCTCCCAAGCAAATCAAAACCGTTTTTTCCTGATTAGTCTCACTAGCAAGTGGATTTTTTTATGGCCACACAGCTGTTTAGTCCCAATCCTCTGAGTTCTCATCACATTGTGTGTATATGGAAATGCTTTTACAGTATTTTTACTATTAATTATAGCTATGGTTTTTACTGCTGTTCATGATTTTTTTTTCAACCACATTTCTTTTATACATTTGACAGTTCAGCACTATTCTTCCAGGTTTTGATAATGGACAGTTAGACAGTTCACTGTTCCAGTAATTTTAAATCTCCTTAGTTATTTTCTTTGCTTGATGCAGCTCAAAAATTTGACCTTTCTGAAATGCCAACTTTTTTTGGCCAGGCAGTGTATAAATCTTGCTGAGAGCACTTCTGTCAGAATTGCTGTTTTAGAAAGCAGATTTGAGTTTTCACCAGTAATACAATCTAAAAATGATGCCATATAAATATAGACCATGTGTCATGCTAGGAGCACTGATGATAGCTTGGAGTTTTATGTAATTGAACGCACGTTTCTATTCACACTCAATGCGATAGAGTTTCCTTCCATCTCTGTCCTTATCGCTGAATATAGGCCTCCAATACACCTCTTAACAGCACCATAATAGAGTCTTAGGTATTGAAACCTCACCCCTGGCAGAGAACACTTTCCCCTCATCACTCCTTCTGTCTCGTTAGAACAAGAGGTTATGTGTCTTAGCCTCGACACGGATAGAGCCGGAGGCTCAGCAGCCTCTCTGGACGACAAAACACATTCGCCTCCTGACGTTTCCATTAAACAGCTCAGCTTGTTTGTTGACAAAGGGAAAAGGTACAACATGAAACCTCTGTGTAAAGGTGCAGCCTCAGATCATGAGCTCTCTCGCTCGCTGGCGGTGCGGAACGCTGATTCTCACTCAAGGACGCCTCGGCTATGACCTCCATCACTGTAGCCATGATATTGTAACCCAGACTCCTACCCGAGTTTATCCTTGGTCATATGATATTTCAAACATGATACACCTCAAACTTCAATACAGTACGAAGACTGTGTATGTCGAATTGTATTTGTTAGGTAAGCCACAAACTATCAACACTAATGTATCTACAATAGTTAGGTTGAAAAGCAATCAATGGCATGGCATGCATACTGTAAGTAAGGCAATTATGAATTACTGTCCCGAAGTAGCCTGGGTTCAATTCCCAGCCAATGCCCGAAAACCCCAGCCACTGGATGCAGTGCCGATCCTAAGCCCGTATAAAATGCGAGGGTTGTGTCAGGAAGGGCATTGGCATAAAACTTGTGCCAAGTTGTTGTGCAGACCGCATGCTCCGCTGTGGCGACCACTTGACGGGAGCAGCTGAAAGACTAACAACAACAATCCCAAAGTCGATTCAATTCCATTACATTGCAAAGCTATATTGCTTTTAGAACGGTAAATCACTCTAGTCACTGCATCGGTACCACAACCTTGAGTATCTGCCGATATGATACCAATCCAATACCACGTTTTTACCCTTCTTAAATAATCAAGCTTTTAATAAGACATTTGTCAGGAAGTCGCACTGTGCTTAACCTAGTCGTCTAAAATGCATCATGGTCAAACAGTGCAACAAATATTCTACTCTCCTAAAGGAAGACATATATAAAACTTATTTAATCCTTGAGTTTAAAATAACCCCTACTTTAAACTAATGAGTCCTCAAATGTATTTTTCCTGAAGATATTCCCATATCTGAGAATTTAAACTTGCATCCTCACTTTTGACCTGTTGGGGTGAAGTGTGGTAACAGTGTTCCTCTAGGATGATGTCCTTACGCTACATACAGTAACATACTGTACAATACACGTAAAGATCTATAGAAAATATGCTTATCATAAATGGAAGGAGTCTCCAGTGCCAGTGCATTGTAACTGATGCTGGTAAATTTAAGGTTTCCCACCGTGGGGTGATGTGTTTTGTGGTTTCTCTATCACAAGTTCAATATTTTCTTTTCTTATGAACTTGAAGAAAAAGTGCAGGTTTATAGATTTCAAAATGAAAGTGATAACAGAATTTCCGGTGTATCGTAGATGTTCCACAACTCAATGAAATGAAACTAGATATTGATATAACCAAAACAAAAACTTGTCATGATGAAATAAAAACACTTTTGGAAGCGGTGTTCCAGAAAAGCAAACGTACATACTGTACTGTACCAGGATTCCAGCAACCAATCACTTGTTATTTTCATATGTGATATTTTTTCTATATCTGCATCACCTGTTGTTGGGTAAGGCTGTGGCTCAGGTGGTTGAGGCTCTAGGTTGTTGATTGGAGGGTCAGGGGTTTATGCATGCACAGTTCACAGTCCAATGTAATACTTGCGTTCCCTTATTACACATGCACAATTTACTACATGCCAAACCCCTGTATTTGCAGAATGCTGTCTTCATCATATCTCAATTCACCTTGTTCCAGAAGAAACACATTCCCTTGCCTGCATCAGACAGCTCACCAGCCTGTTCTTTGATTCCTTAAGATTTATGCCTGCTAAATGCTCGTACTTTCATTCGTCACCCTCCCTTCCTTAGTTCTTTTACCTGTTTACTGACAGCGGGGATGGAGAAGGGGAGGGCGATTATAGGGGGAGCTGATGAAGCTTGCCAGCAAAACACCAAGACAGTGATGGATGGAGCCTGGCCTTCTCCTCTCATGCTCACTTGCTGACTGGGCCACATGACTTATTCATGAGATTTGGGGCAGGAAAGAGGTGCCAAAAGGTTTAAAAATATATTAAGGAAGTCTTTGAAATGTCAACTAAGTTGTCAGGTGGCGTTAAGAAAGAGTCTGAAACATTATTTTGCATCCACATCCTTGGGTGATACACAACGCGGCTTTTTTCTTCCTTTTTTTTTTTTTACATTAGTATTAATCCTGTCGAATGTGACTAAACCTGATCACACAGGAGCAAAATAACCCTTCTGTGAAAGTATTGAGTTTGGAGGGATGCTGTCCTTCTCAACATGGAATATTTCCATTTTAATAGTCTTTTCACTTGAGCCAAAAAAAAAAAAAAAAAAAAAAAGATTTCCCTTGTTGACTCAAACAAGCAGCTTCACTTAAACCTCAGATTGAGCTTCAGTCATTCCAAAAAACTTGGGGAAAAAATCTAGAACAGTTATATGGATAAAAATTACTACATTTTCATCTTGATAATTTTTAGAATTTTTTTCCTGCAAATTTGGTTAACTATAATAAAAAGTGATGGTCAGCAGCACAGAAGTGAATTTTGCTGCTTGTATTCAGTTCTAAATTTCATCTCTGCCTAAAGTCAGGGGTGACTCCAAGCAATTTGCCACCTTTACTTGGAGGTAGAAATCATAGACTTAATCTTCTGTCCAATAAAAGACAAAAAAAAAGTTTATCATCCTCGCCAAAAAACGTCTAAAAATGAGTTTGCATTGAGTACCCATTAGTCTATCCATTATTTGAGCTTGTTCAGTTTCAATTCCGAATTTCCTCTACAATTTCTATATCAATAGGCTTCAAAAGGTCTGTGATTATAAAAAAAAAAAAAAACTGATTCAGAACACATATTCCCAACCCTGGCACTGGAGAGCCCGGTATTTTGCCCATTTTAGTGTTATTCTTCTCAAAATACCTGATGGAACTGACCAGCTAATTTCCAGTCCTTTCTGAGTTGGATTGGAACAGGACCAGGGTTATGAACCTGTGATTTAGAAAGAGAGTGCAGAGTTGCTTTTTCCCTTTCTGCTGGCACACTGGAAGCATGTGCCAAGTAAAAAGTACATGAAATGGCAAGTTATCAACGAGAGAGAGAGAGAGAGAGAAAGCCTTAAATAAACCTTGAATTAAGGCAGCAAGACTCCTTTTTAAACAAATATATAGTAGATAGAAATATACCTCTTCCCCTAAACTACTTAAAGAAAAGACTAAAATGTAGGGTACTGTAATTAACCACCAGTTTTTATATTTTTGTGGGTCTGTTTTTTGTAGCTTCCAATTAATTAAAATAAAATTAAATATGTCTAATGTAATAGGAACAGGCCATCCCAAATGAAAACAATTCCATTGTGTGAAAAGATTTGGCTTAAAGTAAAATGCTTGATATGGCCCAATTAAACAATCAAGCAACATTAAAAATATATATATATACAGTATGGATTGACCAATAAAACAACTAACAAATTAACCAATCAACCAACCAACCAACCAACGAGCCAACAGATGAACACCTGAACCAACCAACTAATGAAACAACAAACAAACCAAACAATCAACCCACCAATGGACCTACAAATGACTTAACCAACCAACCTACCTATGCACCAACGTACCAACCAACCAATGAATCCACAAACAACGAACCGAGCAACACACCAAATAACTGACCAACCAATGAATCAACAAACCAACCAACCATACAACCCAACCAACCACCCGGCCAATGTATCAACAACCAACCAACCAACCAACTAACACATCAATGAACAAACCATCTGACCAACAATCAAATGAACCAAACATCCGACTCACCTAATCATTGTAGAAATTAAATGATACCTTCAGAACAGAAAATATGTTGTGCAATATATGTAAATGCATAAATAAATATATTTTAATAAATAAATGTACTATATATACGTATCTAATATGCTCGTGTGCATATATGATTTTTTGCTTTTCCAATTTTGCTTGTGGTATTTATTTATTTGTTTGTTTGTCAAAAAAAAATTTGATTTTATTAACTTATTTATGTTGTTGCCAGTTTTATAAAAGAAATGGATATGCTAGTTATGTCAGGAAAAAAATTACCGAAAAACAACTTTAGTTCCATGCTTGGGGCAACTGTCTTTGCTCCATGCTATTTGAAGAGTCATGTATTCTGCAAGCTTCTAAAGCATGGTTTGAACTTCAGGGCTGTCAGATTTTTGGCATGGGAAATAACAGTAAAAACCTGTAGATGCACAATTCCCATAAACAATTATATGTGGTACAGTTGTTTGGAGATGAATAAATCCTGGGCTTGAAAGGCAGTCGAAGAAGATCTGACAGCCCATTTGTCAAATCCTGCTTTTTTAGATTTGTATTCTGTGTTTATGGGAACAAATTAGTGCCATGAAACTGTTAGACACAGATTCAACCTAAAAATGAGGTCTGGCTCATCAGCTTAATAAAAAATAAATGCACATGTGTAAGCATTTTCTTTATAAACAGCAGACAGACCGGCAAAACTGTGTGAATTAAATAAAAAAATATTTGAAAATACAGCACGAGTGCTTCAAAAAGGAGTCAGAAATGAAAAACTAAACAGTTGTTCACATCTATACTACTGTATGCTTTGCTTATATTGTCTTTACAATTAATATACTCCAGTCCACCATAGTGACTCTGAAATTCTGCTATAAACAGCAAATAAAATTGTTACTGCATTCCAAATGTGTTATGTGGTGCGTGGTGTTAGTGCGTGTGAGAGCTGCGGAAGTGCTTGTGCAAACTTTTTGGGAAAGTTTGCCGTTCTGAGATAACGTGGGTTTATTAATAAAAATGTCTGCATGTCTACTTCTTCTTCTTCTTTGTTGTTTTTTTGGCGGCTGGCAGCCAACTTATAGGTGCATTACTGGCACCTTCTGGACTGGAGTGTGGATCATCAGATTGACAGTAAACAAGTTAAACAAAACAAAAAGTAAAAAATAGATTAAAAGTGTCTTCTCTTAGATTCTATCTACTAGGTCAGTTTCGCTTAGATAATTAAACAGACTTCTATATATTTTCCAGTTCATCTTCCCTAGTATGTTTTCTGTTGTCGTTTCTACTCCATCCTCTTGCATGGTTTTTCTGAGTTCCTGTCTTTCTTTGTTGTATCTTTTACAGTTTGTCAGTATTTGTGTTACTGTCTCTATTTGTCCACAGACTTCGCATTCTCCAGTTGAGTGTTTGCCGATTATCTTAAGATTTTGACTTACAGTAGTCCTGTGTGTAGCCTAGCTATAATGATTTCCTTTTTTCTGTTTCTGCCCCATATTTTCCCTCTTTTGATCTGTTTTTGAATTTTATGCATACAGTATGTCTACCGCACGTCTACTGCTTTGTCTTGGGGACCTACTGTATATAGACATGCGTCCAGGTGCCGTGCATTGTTCTTAATTGCCATGATGGAAGCGTTGAGCATGAGACAGTGGTCGCGGGTCTGCCTGACTGGAAACCCGTGGAGCAGCTGACGTGGGTTTGCCTGTCGCGAGATCTGCTGCGTTACATGACGGTTTTGAAAAATGCAAGTTTAACCTTTAGATTTCAAATGAATTGTTGTCAAACACACACAAATTTAACCTCATTTATCTTATTAAACCTTGTTTAAATTGAAACAAAGGAGTAAAATCTAATCCACACACGCTCCAACAGTTTTTTTTTGTTTTGTTACAGTATTTAAAATGTCTAATGAATGCGCAATGCCTCTTCTGGTTTACACACCTGGATCACAAAAAGGTAAAGAAATACCACATAGTTTACCACGAGTTAAACAAGGGTTAAAACGCGGGTTAAACACGGTTCGTTTTTATGAATTGTATTGTTACTGATTAAAAACTGACCCAGGCTCTGAGCTGAAAGCAGTACAGAAAGACAAGCACCGTCGGCATCACTGCCATGTGGCATATGTTAAAACGAGCTGTTTTTAACAGTCAGGGCAAAATAAAGCATATGGGATAAAAGGACTTTTTTGGGGAAGATTTAGTAGCATCACTGTAAGCAGAAGCAGCTGGTATAAATGGACATGCAGGGCGGAATCATCTTTCACATTATAAAAAGTAAAGTTGGACTATTGTTTTTAGCTTTATTCCACTCTGTTAATTCCATTGTTTGTTTGTTTGTTGTTGTTGTTGTTTTTAATAAAGAACATGGAAGTCCTGAGTCTCATGAAAAATATTGTTAGGAATATGGTTATCTTACTACTAATAATACAAATGAGCTGGAAATAATTTTTTTTTTTTTTTTATGACCTCAGGAGAAAGTATCACATGGTTAAAATAATAATAATAACTTGCTTTATCGTCCTGAATGCATGTTTGTGTTTACATGGCTTTTCAGCAATACCTCACCATAAATAAATATTATTACCATTATTGCCAATTTCCAGCACTGTAATCATATTTTTACATGAAAAAACAACCAAAATATTTAGAAAAATAGACGTAAAATATTAAATAAATAGACATTAAACCTCACTTAACCTTAATTTATGATTCTGAAAGTGGCTCAGTTTTGTTCTTCCTACCGTCCTCGATAACATTTTTGGAACACATGGTGCTACTGTATGTATTCACTAAATCTTGCACAAAATGCAAAAAAAAAAAAAAAAAAAAACACTGACGGAAACAAGATTTGAACTTAGCCGGTGCTGGGTTCGGTTCAGTCATATGTTTGCTGAAATTGCTCTGCATGCCGAAATTGAACGGGAGGTCATGACATTCCTTGCAAATGCTAATGCTTGTCAGCATACTACCTCTTGTTGAACCACCACGTTGTGCTTATAGGTGGTTTAGCTGGAGGTATAAGGAGCTTAACCAGACACCTAATCTTACCCAGAGCTTATCCTGAGCTTGTATTAGCTCACAGTAGCCTTTGTTATAATTAAAAAAAGTAAATGTCCTGTTTCGTATCTGTCTTTAAACCAGCTCCACTTCTGATTTCAAACACATGGATTGAAGGCAAATCTGTGCAATAACGCACAATAGTCAGCAGGTGGCAATTTAACAGTGTTAAATACTACAGTGCAATACAGTGAAGTAAAAAGTATAGATATTTTCTGTAGGATTTAATGGAGTAAAAGTAAAATACTAATATAAGGGTGAGTCAAACATTCTGTGCACTCTATTTATATTAAAACTTCAGTTTGCCACACTGTCTTATCAGTGCTTTCCATTTAACGCTTCCTCTGTCCCCCTCTGTATCGTCTCCCCTGTCACTCCTGTGCAGGTGTGAACATGTTACATCAGTTCATTTGTAACTGCGGTGTGAGCAAAAATGGACGCCTCACTTGTGATTTGCATGAAAGAAGAGCAGCGTGCTGTGGATCGTTTTTTGTGCTTTGAGGGTGTAACTGGTACTGGAACAACTCACGGAAGAGCATAAACAGAAGTGCTTGGCTATCTGCAAACAAAATTTGGACCAATACTTGAAGGAAGGTAAATGTTTCTTAAAGAGAATCATTACTGGTGGTGAGACATGGATTCATCACGTATGGAATGGAAACATCCTGACCAAGAAAAAGTTTAAAAGTCAACCGTCAGCTGGAAAATCCATCAATGTTTACAGTTTTTTGAGATTCTCAAGGGCCAACAATCAACAGTGCTCATTCCAGTGAGATGCGTATTGAAGCGCTGAAGCCTAAACTATTCAGATTAAACACAGATGGCTGCTATCCGAGGGCACCGCGATCTAGCGTGATGATGCACTTCCGCACTCTTCGGCCCACACTGTCGACACTCTGGAAAAACTTGGTTTCGAGGTGTCAAAGCATCCTCCCTATAGTCCTGATCCTACTCCATCAGACTTTCACCTGTTCGGTCCCCTGAGAGCAATCCTACTGTACTGTAAAAGGATGAAGATTTCACTTCTGAGTATAATTAAACTGATCTCGCTATTCATACAAAACAATATTGTACAAAAACCGGTCTTGTGATGAGAAGTTGAAGGCTACGTATGATGTCATATAGAATTCTTTAGCTCTCCCATTCAACATCGTGACAAGCGGTGACGCCTGGTAGCATGCATACTCTATTCAAGTGAAAGACATTGAAAAAAATCTCAACAGTCTTATTTTTTAGAGATTAAACATTTTCCATTGGTCATATAAGGTTTTATTAAGTACCCATGCAGAGTAAAAGCCTAAAACCGCATGCTTTTAGCTTCTACTGCGTCTTCTGTTACAATACCACGTCAATACTTTAGAGAGCTTTGCTGCATGGACTTCATGGTGCTTTTGGCCTTTAGTGCTGTGAAACCCAGCAGGAACACTTTTAGCCAGAGCCATGTCACTGCTTATTGCATTCAACAGAACGACCAATAGTAAGATTAGACAACCTCGATTATGAATAACCGCACACATGCTGTCGCTAATCACACTGTTAATAACGTTATTACATTATAAAAACTTACTGAGTTAAAGTACACAGGAGTTAATAGCTCTTTTTTTTACAAATACTCTGGTTAATTTGTCTCAGCGTGAGATGATGAGGAAGCGACTCCGACTCTGATGCTGATCTACAGTATGTTCGAGGCTTCAGGTGAGGAATAGAGAAGCGTGAGAGCAATGGAGATCGGGTAGCTGGCAGACGTGTCTGTTTTTTGGAAAGAGGGATGAGTGGTAGAAAAGGAAAGAGAGAGAGAGAGAGAGAAACACTGCTGGCAGTCGGAGTGCGGAGTTTAGTGTGGCGTGTATGCAATCCATCTGGGGAATAGTGGAGCTTTAAAGCGTAACGCCTTTACTGAGAGTGGCTGAGAGCGTTTCTGGGCTTTCGGGCCGCTTCCATCCTGTTTATGATTTCACAAGCATGGAACCCATTACATATCCTTTACGCGCTCTGATCCACGCTCGGTGCTCCCAAACCCTCACAGAATCCCTGGAAAGAAAGCAATTTGTTTTCAGTGTGGAGATGCCAGCCAGTTGCCCCCTCCTTTCCACCGCTTATATGCTGCAAATGCACACAAAACTGCTTGCTGTCATGCCTGCGGAGTTCAATCATTATAAAATGGTCAAACAGCAGAACCGGCACGGGCCCATATAACTTCTTTGCTATTATTATTATTATTATTATTATTACTATTATTATTATTATTATTAATAGAAGTAATGTTATATTGGGTCAGACATTGGGTCAAATGTCTGAATTATTGGGTATTTTGACATCATAACATTAAATACACTACATGGACAAAAGTATTTGGCCAAACCTGTTAATTATTGAATTCAGGTGTTTCAATCAGGTCCCTTATCCAAGTAAAGATATTTTGGACAATGCTATGTTTCCAACTTTGTTTTCCCACATGACTGTGCCTCAGTACACAAAAGCAGGAACTATAAACACATGGTTTGACAGGTTCTGCATGGAAGAACGTGACTGGCTTGAAGCCCTGACCTCAACCCCACCAACCACCTTTGGGATGAACTGGAACAAAGATTGTATGCCAGGCTTTCTCGTCCAACATCAGTGCCTGACCTGATAAATGCTCTATAGAAGGAATGGGAACGAATACACACAGAAATACTACAAAATCTTGTGGACAGCCTTCCAAGAAGAGTGGAAGATGTTATAGCTCCAAAACAGAGACCAACTTGAAGTATACAGTATGTATGTGAATACAGTGCCATTGCAGGTTTGGCTAAATACTTTTGACAATATAGTGTATTGTTCTTTTTAGTTCATATCAAAAATGGCTTTGGAACTAAAAAAGGGACAGAAGAGGGAACAATTTTTCCCCCCCTTGGCCTCATCTGAAGTCAGGAGTCTATCAGACCTCAGCCTAAACAAATGCTGCACCAAAGGAGGCATTTATTTCAATATGTAACATCAGTTCTCATACACCATCTCATACAGTAATGCACGTTCAGCCTTCTTGCATTTAGCACGTACAGTACACAAGTGCCGTGAAATCAGAGGCCGTACATTTGCTATAATGCGTTATTTAATTAATATAATAATTGTTTGCTTATGGATCCAGACTTCCAGGCCACTCTGTATACAGTATACTGCTCATTATTATTAGTATTATTATTGCTGTTATTATTATCATTATTAATAATTATAATAATAAAGGATGTCCTTAAACATTCTGTCATGTTCAAAGTAATAAATATATTTTTTATATCTATATTTTTGGGCAATATCAACTCTGAAATCTTAATTATTCATTAAACAAAGTAATATGAAAGCATAAGCAAGAGTTGCACAATAGCGTTTTCCTGGATATGAGGTTTCAGGCTAAAAAATGTGAAAGGAAATCTTTTTAAATAGGGCTGAAAATCAATATTTTTCCCCGTGTTATAATATGTGATTAGCTCTCTTTCTCTGAAACACCTTGATTTGTACTTTTTGTCATATCATTTAAAGAAATGGAGAAATAAACCAAATGAATTCCTTATAATCTTCAAATTCAGTTTGCTCGGCTGTAAGGAGGGCTTTCTGTTCCTACCAGTAGATGGAGCAATCATGTTTCTACTGTGTGTGTGGGTGTGTGGGTGTGTGTGTGTGGTAATTAAAATGTCCTGCATCGTTTCAGTGAATACTGACTAGTCAGGTAACTGGCAGAGTCAATGTGTGGGGAAAATGGAGGGAGAGTACGAGAGGAAGAATACGCGAGCGTGTTTGCCAGGATGCTGATGGTTTTGTCCAGTCTGCATTGTTCTCTCTCTTTTTCTCTGCTAAGCACCGACCTGTGAGGACAATCATATAAAATCCCATAAAAACAAATGTAGCCAAGCCTGGCTCAGCACTCCACATAAATGTGTTTATTCAGTGCCGGAAAGCAGATGACAAATATCCCTCTCCGCCAGCGAGGCCGTACGATTCCAGCTGTTTACATGGTGCGTTTGTGCTGAAATGGTTACGGAAGTTTGATTGGATCATTTAGGTCATTTTTCATATGATTATTCACTGTGATTATATTCACCATTAACAAGTGCTGATATAAGTGAGAAGAGCATCATTTTGGATTTTGTTTGCAGTTCTACTGTAAAGGTGGAAGGAGGGTTCACGTGACCGTGCATAGGCCATGATTGATTTCTTTAGGGTGCAGGATAAAGACTGGACATAGAGAATATATTAGATATATCATTTATTAAAGATGAGAAAATCCACATATGCTTACTTATTATCTTAAACAAAAGTTCTTCAATATCAGCAAAATGTGATATTGCCATGGAAACACCTACATTCCTATATCTGGTGCTTCTTGATCTTCTGTTTAATATTTAATATATTTAATGTCCATTTCATTTTGAATAATAACATACACCCCAATGCTAGCATACTGTGCAAAAGTCTTGAGCTCCATGTCATCTCCTCATATTTTGCTTCCAAAAAGCCAGACAGTCTTACATTATGAAATAGTCTTGAGGAATCGTTCTCCAGGCTCTCTGAAGGACATTTTCGCCTCTCATTTTCAGTCCAGTCCCTGTACCTGAGCAGATTCAGAACAATGTTGTTGTTTGTTAAGACATACCGTGACCTATGAATCATTCAAGCAGGAGAAAAAAAAAAAAAAAACTTAAGGCATGAACCAGTGAGAAACAGATACACAGTGGTTAAGGCATTGGACTACGTTTCGGAAGGTCCCAGGTTCAAACCCCAGTTGCCACTGTTGGGCCCTTAACCCTCAACTGCTCAGATATACAGTATAATGAGATTAAAAAATATATATAAGTTGCTCTGGATAAGGGTGTCTGCCAAATGGCTAAATGTAGTATAATGGTGATGCTGAATGCTGAGTGGTTGGAACGGACGAGAGGGAAAATGAGGTTGTTACATAAACAACCGATTTTAAAATTGTATCTATAGGCTCGAGACTTTTGCATGGTTCTGCATACTGTGTTTGATAGATAGATAGATAGATAGATGAGTATTCGCCTGAAAATGTACACCAAGACAAGTAGATGTAGAATTTATCAATTTGAATCTTATTCTACTTTTAGTACAAAACTACATGTACACCACCAATTATATTACTGCATGTGGATTCAAATAAAGTCCAACAGTTTTGAATCAACACTTTGTAGCATCGTTAGTCTTTAATTACTTCGGTAGCTGACTGTAGCTTGGCTATACATTGCTACCCTGTATAATGCAAGCAGTCTGAGCAATTAAATGTGGACATACTGCCAGCATACAGAATACAATATGGGTATAATTATAGGCTTGTCTTAAAAAGCAATGTTGTTATTGACATTAACACAAATGCTCATGATATTAGATATTTAGCAAGATCGCTTCAAATCCGGAGCCCAGAGACAAAGTGGCTGAAATCCATTCCCCAGATAACCATCAATCACTGTGGTGGACTGACCATTCCTCACTTTCTTAATGACCTGCCAACTGAGTGACAGCGTAAACTCTTATGTATAGATTATAAAATGAATGCTGTTTTTTGTGATCGCCAGCTGAAAAGTAACGAATATCCTTTTAAATTGTAGTAAAAGTAAAAGTACAGGTTTTTCCATCAAAAAATTTAGTGAGTATTAGTAAAAGGATCACACTTGGATACATAAAAAATTACTTCAAACATTAAAAAACTTCATTACTTGTCACCTCTGGGCATCTACAGGCTGGTGGAGGTGGTATAATGGTGTGAGGAAGTATTTCTTGTCACATTTTGGCCCCATTAATACCAATGAATCATGCGTATCCATGTGTGTCCCTTAATGACCACATCTTTTAGCAGCTAGAAATAGCAAGATAATGCGGCAGGCAAAAAGCAGGAGTTGTCTCGAAATGGTTTCATGACCAGGACGATGAGTTCAGTGTTCTTCAGCGGCCTTCCTAGTCACCGGATCTGAATCGAATAGAATACCTTTGGGATTCGGCCAGACAGGAGAGATGAAAGTGCACCTGAAAAATCTGCAGGAATAGTGAGATGCAATTATAACAACATGGACCAGAATCTCAAAGGAATGTTTCCAAGACCTTGGCGAGTGAACCGGGGCTGTGGCGGGCCACCGAGTGTAGATACATAACAGCACTGAGATAATAACCCAATTTTGGTCAAAAGCATATTTTTGTTCTTTCCGAATTCACCTACAGTGATGATTGATGGGTTTCGCACCAGATGGACAGGTCAGAGAGACGCAGACTATAATGAATTTCCGTCTTGCAGGAATTGTGTTGACATTTTTTACTTTTTTAAGCACATCGTTATGAAGAATATGTGTAAGTCATAGCTCAGGGTACGACATTTTCACAGCTTGATCTTGAGAGCCGGTCATCAAGATCGCCGAGAGACGGCACAGCGGCGTCTCGTTCCTTAGAGTGGTCTACGACGCCTCATTTTCATTAAATATGCTGGAAGCCGATACTCTCCCAGCTCTCATCTAGCAGCCACGTGTAACCGAGATGATTCATTACGGAACTCATTACAGAATTGATCTTTTCACGTCCACACTTGTTTTTATTTCCCTGCCACTGTTTCGCACCGATACAATTGGTCTTTATGACACGAGAGGGAGAAAAATGTTTTCGGCATAAATCTCAAAGCAACTGGTGCTAGTCGAATATGCATGGCTTGCTTGTTGTACTCCGGGGAAGCAGAGACTTGAACTCCCTGAACTTGAACTCCGTCTGGCGTCGCTTTCATGAGGCGGAGATCCGCTGCCGAGTGTCCCGCAGCCGTTCAGGCCCATAGATCTCCTGACAGCTCCGCTCCATTACAAGTCTCATCTCAGGCACAATCACGAACCCGTTTTATAATTACTCCACCACTGGGTATTACTGAAGTCGGCCTGCGTTAATAGTTAAGCAAACAGTGAGCTGTCAGCATCCAGTGGAAAACTTTTTCTTCATGTCTTCACGCCCATAATCATGATGAATGGGAGTGCTCAAACATTAATGGAACCCTGGGAATGCTTCTATTTACATATTTTCTCCCCCTCCTCCTTCTCCATAAGATAATTGACCTGCTCGGTGACACAGAGGTCAAACCAAATCAATGCACGAATGAATTATTAATCAGCGTTCCATTTGTTTAAAAAAGGATCAGATGACTTTTATGCAATGTCAAATTGATCGGTGCTGCACGCGCTTCAAACAATAAAGGGGAAGACTGATTAGGTCCAGCTTTGTCCTCAATCCCCTTTAACTCCAAAATCAAGTGGAACAATATGCATCCTCAGCACAGTCGAAATACCTGCTTATGTCGAGTTATAAACATACAGAACATAGATGTGTGTCGAGTAAGGAATGAAACACTGAAGGGCATCCGGTTCGAGAAAAATAATCACTGTCAGGATTTTTGGTTAAGTCCCAATCCTATGAGTTCTCATCACATTCTGGGCGTACGGAAATGCTCTCACCTTCACTAGTAAACATACAGTAGCTCTGATTTCTACCATTTATTTGTATGATGCAACCAGGACTAAACTGCTCGGACTAAACCGATCAGATTTGTTCCCCTTTTTACAGTACTTGTGTGATGGAGCATATTACTCACCACATTGCACATTTGCACATATTGCATATTTCTTGTTTTACACATAAAATGAGGACTAACTTCTACTTTCAAACATGGACAATAACACAATAACAGTGCTGCTGACACACACTCACTTCACTTTTCACTCATTTTGCTGCTGCCATACCTA
>JAQMYL010000016.1:18233998-18254160 GCA_030014365.1 Clarias pachynema | reverse complement strand
TATATATATATATAAACACTGTTAATTATACTAAGCTAAATTAAAAAGTGAAAAATGTGCATGCAGACATAAGTGGGCACAAATTAAAGCTTTTAAATTGATTTATTTATTTATTTTTAGAAACGTATCTTGTAATGGATTTTTAAAACCCATGATTAGCATTAGAGTAAAACTCCATTCATAACATCTGTGTCAGGACTCGTCACAGTATGTTACATTTGTAGTATATAAATGGCAAACATCCGTTCTTTGGGGGGCCAAGTAAACCAAGTAAAGCATACTTTTCTCAACCTGGGCTCTTATTCTCATTTATTGTTTTCTTGAGCCAGTTTTATCAGGGGTCACCACATCGAACAGCCTCCCTGTCACAACCCTCCCATTTTCTACCCAGGCTTGGCACTTAGAGTGAGGGCCACAAATTACCCCCCTTACATAATCACGATCGATATCATCTTAATATTACAACACAGTTTTACATCTTTAATATGATCAAATATTATATTCCTCTAATAATGAGCCATAATTACACAACAGCCTTCGTGAACGTTAGTGAAAAATTGGCATATACGTAGTAAAATGCAATTTTTGACGCATTTATTTTGATCTCCCTAATCTAAATTATGACTAAATATGTATGTTTTTTTAACATTTTCATTTTATGCAACCTTTTTTTATATACAACATGTATATTTTCAAATTGCTTCATTTATAATATAATGCATTTGATGTATTTTTTTGCAAGTCATTGTTCATATATAACGATGTTAATATGATTATTAACTTTTTATTGGCGTAAAAAATTATTTACAACACAATGTATATTATCATTATTATATTACTATTTACTTAATTGATATATTATGATTGACAGTTATTTACAATACAATATTTATTTGTACACAAAATTTTGAATTGCATAGCAAACGTGTGCAAAATAAACATGGCCAAAAATAAATATTATATGGCATTTTTTATTAATGGGCTGATGGCTGTCACAAGACTAAGGCTCATTATAACAGTAATATTTGATCATTATTTGATTATAAATGGGGAATATGATTTCTGTTTGAATATACTTTTTGCTGGCAATTGTGTGTGTGTGTGTGTGTGTGTGTTGGAGCGTTTTAACCCATAACACTGTCACTGCATGAGGCGTAGTGTTAAAGGGACGCTCGAACCCTGAGCCACCACTCTCATAACTGATCTTTATTTATTACAACAGGTGAGCCAAACATTCAAAAATCCCATAAATGTACACAGCTTCTGTCAGGATATGCTTGGACAAGTGACACTCTCAATGTAAAACTGGAGCAGACATCTATATAAACTCTCACCCACACACTCACTCACTCCTCGTCTATACCGGTTTACACTGTCTACAGGATTGCGGGGGGAGGGGGCAGGGACTGGAGCCTATACAAGGAGACTTAGGGCTTGAGATGGGGTGCCAATACAGTACATTGCAGGGCACACGCACACATACACACTCTCACACATTCATTCACACACTACGGGCAATTTGGAAACGCCGAATAAACTAATCTGCATGTCTTTGGACTGTGGGAGGAAACCAGAGTACCTGGAAGAAACCCATTAAACACAGGGAGAACATACAAACTACGTGCACAGACTTGAGAAGGGAATCAAACACGGACCCTGGAGTTGCAAGGAGACAGTGTTAACCACTTCAAGACTATACCGCCCATATAGTATCTATATTGAATTAACCATATGAATGTGAAACTCTTTACATCTTAATAAGGAAGTGTTGTCATATTGTCTAAGGGCTTGTTTTTGTGGGTCTGATGATATTTGGATGCTGGTTGGTTTACAGTCATTAAACATTGGTGGGTTCAACATTGCTGAGTGAGTTTCCCTTCCAAGGGTGATAAACTGTGGTTTCTGTTTTTGTTGTTTTTTCAGTGTGCTTTCATTCTGTTTTCCTGACATTGCCTGATTATCCTGATGTGTTCACTTGTTCCGTGTCTCATCTTGTTTAGATCGGTTTCTTCTGCCCTGTTCTTTCTGTTCCTCCTTGCTCTCTCCTGTGCTTCTGCTGATATTCATCTACTTACCCTGATTGTGAATATGGATTATCATTCTGTAACAGCCTGCGTTTTGACCTCCATCACAGACATTGGTAATGAAATTCAGATTCGAGTTTATACCCTTGCATCATAGCTTCATAACCACAAGTTACACACCATATTGATATAGTCTCATATTTTATTTTGATGTAATATTAATTTGCTTTTGTACTAGATAAAAAAAAAAATAGCACTGACTGGAGAACAGGTAGTACGAGTGTATGTAAACACTTGATGTGGTGGTGATGTACAGCATTACTTGGACATGCTTGGAGAGCTATAGTGCTCTTAATGACCCGTAGCTATATCGGGAAGATAATTACTGTAGAGATGTGTAAATAATGCCCTTACAGAAACATGCACTCGGTATTATCTTGGCAGGCATTTTAATTGAACCTCTTCGCCATAAGCAATGCCTATATGATTCATTTCTAATAGCTCATTTCATTCAACATGCTTTCAGGATGTGACATTGCAGCAGGTAGGAAGCAATTAGTCAGTACGACAAGGCCAAGGATAATGCCTATGTTTAGCTGAAGAGTCCTGAAGGTTCATACGAGGACAACAAGCTGAAGTCATTTCTGCTCTGGATTTTATATCTTCCTATACTTCAAATAGGGGCCGTGGTGATAGATCAGCCCCCAACTCTCTAAGACATTTCTATAGAGGAAACCTCTCGATAACGTTTCGTGAAACTCATAAAGCCTTTTTTTTTTTACTTGATTACTGGAAGGCGTACGTCACTCTGTCAGAATTGTATTTCCTTTTTCCCGATGAATAAGTGGCAAGTCAGGATCGTTTTATTTCCACATTGATAAAATAATACGAGCCGTAATAGCCTCCAGTGTGCTGCTGCTGCTTCTGCGGATCTAGGATAACTAACAATATATTTGCACAATAAAGGACCATTCGAGGCAAATGACATTTCCTTTTGTGCTTGGATTACTGTTGTATTTCTTCAAATCAATTTAAACACTAATATTTTTAAGCGCTCCGTGTTGTATTGGTTTAACCTTCCAGGGTTTGACAGAGCTCTGAGAAATCAGTACGCGGATTAATAACCGTCTTACTTTACCTGAGCCGCGTGTGTCCTACCTACGGCTGAACCTTATTTAAATCGAACGGCGAATTCTGTAACAGATGGTTTACGGGCTACAGACAGATGACTGACCTTTTTCGAAAGCACCTTGGGTTTCGAAATCTTATTTCGCCCATTTTCCTTACTGACAGCATGACACATCTGCTTAGGGAATAAGCCAAAAATCCCAATACGGTTACTTTCAGTGATTTACATGATGCCAATGGGATTAGTAATGAAATGTAGCTCGGGACCCTCATGAATAACAAACAGAAAGTGAGATGCCTTTGCATTGCATATCAGAGTGCCAGGCTGTGGAATAAATGTGCTACTTAATCGTACTGATCTCCATAAAACCTTGATGGGGTTTTCAAAGAAATGAATGTACTAAAGGCAGGAAGGAGGCACGCGGTGTACCGACTGCACGGCCGAGCGCGAAGAACAAATAATCAATCAAAGTAACACAAGAGCACAATCCGGTGTAGTGGTCAAGGGGATAATGGAGGTTATTTACTGTTTAGGTCTTGCAAAATACTTTACATGATACCATAAAAAAAAAAAAAAAAGCCCAACTTTGGTAACTTTGTAGGTTTAAAAAGGAAACCAACAATATATCTGAATGATTGAGCCGTTAAAACATTATTGCTCAAGGTTCCTGGTGTATTTTCCTAACACAAGATTTACTCTGAGCATTCAAATTTCCGTCTCCAAGCACCGTCTTCGTCCAGCTAGAAACCAAGGACATTTCTTTCCCTTATGTACAGTATAAATAGGCGGCTTTTTGATTGTCAGAGAGTCTCCTAATGTAAAACTAGGCAGCTCTAAACCAACATTTTTGATTAAATAAACCTATTCTACTATGGACTGGTATTGGAAAGAAGCAGCCGTGTTTATGTGTGTTTTATTGTATTGTATTTTTTGTATATTTATGTGCATGGCGCTTTTGGATGTACCCTGTTTATTTAATGTAGGCATGTCTGTTTAGGGCGTTTTTGACATTTCCAGGCAAGTTACAGGCAGCTGGTTTTCCCATAAAAGGACAGGTTTGTATTCAAAGATTTTCCTACATTTTGAGGCAACTATCTGAATACAGACCAGGATTTTACTATAGCACAGGGATATCACACTCAAGCTTGTGCCGTTGTACTGAATATCAGAACGGCTTCAGGGTTGAACACCAAATAGCTTTAAACGGAAAGCTAGTGCACGATGTAGGCTGTAGAATCCCTTGTTCCAAACACCAAGTAGTGCCCTTGATCAGGGGTTAGAGTGGAATTTGGGATTCAGCCAACATGAATGGTTTAAAGGCAATTTGGAAAGTGTTGGTTAAGGTGACAACGTTATCAGATGTGATTTCTTGCTGAAAGTGCTTCTGTGACTGATTTTGAATGTGGTTTTTGGCAGGCAGTTGCTGTTTCCTCTTTCCAGTACTGTGGACCAGACAGACCTACTGTACTATTGTTAGAACACCTGTGACGCAGAGTGATACATACACAGTGGTTTAACGTCTCAGTGCTGTTATGTTCTATATCAGCACCTGTGGAATGCTTCTCATCCAATCAGATTACTAACTGTTATATAATGAGGTTTTAGCCATCTTTGGGCAGTCTGACTGTCAAGAAACTATGTGGCTATGTTTTTTTAATTTTGGTCAAATATGCAGTATTTTTTTTCACCCTAATTTAATTATAGCAACATCCAAAGGGATTTCCCAGACTGCTCTGCATATGGCTTCCTCTTGGGTTGTTGAGATGGTAATGGTTTACTTGGAAACATTTCCTAAACAAATACCTTTTTTTCTTTAGGGATAATAGATGACACGGTATAAATCACTGAAAGCATGATGTTTATACAGATGCAGCTGTCAGTGTTATTTATATGCTATGTTCTTTGTTTTTTTGCTGCTGCTATACTTTCAGGCATGCTTAAAATGCTTCTGGAGCTAGATGTTAACTCCAATTTGTCAATTTGTCATGACTAACGTGACACTGACGTTAACAGATATCCCTCCGACCTCGTGTTGTTCATTACATCGCCATACACTTAACCATATTGAACCACACAGATTGGAAAAATGTCCAGCACAAATTCTTGCTACATGTCTTTTTTTTTTTTTTACTCTGCCTTATGCAGCTTCTTTTTATTTTTGATGCAGAAAATAATGCACAACAAAATAAGACACTTTTAATTCAGCCTAAACTCTATCATTAATTAAAGAGAAACCACTCCAAAAATGAGAACAAAAATTAGCATTTCTTTCTTTGCATCATGAACACACAAGTTACAGAGAATCAATGCATTAATGTAATTGCTTTTCTAAAGAATACTAATTGGACAGTGTTGAAATTATGCAGATGTTTTTTGTTTTTTGTTTTTAAACCAAAAGAATCTAACAGAAGAGACCTCTGAGCTCTGTCGCCTCTTTAGCCATCTCCTCCTCTGATCTCCATTTGGATGCGTCGTCTTTGCTTTCACGGTCGTGGTTCTGGAGCTAAACACAAAACGAATAGAAAAAGGCGTTAAAGAAATAATAAAAATGTACTGGCATAAGAGAACTTGCCATGACTGGCCTCAAGACAAATATAAGCATGTGGCGGAACGTTAAATGGTCCTGAATTGGACAGAAAACATTAAGTATGTGTTGTAGATCCAACCTCAATGCTCCTTAAAGAAAATGCCTTAGACCTTGGAGGCAGCTTATCATTTATTTAGCTTTATTATCAGCTCCACAACATGAATCAACTTTTTCTATGATTTTACAAGCTTTTTCATATTTTATTTTATTTGAAAAGAGTTTCGGACATAGCTCTGGGGTTTAAAATGATTTGTTCAACAAATATGGCAAAGGATATAAAGGATTTTTTTCAATGGAATAAATGGAATGGATTCATTTGAAGCATGTATTCATAAATCATGTGCTTATAGCTGGTAATACTTTTTTTTTTTTAAAATACAAATAGTGCCTATTATAGCTGTAATAATGTGCTAGGAATAATTGAGTGGGTCGATGAAACATTTTATTTGCAATAGAAACTGAACTGAATATACTGTACAGTATGTGTATGCTTAAACCAGCCATAACATTAAAACCACCTAGGTTTTGGGTTCTCCTTGAGGCACTGGCTCCTTTAGTGTGTGGCTCTGCAGGATCTCTGGGGTTGGGCTGTGGTGTTTGTCACCAGGACATCGGATCCTTTAGGTGCTGTGGGTTACGGGCTGGAGCTTCTGGTGCAACCGATGTACGCTCGATCGGCTCAAGATCTGGGGAATTTGGAGGCCGAATCAACAGCCTTGAATTCCTTGCCTGCTAAGCCTCATGTGTGGCAGGATGTGGTGCATTGGGTGTTCATCAGCATTCTTCAGCAGTTTGTGCTATGTTGGCTTTGTTCCCCAAAGAGCCTCGGGTTCCCATGATCACCTGTTTACTGGTATTTAATTGATAATCAGTGTTGATAATTCAATTCACCTGTCGATGGTGTTAGTGTTATGGCTGATTAGTGTATACAGGGTTTTAGTCTCCATGCGCTTGAACAGGAACAAGCTGCCATTTGTCTGTTTTAGGTTGCAGTTTATGTTTTATGTATAGCAATTAATAGCAAATAATTTCTAGCGTCTGCATCATTAACTAAAACTGACGGGCTGCAGCTTTTTTCCCCCCAAAATGCCTGGGGAGTTACTGTAAATACATCCTTACACTACTTCCTTTTATTTTGCATAATGTCAGCTAAGTCACACTAGAGAAGATGGGGCGGGGCTTACAGATGGGGCTTTCCGTAAACAAGCAATTTTTACCAAGTAAGAATGATCAGAATACTGTAGGTATAAATACTGTATGTTTAAGTATGGGCTTCACAGAAAAGTGTAACAATCTTCTTTTACAAACATAAAGACTTCCTACTGTATGATCCAGAAGTTCAGAAAGGAAAAAAAACAAACCATATCTAACACCCTGCAGTACCACAGAATTATTTGGTCAGGGTGTCATTACTTATAAACAATGTGCTAAATTATCAAGGTTTTTGTTTCTTCCTGCATTTCAAGCACTCTTTTTTCTTTCAGTGAACTACAAGTATGATCCATTTCATAACATTGTTGATGAAGGACAGATCTGTAATTATCTACTGTATAAATACATTCATAGTGTGTTATAATGCATGTATAAGCCATTATATATATTGTTATAATTATGTATGGAAATGCATTCTTAAGACTTGAAAGTAATCCTAACAGATTTAAACATTAAAGACATATAAAACTATATATAAAACTATATATAAAAAATAAATAAATAAATAAAAAATATATAAAAGGCACCTTCTGAAAGGAGGAGGAGTTATTGCATTCGTGGTAGCCGCAGTGGAAAGCTGCATTATTGCAATTTTGTCATTTTCAGTTTTATGAAGTTGTATGGGTGTCATGTGATATCAGTTAAAATGTTGATAAATTTAAGCTAAAAATAAGTTCACTTAACATTAGCTTCTATAAAAAAAAAACATTTATGAAGTCCTGCAGAATGAGACAATTATACTCTAATTTGTAGAATGACCATTAAATGCATTGTAGCATCATATGGATGTGTTCGCAGATTTATATAAAATGTGTTACTATGGTGAATAAACTTTTCCTTCTCACAAGGACATAAAGACATATACAGTATGAAACACATCGAGAGTTAGGCAGATTTGCTTATTCTCATTCTTCAGTTCGTTCACGTCTCAGAGCCTGAAACACACCCAGCATGTGTCCCACCACACTGTTTCCGCCCTGACCATCATACGGAGTCCAAATCTGCACCATTTACCCCATACGATGCTTCACCGCGGTCGGGAAAATGACATTTGCGGTTGAGGAGCGTTTGTGAAGGGATTGTGCTTACTGGTTCATTCCTCATGCCAGTAAAAAGGGGAAGGATAAAAAAAAAAAAAAAGAGTCTGGATGATTGCACAAATTCTTATCGGTGTCGTATTTTGCTGTGAGCGGCACTTGAGCGGTGGGGAGGGGTGGTGTGGTGGGGTGGGTAGCTTTCCTGGAAAAGACAACCGACAGTCCGAACGAGCAAAAATAACGCCTGACGTCAACTTGCAATGCCTGACGAAGGGACTGTCATAACATAACGGTATTAAATTTAGACCCCTTTTAAAACAAAATAGAAAATCAATACTTCTGACAACGCTAACCGCATTCCTTTAATGCTTCGGCCATCAGGCTTCTAAAATCGGCGACGACATATTTGTTGCAAACCGCTCAAGGAAACGAACCACCCTGAACGCTGGGTCATTATTTCAATTTTAAACCTGAGTGAGTTTTAATAATACAATACAGTATATACTTCCAGCAAGCAGTTAACATTGTACAAATAACACTTAATAACGAGCATGTCAAATGTCATGTCACATATTCTCTATCTATTTTGTTGCTTTTATTTACCAGGCTTTAATCAATCCTAATTATTTGTTCCAGTTCATTTTAAAACCAATTTGCTGGGAACCTGGGATGCTCTGAAATACTTTGACATTTAATGAAACTGAGAGCCAAGATTCTTCTTTTAAATGAAAATATGAAATGTTATTACAGTGTTTTGTTTCTTAATTAAACGCTGAATAATATCCAGTCTGGTTTTGAAAGAGAAAGCGAGAAAGAGAAGAAAAAAAATCCCAGTGCTCTGATTTGGTGTACAAAAGCTTCACATGAGATTAAAGTGTTGACTCTAAAAATGCATTCTATTCTACTCTATTTTATACTTCTTTTAATTATTATAATAATACAGTTTATTACATTAGATCTGACCGAGTAATCCGATTGGATAAGAAGCATTCCATATGATATGGAGCATAACATAACTGGAACGTTTAACTATATACGCATCACTCCAAGTCACAGGTGCTCTAACAATCACTGTCGGTCGCAGCATGTATGTAAGATAAAAATATAATGTCATTTAATGTAATAATGTTGAGGGTTAGGAGCCTTGCTCAAGGGCCCAACAGGCACAACTTGGTGGTTGTGGGGTTTGAACCTGGGAACGTCCGAACCATAGTCCAATACCTTAACCACTAACTTAACTACCCATGACCCTTCTAACACAAGGCTGGATCAAAAATCCTTCTCTAACACCTGATGAAGGGCGCTACATAGTGTGTGGAACAAGGGTTTATACAGCCTACATAGTGCACTAGCTTTTCAATATTATGCTATTTGGGATTCAACTAAAGAATCCCAGAAATTAGCTGATATTCCACATCGGAATTACTGGAGATATAAAGTAAAAGTACTTCCACCCCTGCTGATTACATTAATTGTCAGTCACCAGGTCAATGCTATATATATAAATATATTACAGATGGCCTTCGTAGAACTGTTGCATGGAAGCAAAATGAAACTCGAGGTGCTGTTGTACTGAATATCAGCACTGCATCATATCTGTGCCCGATATTCAATACAACAGCACTCCCTCTCATGTGATATTGTTTAATTATATGTTGAAATTTTTGATTGGCATTGTTTCCATTTACAGCGTAAGGAATGATCCCTTATGGGGACCTAATCCATGACTGAAATGGCGTTAAACTTGCTGAAAGGTGAGCTAAGTTACTTTGAACCTGCAATACATTAGTTTGTTTTTTGGTAGAGTGGTGAGATGCAGTCTGATATAATTATGACCACCCTCAGGTTCATTATTTTCCAGTAACAGCATGCCTTGAACGGTTTTATTCCTTTGATCCCAACGCAATGTGATAAGAATGATCTGAAAAAAAATCCATCAAAAAATGGATTATTTCCAGTTAACAGTTGTTTCCTCACCAATCTCTATTTTTTTCAGGACAATAAAAAAAATCCTGATTATACATTTATTATACCAAGTATGTACACTGAGTGAAGGGACTGTAAGGAGATGTGCTTTCCTCTCTCCAAAGTCTCGGTAGAAAAAAAAAAAGAAATCTACCTCCAACCCATTCTACACGATATATTTGTTTCCACATGCTACTGTACATCCTGACAGCAAAAGTTATACAGCGATGTATCACCATGCTACCTACACGTACACCCAATTTTATACGTCAGTAGGGATGGACTGAATATACCCTCGGACGGCTTACAAGTAACCCCGGTTCAGTAGAGCGCATGTCATGCAGAACCACACATAATGATAGTGTGTCAAGGAGGAAGTCATCGTCTAAAAGGAAAGGTTGTGATGCCGTACAGATGGCTGACAGCTCGCTTTACTAATAGTTCCTCTCTCTTTTCAGTGACATCAGGTGGCACAGGCAAGTCCCCAGCTGCTTCCTCTTGCTTAAACGGTCACCGCACACTGACACTGGTCTTTGTGTGTATGAGAGGGAGAGAGAAAAAAAGAGAGAGAGAGAGAGAGAGAAAGTAGTCCAGGCTCGTAGGGAGGAAGGGGACTTCCCAAACAGATTGCTGCCACCCGTTATCTCCTGTCTCCCACTAAGACAGAGGCCATCTTGATGCCATGTAAATACATTTCAGCAGCTGGTACAGTAATTACTCCGGAAAAAACAATATTCCCCCGACTGTCAAAAAGAAGCGCCTCCGATGATATCTTGTCAAAGCGAGCACGTGTTTCTGCGAATACCTGATGAGGCCCGAGAGGCATCACGATGCGAGTTCAACAGGAGGCTGAAAGAAAACCTAGCGCTCTCACCGGTCTTGCCTGTCAGATGACTGTGATACACTGTCACATCATGAATATTAAAAGTTTATTTATTTATTTATTTTAGTTTTTCGAATTTGACCTGAGCACAAAAAGCAAAAACTTGATCTCTAAACACGCTGTTGAACTCTCATTAGGTTGGTCAGAAGGTGTTGACTAATTTTCTATAGCAGCAACTCTGACAGGAGCCCCAGCTTCAATATTTATGTTAATCTATTCATTTAAATATATTATATAAAAAAAGAAGAAAAATTAATTTAAAAAAAAAGTGAGTTCAAGATCTACGGTGAGGAATTGCCATCATGAGAGAGATCAGGGAGGAATACGCAATCTGTTTCAAGGTGAAACGAACCATAAGCGTGATCCCCAATAATGAAATCCGGCCCGTTTTAGTGGTGGTGTAGTGGTTAGCACTGTATCCTCTAGGGTTGAGGGTTCCATTCCCCTCCCAGGTCTGTGTGCCTGGAGTTTGCATGTTCTCCCCATCGTGCTTAGTGGGTTTCTTTTGGGTTCCCCGGTTCCCTCCCACAGTCCAAAGACATGCAGTAAAGGTTCACTGGCATTCCCAAATTGCCCGTGGTGTGTGAATGAGTGAGTGTGTGGTGTGTGCATACGGTATGTGCCCTGTGATGGATTGCCACCCTGTCCAGTTTGTACCCAAAGTCTCCTGGGATAGGCCCTGTATACAAAGAATTAATGAATGAATGAAGTGTTATAAAACATGACAAAGTGGCATTTTTGTTTCAATGTAACTGGCAAGCATTGAATAACATCTCACATCAAGCTCACACAGCCACATCCCTAATGTGAGCCTTGATTGCATCCGATCCATCCTTCGCATGCAGCAGTAACACCAAGCACAAACACGATGAAAAGAGGAAAAGGACAATCGACAATTTTTGGTACAGTATGTATCATCATCTTGAAATGAATGTGAAATTAGGAAAAAAAAAATCTCTCTCACGTTGAACCCATAGTTACATGCTTGAAAGGAAGGGTTTACATCAAACAATCGTGAAAAGCATTTCAGGAATCAGGTTTCGGCCAAGAACAGAAATCTCAGGCTAAAGCTGACAATAGTAACTGCTAATGTGTCAGTTTTAGCAAACACCTTCCATCTTGTCCTCAATGATAATCATAATCATAGTACCGACCTCTGGCTGTGGACAGTTTCTTATTTTAACCGTGCTGCCATTTTTTACGCGAACCGTAATTTCCTTTGGTGCTCATTACCCTACAATATTCCAGTGCATTGAGGTGATTCCACCAAAACAAATGGGTTGCCCGTGGTAATAACACTCTGCAGAGAAATCGGACTTCATTAACCCGATATAACCCCATCTCCTTCCAAAGTGTCAAAGCCCAGTGGGTGTCGTGACCCCTGCCGGGACAGATAGGACATGGCGGTATTAAGCAGTGACCCTCGGGGTGAGCAGCCTTTATGATCCCACTCTGCCCTGTGCTAAGTGGCAGGAGATAACAGATTTTTTCTGTTCAGGTCTGAGTCATTTTGTGAGAAAATAAATAAATGAATTAATAAATAAATAAATCCATAACGAGGGTGAGATTCAGCTGATGATTAAGGAAGATCTGGAGGCTTACTAACAACTATCGGGTCAATATATTATTATTAAATCCTATAACTAGCACACACAATCTGCTGACCTTCTTAATCCGAAGTAAATGAAATAGCTGAACGGAAAATTCAAGACCAGCACGAAAAACTAAACTAAAATCTAAAATGTTCTCTGCGTTTCTTAAAGGAGATCTTGTTCCTTTAAGCCTGCTGCTGTGTATAAATACACCACTTACCCATGGACATTTCATTAAGATTTCATGATTGTTTTTCCTTTTAATCTTCTTCCATTATTTCCCCTTCATTACACTGAGATAAACACCAGCTAAGGACACCAAAGTCTTGATTCGCCAAGAATAGCACAAGCTTGAAAATAATTTTTGATAATTCATCTCCTTGAAAGTAACGCTTTCAAACTGTTAACCACGATTCCCTGCTTTCATATCATTAGAGATCATTCTGCAAACAAGAAGTGACTGTGAGGGAAGAAAAAAAAAAGAAAGAAGCAGAAGCATGCGAGGAAGGAAAATGATGGTCGGTCTTGAAAAAGGGATAGAATGTTGAACTTTTTAGTTAAATTAAATGCCATCAAACAGAATGTGAAAAGGCTCGGACCACTTCACTAATTCATGTCTGTTTCCACATTCTCCTTTCTGATGAAAGGCAGAAAGCCGTTGTGATTAAACCTTCCTGCTCCATTAACTGAATGATTAAAGTGCCACGGCCCATTTGAAACGCACTTACAGGGCCGGTATTATCTTCATCGTGGTTATGTAAGGCATTCGGAAGATCTGGGACAGAGTAACGTAGCTGAGCCTGTGTTTCTTAGGGCTCTGTTTCCTGTTTTTTTTTTTTTTAACATCTCGTCGATTCTGGACGGCTCCCATATACAAAAACATAAACATCATATAAACTCGATATTATGAATGCACATACAGTACCAGTCAAAAGTTCGGATTTATTTTTGTAGAACAATACTGGAGATTTTAAAACTTCGAAATAACGTATATGGAATTAGGTAAATAATTAACAACAACAACAACAACAACAGTCAGTTATTATTGTAAGACTCAAAGGTCAGCTGTTCTGGAACAGTTCTTATCAGAACAGTATTGCGTCAAGTGCATTTGCAAAACCCATCAAGCACCATGATGGAACTGTCTCTCATGAAGACCTTCCAAGGAAACCAAGACCAGAACTTACCTCTGCTGCACAGGAGACGTTCATTTGGAGTTACCAGCCTCAGAAATCACCAATTAACAACCAACAGCTCAGATTAGAGCCATTATGAAGGATTTAAAGATTATAAGTACTATTAACAGACACATCTCAATATCAACTGTTCAAAGGAGATTATTGTATAATATGGACACCTTCGGCATTGTTTTAAAGCATTGTAGAGACAACAACCTGTCTCTGAACGTCGATAAGACAAAAGAGATGGTTGTTGACTTCAGGAGGACAGGGAGCAAACACTCTCTGCTCAGCATCGGCGGCTCTTCTGTGGAGATCGTCAAGAACATAAAATTCCTGGGTGTCCACCTGGAGGAGAACCTCACCTGGTCCCTCAACACCAGCTCTCTGCACAAGAAAGCCCAACAACGTCTTTTCTTCCTGAGAAGGCTGAGGAAGGCCCAGCTTCCACCACCAATCCTCACCACCTTCTATAGAGGAACTATCGAGAGCATCCTGAGCAGCTTCATCACTGTCTGGTTTGGGAATTGTGCCACATCAGACCGCAAGACCCTACAGCGGATAGTGAGGACAGCTGAGAAGATCATCGGGGTCTCTCTCCCCTCTATCGAATACATCTACACCACACGCTGCATCCACAAAGCCACCAGCATTGTGGCTGACCGGACACACACCCCTCACACTCACTCTTCACCCTCCTGCCATCTGGAAAAAGGTACCGAAGCATTCGGGCACTCACATCCAGACTATGTAACAGTTTTTACCCACAAGCCATCCGCCTCCTCAACACAAAGGGACTGGACTGATAAACACACACACTAATCATTCAGACGAACTAAATAACATCAGGCCTGAATTGATAAACACACACATGCACAATCACCCTGATCTACAGCAATCTCTCAATTGTTCATACCTACCTACCTAAACTGCTCTTTGCAATATTTGTAATAATATATATATAATATACAGTATTATAATATATATATAATATATAATAATATATTCTCTTCCCACTACTTCAACTCATACCTCATCACTAAAAAGAAAAAAAAAAAGTACTGTAACGTGTTACGTTGTTGTGTTACTTTGTTCTGTAGCTCTTGTTTGCACATTGCACATGCACTTTGTTGTTTGTTGTCTTTTGTTGTCTCTTTTTTGTTTAGAAATAGATAGCTTTTAGGTTAACTTAAAAATGTAAATCTTCCGGTAAAGTGTGTTGTTAATTCATGTTGTGTTGTTAATTTATGTTGTTGCATGTACAGTATGCAGCACCTTGGTCCTGGAGGAACGTTGTTTCGTTTGACTGTGTACTGAACTGTATATGGTTGGAATGACAATAAAAGCCTACTTGACTACTTGATTTGACTAGAGAGAAATGAAAATCAGGAAAGATCTTTGTGTGTCCAAACTTTTGACTTTTAACTAAATGTAAAGGGACCCTGTCCAGGGTGTACCCTGCCTCGTGCCCTAAGCTTCCTGGGATAGGCTCCAGGCCCCCGCGACCCGGAATATAGGATAAAGCGGTATAGAAGATGAATGAATGAATGAATGTAAAGGGAACTACTTTCTGTGTGGAACAAGGGATTATACACCCTACATACATAGCACGTTTTCTATTTTACATTATTTTGGGATTCAACCCTACAGTATTTAACTGAGGCTGTTCAAAAGTGGAATAAATGTAGAGTTAAAGAGAAACATGAGATTTACAGGACTATCCAAAACCTCCATGGTTTATTCAAAAACTACATTCACCCCTGTTAATTACACCGTTGGTCCGTCACTGTCTGCCTAAAGCGTCTACACTGTCTGTGTTACAGTTTCTATTTGCATGGGATTAGTATTATCTGGGGACCTTGTGTGGGTTAGAAATTACCCGCCCAAACACGCATCTGAACTGCGTGTGGCGCATTTGCTTTTGCTCTTCTGCTGATGGTTTTCAGCTTTCTCTTTCTGCACATTGTATTGTTGTATGGTGTATAGTGATATGACCCAGCACTCAAAATACTTTCAAAAGCACTCCAACGCAGCCTCCATTCTTCCATTTTGGTTGAGAGACCTTATCGCCTGCGGGACGAAGCTCCTCCTCAGTCTCTCTGTGTTGGCCTTCAGGGAGCGGAATCGCTTTCCTGACCGCAGTCCATTGCTGGGGTGACTGATGTCTTTCACGATCTTCCTGGCCTTGGTCCAGCACCGCTTGCCGTTGATCGAGTGCAGGTCAGGGAGCTCGTTGCGGATGGTGCGCTCAGATGATCTCACCACCCTCTGTAGAGCTCGTCGGTCCTGAAAGGTGCTGTTCTCAAACCAGGTCATGATGTTTCCCATAAGGATGCTCTCTATGGTGCAGGAGTAAAGGTTCCTGAGCACCCTGGAGGGCAGTCTGAAGTCTCTCAAGCGCCTGAGGTGATGGAGACGTTGCTGGGACTTTTTTACCACGGTGTTGATGTGACAGGACTATGACAGGTCCTGCGTGATGTGGACACCGAGGTATCTGAAACTGTCCACAATATGACTTTTGCTAAAGTGTTTTAAATGTTTATTTAAAAATAAAAAATAAAACCTGTGAAAAAACTTTTGAAGCAAAGTTAAAGCAAAGTGCTTTCAAATGTTCAACACTTCCAAGATTAGACTTCCTTAACTGCCTTTTAAACCTTTTGTACTTCATTTATTATTAGTCTTAGTTTATGTAGCCGAGCCCTTGTGAATGAGCTGTTACTATAGAAACGGCAGTGGTTCAGACAGACTGCATTAAACATCTGAATTAAAGCCAGAACTACTGTCACGCGTGCTGATATGGAAAAGATTCGGACCAACCAGATTATAGAAATCAGCAACAAAGTTGATTATGGGAATAAACATTAAGTCATACATACAGTACTGTAGGTGTACTCAAACTTCATGAAGTGTGTGTAAAAGTAAATTTAATTATTCAGCATCTATACATATACAGTACATGTTACTGTACGTATTATGGGATGTAATGTGACAGGATAAGAATAATCAAATCATGGGAAATATTACACACTCAGGAGATGTTTGTAGTTTGTTTGTTATGTTGTGTATGGTTACCCTGTGTAAGGTCACGAAGATTATAAAAAGCAAAGATTAATACAGTATATTAGCACTCAATGAACTTTTTTTTCTTCTTCTTTTTCTTCATATGCCAAACAAATTAATCTGTATTCTTAATTTGCATATGTTTATGTAACAAATAATGACAAGTAGCTGTAAGTATTCTTTTAAAGGTAACCTTCTGACACCAACAAAACGCTACATCCTCCCACGCGTGTCCATTAAACAAGCTCACATCTATCCATTTTAATTAATACATTTCCATGTGTTGTGCGCATTTCTACAAATTAGCACGAGCAGAAAAAAAAAAAGCATGCTGATGTGCTACAGTAAAAAGCCAATCTCTATCTGCATCTTTATCCGAGTTTGAAGAGCCATCAAGTTTAATAACGTTCTCACACATGCAAATCAATGCACCGAATTAGAGCGACGCTACGCCGCCTTGTCAGGGTGTAAGTGTGCTAATTCATGAGAGGTTTCAGAAAAGAACACATTTTAATGACAATTTCAGCACCTTGTTTTATGAACAAAATGAGCTGTCCAGCAGGAGTAAAATAATTAAAGGGTCGTTTTTTTTCTCCTCTAGAAATCCTAAAGAAAACTGATTTACTCTTGCACACACACACACACACACACACACACCCTGCCTTCTACAGATGATGAACCTCACCATGATATCATATCATCCTGAATGTTTACTTGTATGCATTAAACGCCTGGTGTAAGGCTACAGTACACTACCGTTACATCTACTCCGTCTTTTAACCTGGGGTCTCGATATCAGGTAAATACAACCTCAGACAATAAACAACAGAATTGTTTTTCACTGTTTCACAGTGCCATTATTTATTTATCAAAAATGAGGCCAATTAAAAAAAAATGTGGGCAATACTAGGTACCTCCAATGATTTACCAGCTTGTACATCCAACTTTAGCAGCAATAACTTGAAGTAATCGTTTCCTGTATGACTTTATCAGTCTCTCACATCATTGTGGAGGAATTTTGGTCCAACATTGCATCAGTTCTTTTAGGTTTTTGGGTCTTTGCTTATGTCCAGCTCTCTTGTGGTCCTGCCACAGCATTTCAATTGGTTTGATGTCTACTGTACACTTTGACTAGGCCATTCCAAAACAGTCATTCTTTTATTTTTCAGCTATTCTGATGTAGATGTACCTGATTCTTTGGCTCATAGTCCTGTTGCATGACCCAATTTTGACCAAGCTTTAGTTGTCGGACAGATGGCCTCATAAACGCGAGGGTTCGTAGTCCATTCAATGTCCGTAACGTGCACAGGTCCTGTGTTTCATGGGTGTTTCTGCTGTAATGCTTTTTGGTGCTGGGCGTTAAGAAGTTAAAACTCCACTTTGGTCTCATCTGTCCATAAGACATCCAAGCCCAGTGTTTTGTTCAACACACTTTTTGGTGCTGTTTTGCAAATCCTAGTCATGTTTCAGTGTTCTTTTAAGTCAAGACCTTTCCAAATAAACCGTACTTGTTCGGTCTTCTTCTAATTGTGCTGTAAAGATACAAATATTTACCATGCTCAGTGAGGTCTCTAGGGTCTAAAATGAAGCTCTTGGGGTTTTTTTTTTTTTTTTGTATTTCTCTGAGCATTGTACGTTCTGTCCTTGGTGTGGATGTCTTGGGACGTCCACTTCTGGGAAGAACTGTCTTGATTGCTTTGAATAATCTTTCTCACTGTAGATTGTTGACCTCAGACAGATGAGACCTGTTTCTATGTGACTGCTTTGTCTGTAGTGCTGTGCTTGTGTGACGTTTTTAACTTCCTCTTTCTAAACTAATACCAGGGAAGGACTTTTGTTGTGTGTGCTGATGTTCCGGGTGATTTCCATGATTCTGGCGCAAATTCAGCTCTTAAAAAGTAACTCTTTAAAATGAAATGCTGGTCTAATGATAGAAAGGTATAAAGCGTAATCTAATTATATACTTTAAAAGGTGTTTGTTTTAAATAATAACTAATTAAGGACCATACTTTCAAAATGACCTTGTCAGGCAATATCACAATACAGTATCACTGAATGCCCTGCGATGGATTGGCACCCTGTCCAGGGTGTACCCCGCCTTGTGCCCTAAGTTTCCTGGGATAGGCTCCAGGTCCCCGCGACCCTGAATACAGGATAAAGAGGATAAAAGGATATAGAAGATGAGATGAGATGAGTATCACTGAAAATAACAAAACTCCAAATTGCTTGGAAATGGTTGTATAACCATCTGAACACCTGCTGATGATCAATTAATCAAGGAGTGATGATCAGCAGCACCTGGCTGCAACCTATCCTCCTAAATCCTGTGGAAGCGGCAAGGGCGTATTTGGTTTCTTTCTTTCTTTCTTTTTTTTAACTAATAAAGGCATGGTGAAAAAAGTTATATGTTGTGTGGTTGTATTTGCCTAATACTATCATCTACTATGATCAGATGACTTTGAAATCACCAAATCAAATGTTGTAATCATCAAATTCAAACAAAAAAGGCTTGAATTGTTTTACTTTACATGTAAGAACTTTTTCATGATGTTCAAATTTTTCGAGATGTGTATACATCTATATGTACATTTTTATTGTCACATTTTTTTGGGTTAACAAAGATGCACATGATTTTTTTTTGAGTGCAAGTTTTGTTTATTTCCCCCCCCCTTTATTGAATCATATAATGCTAGGACTACACATTTTTCCTGTTCATGATATCCGGACCAGAACGTGCTGCTCAGACAACAGCACATTAAAGTTGTGTAGGAGTTTTGAACATTACTTAGTTAACCAGTCAACAAGAGAGTGTGTCAGATGGCTTTCTGCCCCCAGGTGTAACAGCAGCAGTCAGTTGTTTGCCTGTGATGTTTAATTTAAAAATGTCAGTCTTCTTCATATTTATGAGTACGGCTATATGTGAGCGGCGCGCATCGAACTATTCTGAGTGTGCAGACAGCTGACCTTTCTGACTGCTGCTCTCAGAACAGATGCGAGCTGCTGTACTGCAGATGGATGAGAGCCGTTAGTAATGTGCTAAATGTAACTGCTTGGTCTGTAGTGCTGCGTGTTACTAGGGTGCCTTTGTTGTGCGTGCTGGTGTTACGGGTGTTTCCATGATTCTGGTGCTATTTAGCGCTTAAAAAGTAAAACGAAATGATGGTCTAAGGCTCGACATAAAAGCACAATCTAATTGTATACTTTAAAATATTTTTTTTCCTTCCTTCCTTTGACCTTCAGGAAATTAAATGCAATTTCTTACTCAATGTTGAATGGTACATATAGTCAAACCGGGACTTTTGATTGATTGTGCAGAATAACAGAGATCAAAAACTACCTTTATTTCTCCCATGCACTCCATCAAGGTAGAGAGTTTTCCTACTATGCTGGAGCCTGAAACCCTGGCCTCCCAGGAACTCCCTGGAGCACCCATGGGGTCATATTTGACCCAGACTTTTACTTCATCGTCATATTCAACCCATACACCAAAGTAAA
>JAQMYL010000016.1:18210045-18228047 GCA_030014365.1 Clarias pachynema | reverse complement strand
GCCTGGCCGGGAATCGAACCCAGACCCTGGAGGTGCAAGGCGACAGTGCTAACCACTACACCACCGTGCCGCCCTATCCTGTCATCTATTCATCATAATTTGGACCCTGTCACAGTAGCTCCAATTACAATATCGTGTTACTATGACACCTGGAAGTGAGTGGGATATACAGTATTAGGCAGTAAGTGAACATTTTGGAAGCATGAAAAAAATGGGCAAAAAAAATGGATTTAAGTGATTTTCACAGGGGTCAAATCGTGATGGATAGACGACTGGATCAATGCAACTCCAAACCTGTAGCTATGGTGGGATGTTCCCAGTCTGCATACTGTACATCTTTATGACCTTATATACGATCAGATCAGTTTTTACACTAAAAACATCAAATTTAAAGAGGGGGCACTAATTTTTACACATATCTTTGGACTAAGGGAAATACAAAAGCATGCAAACTCCATTGACACAGACCTGTGGTGAGATTTTAACCCCCAACCCACGGTGCAGCTGTTCTAACCACTGTGCCACCATGCCCCTGATGTTTTTAAACATGTTCCTGCAAAAATAATTACATCAAGCCCATATACAGTATAAGTAAGTATTAACTCATGCACACTTTGGGATCAATGTATGTTTGTTGCCACAGTATTTGACCAAAAATACCCATATGCAATTTTTAAAATGCATATGGTCAAATGGAAATGTACAAGACAGGCAGAATTCATCAAAAACGATCCGCATAAGGCTCCAATAACGATGGGTAAACTAACGTTTCTCAGTGTTTGCCTTCAACTAAAAAGATAAAAACCAACAGCAGCCAAACATATCTTCACCAGGGAATAAATCATTCACCTCCAAGTACTTGCTGCAGACATCAAACATAAACACAACAATACGAAACACACAAGTTAAAAGGAATTATGGACTTCTAGCCCAAGTGCATTCTGAGCCCCATAAAACTTTACAGAGAATATAAGATTATGTTTTCAGATTGATCGGCACAGGGGTGCAGTCCAGGAGCCAAGTTAGATTCTTTTTAACACATTCTTTATTTCAGTAACAAAATGGAGTTCATGTCAAATAGATCTATAGGTCTATATGTATATGATTATATTAGATTGTGTTATATATCATTATATTATTATTTAAATACTAGACTGAGTTTTTTGAGTTGAATGCACCCGCTCATCACGATCGCTTTGTTCATCTGAACTTGAATTTGTTCAGCTATGCAGTCAAAGTTAGAAATGATTTAATGGCTTATTTGGCTGAACCTATTCGAGAAAATAAAACAGATACTGATAGACAGGATGATTCATTATTTACTAATAAATACTGTTTTCTTTTTGTGAAGATCAAAAAAAATAAATTTCTCCTTTTAAGGAAGGAATAAAGGAATAAAACAGATGGGCATGCTGTTATAGACCTTTTGCAGTCACATGATTAGAATAACAGCAGCAGACGGCAGACGTAACGCTAACCGACGTTAGGATACCATGTATTTTTGTTGATAATTATTTTCAAATTGTATTACTGTATAACAGAAAGGTTACCTGATTGTCTACCAGATTACCTGGCAGTTTGTCACTTAAAGAGGAACCTAGGAGTTCATCGCTGCAGTTCTGCTGATTATTTTCATATGCAGTATGTTGTGATGGACTTCATAACTTATTCAGAAGAGAAACCAGCGAGTGCAAATGGATGAAGAAGGTAATAAGGATATTCATTAGCAGAAGTTTGATTGTGACAGATGGTGCACAAAATCCCTGGTTCCACACACTTGATCAGGGATTAGAGACGGATTTGCCTTGAACAGAACAACATGGACGGGTCAAAGGCAATTCGGAAAGCAATTACCCTCCAGTGCTGTGCAAAAGTATTCATACCCCTTGAACTTACAACCGCAAACATAAATGTACTTGACTGGGATTCTATGTGATAGACCAACACAAACTGGTACATAATTGTGAAGGGGAAGAAATTTGTTTTTGTATTTTTTTACAAAAAAATCTGAAAAGTGTGGCGTGCATTTGTATTCAGCCCCCTTTACTTTGATCCCCCTAACTAACATTCAGTGGAACCAATTGCCTTCAGAAGTCACCTAATTAGTGAAGAATATGTCATTTAATCTCAGTATAAACACGGCTGTTATGTGAAGCCCTCATAGGTTTGTTAGAGAACATTAGTGAAGAATCAGCTTCATGAAGCCCAAGGAACACCCCGGACAGGTGAGGGATAAAGTTTAAAGCAGGGTTAGGTTATAAAAACATATTACAAGCTTTCAACATGTCACAGAGTACTGTTCAATCCATCATCCAAAAATGGAAAGAGAATGGCACAAGTGCAAACCTATGAGGACTTGACCGTCCACCTAAACTGACAGGCCGAGCAAGGAGAGCATTAATCAGAGAAGCAGCCAAGAGACCCATGGTAACACTGGAGTAGCTGCAGAGATCCACAGCTCAGGTGGGAGAATCTGTCCACAGGACAACTATAAGTCATGCACTCCACAAATCTGGCCTTTATGGAAGAGTGGCAAGAAGAAAGCCATTGTTGAAAGACAGCTGTAAGAAGTCCAGATTGCAGTTTGTGACGAGCTGTGTGGAGGACACAGCAAACATGTGGAAGTTGCTCTGGTAAGATGGGACCAAAAAGCATCATTATGGTGGCAGCATTATGTTGTAGGGATGCTTTTCTTCAGAGTTGATGGATGGAGCCAGATACAGGGCACTCTTAGAAGAAAACCTGTTAGAGTCTGCAAAAGACTCTAATAGAAAAGACGGAGGTTCACCTTCCAGCAGGACAACGATCCTAAATACACAGCCAGAGCTACAATGGAATGGTTTCGATCAAAGCATGTTCATGTGTTAGAACGGCCCAGTCAAAGTCCAGACCTAAATACAATCGAGAATCTGTGACAAGATTCTCCACTTTAGCCATGAACAGAACAACATGGACAAAGCAAAGGCAATTTGGAACAACTTAGAAGCAATTACTATGGAGATAAAGTGTTGTTAAAGATGACATAATGTTGTAACATATGTGTTTTCTTGTTGAAAGTGCTTCTGTGACTGATTTTTTTATGTGGGTTTTGTCAGGCAGCTGGGTCCCAAGAATGTTAGCAAGGACGGTAGCAAGAAGAAAACAGAGCCACTTCCAAGTTTAATTTTTAAAGCAGGCGGTGCCAAGAGGAATAATAAACTAAGGTTACTGTAAGTGAGGTTTAATGTCTATTTTATTTATATTCTACTTTATTTAGATGTCTTTTCTAAATGTTTCGATTATTTTTATATGCAACAATATGATTATAGTGTTGGAAATTGGTAATATTGGTAATATTTTTTGGGTGGCTGGAACGGATTATCTGCATTTACATTATTTTCGATGGGAAACTGTGTTTCACAATACAAAACTTTGACTTAAGAACTCGCCTCCGAAACCGATTAAATTCGTATGCTAAGGAAAACTGACTAAATAATTATATAGTTGTGGACAAAAGTATTAATGCTACATATGCCATGTATTATAGGATTTCAGTAATTAGTTCTAGACTTTCTGGGTATAAAACAGTTCTTGGAATTAACTGAAAAACTAGTGAAAAACTGGCTATGTGACAATGCTATTTAGCTTCTGGAGCCATGCCCTGGGTCATCTCCAGACCTAAACCCAATAGAAAACTGTTGGACATCTGTACATGATTTTTAGGAAGCAATCATGGATGGATTGAGCGAGTGACACCAGAGTACGGCAGACGTCTTTTTGACTCTATGCCCAGCTGGATTCAACAGGTTTTGAAGAATAAAAGTCTGGACCTCTAAAACAATTAGCATTTTTATCCTAGATAATGATGCAGATGGAGATTCAAAAAGCTCAGAACCCTCCATTTTAAGTTAAGGTTTACTTTAGTACATGACCTCATTTGAAATATTTGTCAGTAATGAGCAAAAAAACTTTTAGTTTTGATTTGATTATATCACAGTGCCAGGATGTCTTTGTGTCTCATTCCAAGATTTAAAAAAATTGTAATCTTACTATTCGTCTTCATGGGTAGTTCCTACAAAAACAATAAAAAATAAAAAAACAAATACGATCCACCAAAATGACTTTCCACAGACATCTCTCAGAAACCAAAAATGGAAATAGAAGTGTGTTTTGAATATGAAGTGTATCACAATTGATGCACGATGTCATTATGAGACTTTTGGCCATCGTTAATTATATCATATTCGAAAAACAAGAAAAACAACAACAAAAAACAAGCACATCATAACAGCTGTCAGTAATATAATTAACTCCGATCACATCACAAGTACAACCAGGGAACGAACAAGTTTTTTCCAACATGATCTATTTGATCTTTGTTAAGTTCCATAACACAGCACGAGATGTTCCTTTTCTCCTCCACTCTCAGGAGTTGAAGTAATATGCTGCGGTCTGAGCCGGCATCTCATCATGCCTAATTACTGCATTACTTCCATTACACCCCTCGCTAAATGATATGCTTTCTGCAACCCTTAGTTTCAATTAGCCAGAAGGATTAATTAATCGATGGACCAATAATGCAGTTTTAGCGTGTTGGAGAGAAGCGAAGGCATTTCACCTACACCAAGAGGAGACTCATGATTCTGGTTCTGCACTGCTCCTCCCTGGCCGGTAATAGCAGGTAATTGCCCCAGCAGGGTTAAAGTCTGTGTGTGTATATGTGTGTGTGGTTGGACAGTTCTCTCCCAGTGTGGGTGGCAGAATGGTGTCAGGCTCATTCACTGATGAGCTACTTATGTCCTCCAAGCTCACCTTTCACCAAGAGGGAGGTTTTAATGCACCGTGTTCTCTCCCTGCCATCATTCTCAGGAATGAAAAAAAACTGTGCAACACTGATATGGCCACATTTCCTCTCAAAATTTTAGACGTATGAACATGATTCTGGTCCATTTTCCATTATAAAAAAATAAAAATACCCTTATTATATACAGGATACACATTTAAAAACAGGAAACACATTTAAAAGCAGTGCGTTCATATTAATATATAAAGACATATGGGACCATCAATTCCCCAAACTTCAGCGTACAGTATAGTGGTTTTAATAATATTGCTTCATTATAGGGTGTTAGGGGGTTTATACAGTATACACCATATATACAGTATACTGTACACCGTTCAGCTGTAACATTATGACCATTAAAAGGTGAATAGAACAACACTGATCATCATTTATACCCCAGAAAACCGACCTAGCGACCATATCCACCCATGCCCGCAGGGACCAAAAGCCAGCCTGTCTGGTCCAATCCCACAGAAAAGCCAATGCAGCACAAAAAAGTCAATGCTGGCCAAGAAACAGTAGGAAGGTATCAGAACACCCAGTGCATTATAGTCAGGCACGTATGGGGCTCAGCAGGTGAAGAGTTCAAGGCCACCGACCCGACCTCCAGTCTCTGCAGATCCTGATCTGATCAGGCACCCATGAGATGCACCAGACAAAAAAGTCTGATCTACAGTGGCCCCACCCCACAAACCACAGCACCCAAAGGATCCACTGCCAATGTGCAGATCTACCCAAGCACAACCCCAGAGGTCTTGTGGAGTCATGGTCCGAGGGGCTAGAGCAGCCCCATACTGTAGGCACAAGGGGAAGCCAAACCCAGGTGGTTTTTCAAGAAGATTTGGTATTGTGACAAGCCTGATACCAACCAGACAGTCCATAACCTAAAGGTATTTACTATCGTTATTTGTTGCCACTCAACTTTTTAAACAAGAAGGTTAACTAGGCAGTTTCTTCAATGTTGTGCATGTTCACACATCACAGGAGCAAGCTCAAAGTTGAGTTGAAATGAACTAGTTTGCATTGATAGTTCACAATTTCGAATTTTGAAATAGGTTACCGGTCCAAGGAAATAAACTAGTGCACATTTATGTTTTCCTGAGCGGCTCTAAGATGTAGAAATCATTTCTTACACGTCCATCCCCAGCTCACCTCCACTGGCCATAATTGGGGGGGGGGGAAAACAAGGATGCTGGAAGCAGCACTATGTACAGTGCAACATGCCCTGTGTTTTTGTATCACTCTAGTAAGTTTTTCTTCAGCTCACAGAATAGTAGTGATATTAGAAATTGTATAATCAAAGCGTTTAGCACCCTGCATGTTAACCCACACTCTTTAGTTGCAAACTGAGTTGACCTTTTTACCGTTCACTAATAATATTAATGAACACATAACACTGAGTTACATATTAATATTCAGTAGCTGTAACACTTAAAGCTGACATCAATTAGAAGGACTAATCTAACATCTTAATTTATGCAAATGTTAAAGATACTGTACATGAGCATTAGGAAAGTTAGCATACCTCAAAATGTTGTGTAATATTTAAAACCTACAGTAGCAACTTGTTCTTCCAAGGAAAAAATAAGAAGGTACTGACATCTCAGTGAATCAGTTTCATTTACCTGCTACCTCAAATAATGCTTTTGAGCGAGGTCAAGGATGGAGCAGGTCTAATCTCGGCATCAGCGAATCCTTGGTGCAAATTTGTTTTGGGTTGGCTTTTTCTATGAATTACTGACTCACTTGTGAGTGTATGTAGGCTACAAAAAAAAAAAGCAAGACAGAAATAAAAAGTGCATTGATTAAAAATAGCAATGTGCTTATAAAATGTACTGCAATGCAAAGCAGAAATATAGTGGAGTAGAAAGTATAGATATTTGTTGTAGGATTTAGTGATTTAGTGGAGTAAAAGTCAAAAGTATCCCAAGATAAATCTACTCAAGTCGATTACAGAAAGGTGAAAAATGTACAGTATTTTGTTACTTTGAAGCACAACAAATAAAGGAAGCTAATTAATGTCATTTCATGCCGTGTTTAAACATTTATGTTGTCTCACATTTACAGAAATCCTGCAGCCCTATATTATAAGACATGTTTGCAATGCTTCTGAATGTGCTACTGTATGAAGGCCGAATGTAGGTTCTTCTGCTGCTGTTCTGGCTGGGGAAGGAGTGTTTCATCTGTACAATGAAATGAACATTGCAGAAACATACTGTACTGAATGGCCTTGAATGAACAGTATAATGAACAGTGGAACTGATTCATTTCTTTTCCCTCAGTAATGACTAATGTACTAACCATTAACCACTACTTTTTTAAAAATGAGGAAACTTCAGCCTTGTAATACAATAGTGTTATACAATGTATAACACTATAAATAATACATCATTCTAACCAGTTTATGATTACTTTCTTCTGCTAAATGAAAAACTTTACGAAGATGTTTTACGAAGGCATTTACAGAGTCATGTTCACATGTGTACACTTATCCTCAATGTAGCCACAGGTTTTGTCCCACGTGATATGCATTAGGTAGAAGCTCTGCCTTTGAGCTTCATGTTGTCATGGTGTCATTTTGAAAAAATGCCCAGAATATAAACCTTCACAAAATCTTTAATGCAATTGCAAAATATTTTAAAATCCGTAAATATTTTAAACTGTGACTTCTATAAACTATTAAAACTAATTAGAAGGCAAACAGTGCAACTACATTACTGTACAAAAGAGCTTCTTATATTTTTTAATGCAGTCTTGAGGAATAGCAGTTTCAGAGGAATGTTTTTGTTTTATTTATTTATTTATTTTTGCCACACAGCAACCTATGAATCATTTGAGCATAAAACAGCATCTAAGACGTGAACCAGTGAGAAACAGTTGCAGGTGATGACAGATGACCAGGCCAGTGCTGATGCTGAATGCTGAGTGATTGGAACAGATGAGAGGAGAAATAAGGTTGCTGCTGGCATTGTTACATAATCAACCAATTAAAAAAACAAACAAACATTTGTTTCTTTTTTTCTTTCATTTAATCTACATAATATGAATAAATGAGACTTTTGCACAGTACTATACATTCTGAATAAATCAAATGTTTCACTGACCAGGTTACACAAACTAAAGCTTGGTAGTTAGCTCCATGTTGTTAAATTTAGAGCAATAAGTAAGTTCATCACCCACAGAAATACAGAAAAAAACTATTCCAGCAAAATAAAGATGACTCCACTAGCATATGATGTGATGCCAGAACATTATACAATATCTCATAGACAAACATTATGTCCAAAGACTGGGCATCAGCAAGATGTGCCACATGATCATAAACTTGTTTGTTTCCCCAGAGTCTGAGCCATTAGCCAGTAGATGACTGTGGTACTGTTTACCCAAAAAAATAATAATAATAAAAATAAGGGCAAAAACACAGAATTGCAAACTGTTAAGTAAAGATTTTGGCTTCACTCCACTCATTTCTAAATGTGAACCATGAATTCAGAATGATAGGATCAGACGAAGAAAAAAAAAACACGTCTCAAGCGACCTATACAACTCCTTCAGATTTCCCAGCAGGAAGAACAAGCAGCTTCATCGAAGCTATGCTCTACGTATTGATCGATATTTCAAAACCTATGTGGACATTGATTAATCTTTTCATCCCCTCATCCACTCGCCTATTCTACGCAGGGTCAACATGAGTTCGAATAAACTTCATACGCAAAAAAGGAAAAAAGGGCGCCCATATGTGTGCTCTGCAACATTCTTCCCTGATTAATTCAGTCTGTCTGCGATAACAACCTGAGATCTGATAGCGACTAATTAGCATGCAAATTCGTGGGGGTTTATTGGTGAAAGGATTGCATGCCGTCACCTGCTCAATATACCTGCCAGTCAGCGCGCTGCCTGATTCCTCACTCCTATCACATCCTCAATGAACCTTCACGATGATCTATTTAGACCGTCAGTCATTGTTCTGCAAAGGCATTGGGCTTTGTTGGATGCTAATCCGGGAAACCTATGCTCTTAACTTGTCAGATGCATTTGAAAATTATACTCATTTGGTTGAACCACTTCAGGCCATGATGAGAAGTAACTATTTTGCACTATTTCCTTTCCCAAACACAAGTGAAATCAAATAAGGAACAAAAATAGTGGGTTTCTATGCCGCTGAGCTGAGACTCTTTGCTAATCTCCGGTGAGTTGTTTTTTTAAGCTTACAAACCAACGGTGAGTAAAAGTGAGTGTGTCTTGTTGGAGTTGGAGCTAATAGATGTTGAAGTTTGGTTTACTGAAATTACAACAACAAAGAAAATATATATATGGACTCCTTCGATTAGTCTCCCCTTGATTTGGTCCATATTCGTTCGGATTTCATGAGGAAGGTGCACGTCAGGCTACGCTCTACGCGGCTATGCAAGACATATTGTGTAGACTTGAAACAGAAGCAGAAATCAGCCTTTACAGTATACAGTATACGTGGCCACAGAGTAACACCACTACAAAGGTGGAAGCTGGACTGGTGTTGGTCATGGTCTGCAATAAAACATCCTAATGCAGGGGTGACACCCTGGGTGGGCAAGCTGGTACTGACAGGCACCATGCTGGCAATCAAGGCATGTCTGGGCAGCTGTCGGAACCTGTTAGGGCTGGATAAAGTGAAAACCGTGCATGGATGCTCTCAAAATGGCAGTGTTAACAGTACTTCTCAAATAAATCTGTTCAATATAAGGCATCAGGAGAAATCAATCTTGTCATGGTGGTGGCTCCAGAGTTTTAAAGCATAGCACAATATTCTCTCGTGTCTAGGCATGAAATGTTAAAATATTGGAATGGAGCAAAGGCTACCATAATTCATTCTCCTGCTTTATCCTGGAGCCTACACTGGGATATCTATTTAAAGATGGATACCGATCAAGCAGATACTTTGTTCATTCATTCGCTCAGTCATCTATTCATCTTTAATAGAAAATGGTCATGGTGGATCTGGAGCTGATCCTAAAAGCACTGAGCATAAGGCAGGAAAAATCCCTCAGTGGGACACCAGTCCACTGAAGGACACCATGCAATGGGGCAAAAAAAACAAAAAAAGAGGCAGTTTAGTGAATCTAATACACCTACTGGCGGCTAGCACTGTCGCACCTTGCACCTCCAGGGTCCGGGTTCGATTCCCGCCTAGTGGTCTTTGTGCATGGAGTTTGATTGCATGGATGGGTTTACTCCAGTTTTCTGCCACAGTCCAAAGACATGTAGATTAGGCTAATTGGCATGTGAATGTTGAGCAGAGGTCCCACCACAGTCGTAAAATGGCAATAAATACATTGCTAATCACCATTGGCATACACGGTCCCTAGTTGGACTCCAGAGGTTCCTGGATGGATGGATTGATGGATGGATAGTATACGGTACATTTATTAGTGGATTATTAGTGGACTGGTGGATTTGCCACATCTTCAAAGACAAATCTTCAGTAATCATTTATACGAAGAGCCAATTATCCAACACCATTGCACCTTCTAGAAAGATTCCTGGGAGGTGAGAGGAAATCCCTGTGGCCCTGGAGCTGTGGATACCAACATTAAGTGCTGCCTTGGCATTCTTTAAAGCAACAATTCAAAGATGGATCACAAGTAATAAGCTTTAATAATAATGTTTCCTGAAACATGCAAAAATGGCTAAACATGCTGTGGGTTTTAAGGGTTATGTAGAAAGCAAGTAAAAATTTTTAACGTATCTACTTTAACCTTTATGAGCAAAGCATCATAGGCTAATGAACATTTTTAGCTTCGCTAAGCCTCAGACCTGGCGCTATTCTGTCCACCGCTAGGTATGATAAGGCCTCACTGCTTATGAGATACTAATTGCAGGATGTCTACAGAAGAATGGAGCTGCCATTAGATTACTGCGCCAAAAGAAGATAACGACTGGAGCACCTTGGCAAATTACTTTAAAGGCCAGCGAAGATCGTGAGTGTACCCAGCTCTCCTGCCAAAGAGGTTTAAATGCTTAATCTTCTTTAATTATACCGTTACAGAAGGAAAACTTGACTGACAGTCATGTCGCCGATAGACCATTCACAGAGAGGCGCTTTAAATAATACGCCTTCATTATCTCCTTAAATAATACGACCTCACATGTAACTTTTGGTGGTGATTTATTTTACGTCCTGGGCAGGGTAATAAAAAAGTCTGTGGAGGCTGACCTGCAGTGAGCACTATTCTTTAAGACTTCAGGTTCAGTCCGAAGTGCTGTGTTAGGCAGAATTGTAAGTTGAGATGTCAAGATTAGTGTTATTGCCTCAGCGCCCCCCATTTAATATAAAAATGTTTTTTTTTTTTAATCCTCTGGAACGTCCACCTACTGGCCAACAAAATTAATCAACATATTTCAACAATGTTTTTTTTTTTTTTTTTTTTAAAGCCCATTTTGACTGTCTGATTTACTGTAGTAAGCAGATTTTGGAGCAGGTTGTGGGTAGAATTCTCAGTACAATGCAGGCATACAGTACACCATATCCAAAATGGAAAACAGAAAATAAATAGAACATAACTGAACCATGAACTATCACAAATTACGTAAGAAATGCTGAATTGAAGACAAAGCCAAAATAAAAATTCCAAACACAAGGTGTAGTGCCCAAGGAGCAATACTGTCTAATCCACTGTTTGATACCTGCTGTCCCAACACCAAGCCTGTAATATGGAGAAGCAAGTCTCTCTTTTGTACTTTGTAGCTGAAGCCTGGTGTAAAAGCCAAACAGAAATAGGATTGAACGCCATGGCGGTACTGGGGAGAGATTAGGCATTGGCACTGGGCCAGAACTTGGCATGGGAACTACGGCAGAGTTTGGCATGGGACATAGAGGAACCTTGGCATGCTGACTGGGCTGGAAGTTTGGGCAGGGTATTGTACATGAGCTTGGAACAGTAACTGGGGTTACCATGTCAGGGGTACCTTGGTATCATAGTACCAGGTTAGATTTTGGTGTGGGTATTGGGCTTGTGGATGAAACTGAGCTAGGGCTAGGAGACTCTGCCTTGTGGGCCTCTCGAGGGCTTAGAATAGATAAGACTGTATCAGAGGCCTCTGGGGAAGCCTGAAAGGGGCACTACATAATCAAACCAACTTGGTGACGAAGCAAGGTATCTTTGAGGCCATTCAGCAGGGTGAGCAAGGGCACAGCATGAGCATGATCAGGGCATATGTGGGACTGAGCTGTGCATGACTGGGACTGAGCAGAAGCCCTGGCTTTGGCGTGTGGCTGCTGAGATCACCAGGTTGTCCCCTGCAGAGTACTGATCAGGAAGCAGGACTAGAAGCAGATTTAAGCTGTCATCCTTCTCCTGGACCATGTGGCAACGACCTACCTTGTCGGCCTCACCCTGACACACTGTCCTATCAGCCATGTAATGGAGCAGGTTGAGAACAGCCATCCAGCTGACTAGCCACACCCTGACACCATGTGCTGTCTGTTTATCACTGGCCTTAGTCTAGCTGTTTTTCCCTCCATGCAACTCACCAGCAGGTATAATCATTGTCATTGTCATAACATACATACACCTGACTTGTGTATGTATGTTATATTAGCAGTATATATATACTGTATACTGTTTATATCCACATTATCTAATAGATAGCTGGCAACAGAATGTATATGCTCTTCATGTTGGGAACTCATGATTCTTTACAATCCCTGCTGATCTACAACAAATACAGCTCCAGCTTGGAAGCTAATCATGTGATATGTTCACAGCAACTGTTCCAGTCATTTCCATATGATTTAAACTTGCGAAACAACAACACTGCACTGAGAAAGCTTGAATAAAACTATGCCATTGTGATTCCCTGTAGAAATTAAAACTAGAACTGTGTCTCAGAAGCATCGCCAGCCTGCACCAAATGCCACACACAGGCATGTGACGTGATACATTTATGCTAAAATGCAACTCTGTACTGACAGAGAAAAAGAAAACCCACAGGATGAAAAGAGGGCTGTGATTTCATGGAATTTTTAGAATTGAATTATGACAGTACAGCTGATACCACGGGGAACAGGGAAGAGCAGACACATGGCGCATTCTTACCCAGGCTTGTCTGCTGACATTTGCATGAAGGAAAATTACAAAAAGTTATAAAAATTGTTATCTCTTGTCTCTGTAACTTCATATCACACTCAAGGTTTGACTCCTTTTTTTTAAATTATTATTATTTTGGCTTTTTTTTTTTTTTTTTTTTGAAAAAGAGAATATAAAACTGAATTATACCGATCCATGACCACCTGAATTTTTTGCCACCATAACAGTGATGCACTGTGTGTTCTGACACCTTTCTATCGCTACCAGCATTAATCTTTTTATCAATTTGCTCAACACTAGAGCTACTGGATCAGACTACATGTTCCAGACTTCACTCCCCAGGTGCATCAGTGAGCCTTGGCCACCCATGACCCTGTCGCCAATACACCGGTTTTCCTTCCTTGAATCAATTTTGGTCGTGCAGACCAGGAACATCCCACAAGAGCTACAGTTGTGGAGTTGCTCTGACCCAGTCATCTACCTGTCGTAATTTGGCCCTTGTCAAAGTCACTCAAATCCTTTCACGTGACCATTTTTTCTGCTTCCAAAACATCACCTTCAGAAAAAAAAAAAGATTCCCTTGCTGCCTTATATATCCCACATACATCCAGGTTCCATTATAACAAGATATTTTAACATAGCTACTGTACTGTGACAAGGGCCAAATTGGGATGGCTAGCTCAAATTGAGAAAAAGTTTCCAATGGAAAGGTGTCAGAACACACAGTCCATTACTGTTTTGGTTGCAAAAGTGAAACCTACTGTACTTTTGGCAGGCAGTCATGGTATTACACTATGGATGATCTGGGTATGTAAGCACTTAAGCACAATAAATTTAGACATACAATTATAAAAACAAGAAACGTTTTCCTGAACTGTATAAATGAAAGATGAATTGAAACTTAAAAAAAGAAGACATGTGATGACACTATTAATCTTAAAATTCTGAAAAAAAATTCATATAAGTATTACACTCACACGCTCATTGGGAACACCAATCAGCATGTCTTTGGACTGTGGGAGAAAACCAGAGAACCCAGATGAAACCCACTAAGCACAGGAGAACGTGCATACTCCATGCACACAGACCCCGGATCGGGAATCGAACCCGGACCCTGCAGGTGCAATGCGACAGTGCTAACCACTAAGCCAGCGTGCCACCTAGTATTTGTATTCATTTTTGTAATTTGTCATTAACAAGTCTAGCCAACTGTCACTTCCTTCATCAAGATGCTTTTTGGCATGAAATGCTAACGTTGATCTGATTTCAAAAAAAGTCTTTTGATGCTCATATTTACAAGGAGAGACGTCTTCAAGAACTGTAGTTTATGACTTAAGCCGTCCACATGATCTATCCCAATTGGATTTGGACAGAATTCAGTGAAAAATTTGACAGTTTAATAACCTTTCCATGACCTTGGCTAAATTCGTTCAGCAGATATTTCGAGGCAAACAGGGAAACGCTGTCAGATTTTATTTATATACTTTATTTTTTTGGCTGAAAGACATTCATGTTTGAGTTTGACTGACCCAGACCGTGTGAACGAAAAACGTTTAGGAAAAGGACGAGAGAAGGGAAAACAATCCACAGTTTCGCAGAGAGTGATATTGAAAATGACACGGCGTATGTGCAGTAATCGATATAATACTGCAAAGCAATGTCATTACACTTCGCAGCTTGGACCGGTGACAAGTGGTTAGTCAAAACAAGTTCATAGAAGACTGCAGTTTGGTGTTCTTTACTTAATCAGGACGGCTGTGAAAGCAGAGAAGGACAAACGGCAAAAACTGTCATGAGTACTCATCATCACTGTGTTTCACAGTGAACAGTCAATATTGCTTTATTTTATACTACAGCTACCTTATAATAAATAAGTACTGGTGTACAGTACGTGATATCCATGATAGTTATAATGCACTGATAACTGATTAGAGTCGATGATCGGCTGAGTTCCTGTGCATTTCAAGCTATTGATTATTTTTTAAAAAGGCTATGGATTTTAATGATTTTATAATTCCTAAAACATGCAGTCTTGCATGCTTTTTTTTCCATACACACATGGGGAACTGCTGTGTAGCTTCTAACTGTGCATGCACAGGTTGAAAAGACCTAAATTTGTTTTAAATACATCATAAATTTGAAAAAACTCGATTTGGCTCGGTGGGACTGCACAAGCTTCATATGAGTCTCAGCTGACCTTTAGAAAGAATGAGGGTTGTGGAATTTGGCCCTGATTACTTACATTGTACTCGCGAACTTCACGGTCGGTCTGCAGAGCAGGTAAATGTATAACGAGCAAGACCTATGGTAATGCACTTAATTTCACTAAAGTTGTTGTTTCTGTTTGTTTAACTGATTAATTGATCATCGATTGGTTTACTCCATCCAATGAGCGATTATGGAATGGTTACCGTCTCCCATCACTAGTACTTACACACAATAGGTGTATACACTCACTCTGGTGTTTAATAAATACTGAAAATATAAGAGCTTCAAACAATGTGTAATGCCTTATTAAAAACAAAAAAATAGATTATAGAAGTAGTAGGGACTTTGATGCAAGCTCCAGTACATGATGTGCTTTAGCTGAAGCATGATGCAGTTGCACTGAAAGTAATTAGCTATTTTCGAGATGACGACCGTGATTAGGTTGACAGCGGTATATTGGCAATAAAGTTGGACCGTCTGAGCCGAGATAAAAGCACTAAAGCAGCGCTCAATCTTTCTCTTTAGCTAGAGATGAAACACTTGCTAAATCCTACCCTCACCGCTATCAGCAGAAAGACAAACAGCATTTTGGGTACTGTAGAAAAGCGTTTTAATTTTTAAGTAAGCACTTGTAACTAAAAGAGTTTATGTTAGTCTTTTGGCTGTTCCCTTTCATAGGGTCGCCACAGCGGACCATCCGAACCGCACAACGACTTGGCACAGGTTTTACACCGACTCTCTTCCTCCGGGCTTGGGACTGGCTGAGGTTTATGCATTGGTTGGGAATCGAACCCGGGCCTTCCGCATGGCAGGTGAGAAACCGACCACTGAGCCACCGAGGCCCTACTAAAGACTGTGTTAAATATAATACAATTAATATACAGGTGTTTCGTGTGGATTTTATTTTATTTTATTTTTTCTGCCATATCAGCCTGCTACAAAACAGCACACATTTAAAAAAAAAAGGTTGCGTTACAAGGGAAGAAATGCTTGAAGAAGAAAAAGTTCTCCATGCAGAAAATAAGCTAAGCATTTATTATACTATAGCAGGCTTCATGCACTTTCCCTCAGGCCATGCAGTGTGAAATTTAATTCCTACTGTACCGGCTCCGAACGCCACGGCTTTGCATTTCTTACCTGCTGAAACTTCAACACAGGGCGGTTTAGCAGCTCATACAAGCAGTCTGGCTTTTTTGCTAGGTTACAAACCTCGCCTTTGACAGAAAATCAAGCGAAATCCTTTTTTATCTTAGCCTCGCTCCTGATCGGCAGCTTCACGGCTGAGCAATAACCGGAGTCGTGAAGCACTTCCGAGGCATCGTTTACAAAGAAATAAGTCCGACGCCGTCGATTCTTCGTCTTTATCTAAACTATTAGCGAAGGGCCTCGAGCCCCACCTCAAGGAAAGGGCTGAAATTTCTGTCCCGCTGATAAAAACGTTAACTAGGTGAGTGTCAGGGAGATGGATTGTACACTATCGGCGAAGGGAGGAACATGAGGAGACAATGATATTTCTCATTACGTTGCCCTCTCCCCCCTTCATGTTCTCTAATAACGCTGCCACGAAGGGAAGAAGAGACCGGAGATAAATCATGCCCCGCAAAAAACAACCGGGTGGACCCACGGAATACGCTCACTCCCAGCTCGGTATCTCCATAGCTCGCGGGCGAAGTCATTGATAAAGATCTAATGAACACGGCTATCAATTGGCATCAGGGTTGAGCGAAAAAGCAAGAGGAGCTTGATTTCACTGTCGCTCGAGCTGGACGGATAAATGGAGACTTCTGGGTAACTGAGGCGAGGTTGGAGAGGATCTATCGATCGGATAGGCAGATAGAGAAACGAGAGGACATAATCTGAGAACAAAATATGCGGAATTAATTCAACAAGCCCATTGAGACTTGTTCCGGACACCCTGACCTGGTGTAGGAAATGAGAGATATAATCAAAGACGATCGTTCCGAGCTGATGCAGGCAGAAAACAACAAAAAAATAAAAATCTCGCGCATGTCCGCCGTGTCTATCATGATTTCCGTGAGTGAGCTTGAGGTTGGTGCCAACACCAATTAACAGGCCTAAACTGGTGAGCTTGCAATAACACCGGATCCCGAATGAAAAGTGCTTATGACTTTGGCTGTCTTTCTGTAATCAGTTCATCTCATCCTGGGTACACCTAACATGATTTACGAAGTGAAGTGAGAACAATAGGATATGATTGTAAAAAAAAAAAAAAAAAAACTCTGCAGCTGGGATTTGGAAATATAGTCACTTTGCTAGGAAACTGGTATTATAAGTAAACTCAGCACTGTCACCTTGCACCTCCAGGGTCTGGGTTCGACCCCCACCTCGGGGTCTGTGTGCATGTTCTTCTCGTGCTTGGTGGGTTTCACTCAGGGTACTCCGGCTTCCTCCCATAGTCCAAAGACATGCAGATTAGGCTTATTGGCGTTCCCGAAATGTGTGCCCTGTGATGGATTGGCACCCTGTCCAGGGTGTACCCCACTTCGTGCCCCCAGTCTCCATGGATAGGCTCCAGAACACCCCCCCCGCCCCCCACCCCCGTGACCAGGGATACATAATAAAGCGGTTTCGGTGATGTATGATGGATAACTAAGCATGGTAGGGAATTAGAAGGGATAAGTTGTCATGTGAGTGATATTAATAGCGGTAAGAAATCTAAAAGGGTCAATTTCAAAACATGACTGGCTGCATAAGATGGATAAATAGATGGATGGACAGATGGTGTATTCCTACTTCTATCTATAGACAGATGGATAGTGTCCATGAGTAATTACTTAATTAATTAAGTATTAATATGACTAATAAAATAAAGCCAAAAGAAATTTGCCTCATTATGCGGAAGCATTTTCGGCATACGAGCCGGTTGATGCGCGTTCTTCCGATAG
>JAQMYL010000016.1:18190010-18209945 GCA_030014365.1 Clarias pachynema | reverse complement strand
TATATTTTTATTTATTTTTTGGTTGGGTCAATTTTCCTTTTTTTTTTTGAGCATGGTTTAGTGAAGACAGCACAATGGGTCCCAAGAATGTTCATTAACATTTTATCATTTATTAAATTAATATGCTGCGGTACCACTGTATACTTTTTTTCCAGCTAAGATTACTTAACACATGTGTTAGCTCATTAGTTAAAGGGTAGTGAAGTCATTTATCTAGTAAGGCTATTTCCATCTTCTTCATGTCATGGTACCGTGGCACGCCCTGTAACACAACGCGTCTACTCATTGTTGTTTTTTTTTTGTTATTTGTTTGTTTTTTTACATTTTTAAACAATAAAATAGTTTTAAATGAGGGTCGTTGTGCGTTATAGCTCAGAGGCGGTAATGAGAGGTGCTCCAGCAAACGATTTGAGGGAGCAAAAGAACATAACAATGGCACACTTTCTTTGATTATCACCGTTTTCTCTCTGCAAACGAGTGTCTCTTTCCGTTTAAACACATCAGCAGCCATATTGGCTAATAGCCAGTTAGTGCATTAGGGACAAGATGGCAGGACTTGGAGTAATAAGAGACAAATACAAAGCGTTAATTGCTGACATTGTTCCTACGCATGAACGCTCGAATCGCTCAAGGCTTTTCGCAGAGCCGGTGTCATCCTTTAATTCACATCCTCTCCCTGACTTATTAAATTACTGTCGAAGGAAAAAACGAAAAAGGAAAAAAAACGATGCTTTATTTTTCCCCTTCAATTAGTCATCTCCTAGAGTTTTAATGAAAAGGAAAGTTTTTTTTTCTTTTTCCCCCTTGCAATTCAAAGAATGAGAAGGAGGTAAAAGAAAAAGCGACACAAAACAAGCAGGATACACAATGACAGCTGCCTCTTCGTCAAGGTGACACGGCGAAGAAAATTGCAAATACTATTTTCTACATCAGAGCTGCCGAGAGCACAAAAGCTCCAGCTCCAGCCAGTGTGTTTCTGAGAGCTGTCGGTCGCTTTATGACCGCGCTGTGCCGAATGTCACATCGTCTAAAGGAAGAGACAAAGAAAATGGCACTCACGAGGCCGGCGCGTAACGCTCTGAGGATAAACAGCCTCGGAGTGATGGCCGGATCAGCTGCGGCGAAGACGAGGCCTGTGGTCGCGTGGTTCGGTCCAGATACACAGACGAGGGAGAAATGAGAGGGTGCACGTGTGAGAGGGAGACAAAGAGAGATGTTGGCAGAGCTCGAGGTGAGAGAGGCGAAGAGAAAGACAAAGAGATGGAGAACGGTTCACTGACAGCCAGACACAAAGGGAGACAGGGAAAGCATAAACAAAGAACGGCTGATCTGGGAGAAAGAAACAGGGCAGGCAGGTAGAGTCGGGACGGAGGAGGTGAAGACAAGGAAATGTTATCAACGGGAAAAGATCTGCTTTTGTTTTATTTGTTCGTTTTAATCGGATTAGGGATTTATTTTCATTTCAGTCATTTTACTCACCTGCAGCAGCAGCTCATGATCACAGATTTACAGAAAGTTAAAACAGAGTAAATCTCAGGATGCTGCTTCACCACCCACCAGGCCTTCAGATACAACAGTCAGACCTGCTGCTCCGACATTACACCTCCACATACAGTACCAGTGCTGTTATAATCGATTAAAACATTTTAATCTAGTTAATCACAATTTTAATATACTCATATTTACTTTCATAATAAACATGCTTTTATTGTTGGAAAAAATAAATGCATTTGATAAACTGGTTCGAGGAAACAGATGATGCAGTTTTATAATACTGTATCTCAAACATTAATGTTTATACACAAGTATAAATAAGCAAGTATAAACAAGTGATACATTAAAAAATGACTCCTTGCAACAGCACTTATATTGTGAGCCCTGTCTGCTCCTATAGTGGTGACTAGTATTTGTCGTTATCTCCTTTTTTGAACTTGGCTAGCATGATTAGGTTGGATATTTTAACACACCCAGAGTGAATGAGTGCAGTTGCCATCGATTTGTCATCGATTACATGTAGGTGGGCTGTTACACCCAGGTAGTTATGGTTACTTACTGTATTAATGTCCAGTTGCTCTTGAGTAAGTGCAATAAAAGGAACTTCTGCCAACTGCTTCACTTTCATAGCCTTTATCAGTGTCTTTTTACAAATGCATTCTTGTAAAAGTAGTTTCCCTGGAAGGTACAGTAGCTCGAGCACACAACTTTGGTTTTGTAAAGTTTTAATCATTTTCCTCAGTCACCTTATTATTATTATTATTCACGTTAAACGTTCGAGTGTCACACACAGCCCGGTAGCCACGCTGCGGTTTTATGGAAAGCCAATAGGGTCAAACTTGGCCCTGTAATTAAATTGTGTTCAAAATATAGTAACATGTTAAAACCTCTATACTGATCACGTGTTAATATCGACAGGCCTAGCTAAAACACAGTCTGAAACAATAGACTTGTCGCTTCTTCTGGCCGACCTCAAGGGCAACAGCTAGCCGCACACTTCTTCTGCTGCTTCAAGGTGTGAGTACGCAGCGTTTAGCAGCATGACATGCAGCAGAAAGGCCTTTAGCGATTATTTATAGACATGTTAAACCGTTTCCTGACTTGCTCTCAAAAAACGAGCATATTTATTTTATTCTGCTTCAAACCCCCCACCCCCACCCGCCCAAAGCACTTTGCAGTATTAATAAAAACAGGCGCTTTCTATTCAATGTGGTCATTAGAATATCCTGTTGTGGTTGTTATTTATTTATTTGTTCTGGCAGCTATGATTGTGCATTTAAAATGTCACGCCTACAAACTACAAATGGGGAAAAAGGCAAGCAGAATATTATATATATATATATATATATATATAAAGGATGGAACTATAAAATCCCCGAAGGTATTTCTGCTCTGGTTTGTCGCTGCTGTGATACATTTGCAAATATCCAGGCTGGAGACTGCAATAAGAAGTGAAAAGTGGTCTTGTGGCTTCCCGCTGTATTTACAGCTAGCCCTAAGGATGCACAGCACATCGGTGCATCGTTGAGGTTTATGACTGTCCACTTGCTTGCATGACCCAGATTAGTATTTATGAAAATAGCCCATGAAACGTGGCAGCAGTTTGTCATAGTAGTATCCAGAGCAACAATGTGAAGCCCCGGGCTGGCTGGAAGAAGCGTCCTGTTTGATATAAGAGTATCTGCGATGTCATTCCATCACGGTGCACGATGTACATTTACTCACATACTGTACTCACTTACATCTAAAGGTATTATGGATGACATGTCGCTAACTTGCAGAAGAGACACATCTGTCTGCGGGAACTGTACACACAATCAATCAATCACCAACACCACTGGCGCATTACAGGAACTCGGCTGGGAGTTATATCCACATCACATCTCTACAGTCCTGACCTCACTCCAAGCCATTTTCACATGTTTGGGCCACTGAAGGAGTTCCTGGGAGGCCAGCGTTTCAGACGTGAAGCTTTGATGTCGGATGGTATACAGTACAAGTACTAGTGAAATGCTGGGATGAGTGCATTAGTGCAGGAGGAGATTATATAGAGAAATAAAATGAGTTTTTAACTCTATAACTGTGTTCTGTTTACACCATGATATCGACAATCCAGGCTGGTGATCAGAGTAATAGAGCGATTTAACCCAAATAGTTACCTTTCGGGCATTAATGGGGGGGTTGTGATTTCAATACTGTAACCAAATGAGAAATCTCAGACTTCGGAATTAGGGATTGCATACAAAGCCTTAAAAAGTCCTATGTGTGCAGACATGCATTAGATTTTTGCACTGTGCACTGAACAAAAAATTCTTCTAAATATTAATTGTTGTAATATTGTGTTCTACCAGAGGGGGCTCCCTATATCACAAATGCACAAATACAGTACAGCAGGACATCAGACAACTCCTTGAGTAGCTTTGGTACTTGTCCAGTTTTTTGAACTATTAATTGCTTCACTTTCCATCCTTCCCAGCTTTTCCCCAGTCCTGAAATAAAAGGTGTAAACTCGTCAACTAGCATATAAATCACATTACCTCATCGTAGACGCTGTCGTTTTTCTCAAAGTCTCCAGGCTTCCTCGGCAGCACATGGACGTGCACATGCTACAAGTGCGGGGAAAAGAAAACAGGAAGAGCTTTCATCACAATCACTTCTCTCAGCCATGCTCTACCAAGCATAATATCTGCACAGATACGATATTTAATTAATTCACAATCTGGCGTGGGGCTGCGCTGATTTTTGCTGCGGCAAATATTTATTTTCTACGCTCACAAGAGGGCTACAGTAAATTCCGCCAAGCGTACGCCTGGTAAACCTCAGAGATTTGCATGTGTGTGTGTGTGTTTTTAACTATTTTAAAACTTAAATTGACTTTGTCAGATGTCCTTTGCAGCTCCCGGCTGCAATATGCTGTCACAAACTCGACCATCTGTACGGGTGGTTTGTGAAACTCCGCTCTCCTTGGGTGCACATTAGTCAAGGTTTTTTTTTTTCCCCCTCTCTCTGTTTTGAGTCCCTGCACAACTGGCTGTCTTTTAATTAAACAAAACTTACCATGTTGTGTTTATTACATTATTCAGAAATGAAGTAGTGTTTATTTTTGATGAAGCTGCCTTCAAGTGGAAGTAGGAAAAGGGCATCCACAGGGGCACGTATAAATCAAGCGTTCCCAGTACATTTGCAATCAGTGATAGTTTGCAATTAAGAGGAGGAGAGGGGGAAAAAAAAAACACATGTCTCTGTGAAACAGAAACTATGACTATGAGTAATGGCGCGGTGATAAAGTAAGCAAGATATACTGTACTGTAAAAAAAGCAACAGCAGCTGATTTCAGGATATCGTATATAATTATACATATAGGATAATATTCTTATATAATATATAATCCTGTGACTATACAGTAGGTTCTGTTTCCTAAATTCTGAAATCTGATTGGTTAGAAAGTGTTGGTTCTTATACTGTACGTTGTTCTATTGTAACACATAATTAATAGGAACTTGTAGAGCGAATGTTGAATGTGACCAAATCTGAGTACTGAAAAAGTCACAGCCATGCTGATATTGAGTACGACGGCACACGCTTGAGTGCGTTATTGCTTTTATACAACAGTCCAACAGTTGGCACTTTTTATCAACAGATTATGATTTGTTTATTGATTTAACCAGTTATTTTGCTCTGCCAGCCAACACATATCCTTCCGTGACTGAACGTCCGAAACAACTAACCATCACTGGCGGTGCTGGCGACCGACAGTTAGTGTGATTAACAGGGTTTAAATTCGTATTGGTACTACGTAGCCAAAAGGTGCGGAGAATAACACATGGCGGTGGTGAACAGTCCTTAGAAACTTACGAGATTTGCTTTATATTTCCGCTTTAGAATTTCCGGGTTCTGGGGTTGGATCCCAAATAGCATTGAATGGAAAGCTAGTGCACTAGGAAGGGTGTACAATCCCTTGTTTCACACAATAAGTAGTGCCCTTGATCAGGGGTTAGAGAGGGATTTGGGATTCAGCATTGTGTTCGAAGCTAGTTAGCTTTGTAGCTCGCGTTAGTTGTGAACAGAAGAACATGGAAGGTTTAGAGGCAACTGGGAATGACTTAGAAGCAGGTACAGTACTAAGACAATAAAGTGTTGCTTAAGGTGACAAAGTTATCAGATGTGTTTTCTTGCTGAAAGTGACTGGTTTTGAATGTTGATTTTGGCAGGTAGCTGATCTCTCCTCTTTCCAGTACTGCAGACCGTACTGACCTACTTTCCCCCATGCTGCGATGGACAGGTGGTATAAATAACGATTATTAGAATACCTGTGACCTGGAGTGATACATACAGTTAACGCTCCAGTGCTGTTACTGTCCATTATCACCACTTGAATCCCTCACGTCCAATCAGATTACTCATTGTATAATAAACTATTTTTAGTATTTTATAAACTATCAATACATATTATGTTAATCAATATTTATATTCAGTGAATAAGCATACGGTATCATGGAGTTTGGTGACATTTCATTGTGAGGAGTTTATTTAACAATTATGGAAGGAGAATTCAGTGTCAGTGATTTCGAACAGATAGTCTTCATGTATAACTTTGGGGCGGTAAGAGTAACTCTGCTTTGTTTTAGGCCACGTTACACCATGCCATGGTGATTAGTTTCCTTAATCAGCACACTCCACGTACTGTATCATGAAGGTGGTGGTGCACCAGTGGGGTCCACCAAGAGCACAGTGGGACATTTTTAGTTTGAATATTTCTTGATGATCAATTTGTTCATGGTGAAAGAGGTGTCTAATAGCATTTACCTACAATGGTTTGTAACAATTTGTGTAGCTGTTCCTCATCCGGAGACGTGCCGGGCAAGGACGTGCCATTCTCTGTTTCACTTTGGACGAGTTTTGGACACTTTTATTAAGCATCATCAGTGTCAACATCAGGAGTTCATCACCAGTGTAAGCAAATAATATCCTCCATGTATGATCAAAGCTCCTCGTCATGCTATCCTGCACTCATCCAGGGTATAATAACCAGACCGCGGGGCTTTTTATTCATTTTTCATTAGTCTGTTTTGATAAACAGCACATGGCTGGGCAAATAACTGTTTATAAATCTTACAAACAACATAACGTGTTTGCAGGCATCTGCCTTGTTGCCATGTGGTAATGAGACCATTTGCATAATGACTGTATTATTAAATTTGTCTACCTTGAGGAAACATTGAAGAAAAATACAGTAAGCAGCTTTTGTTTGGCAAGAAGTCATTTTATAATAGACTTCGGGAAAGGCGGGGGAGAGTGGAAACTTTGGGGTAAAGGCTAACAGCCCTCACCCAAGGCTAAATGCAGCCTGGTCTAAAATGACTCCATAAAACTGTGTGTGTTCATGTGATGTCATTTAGCTTTCTGTATTATAGCGCAGATCGTATTATGATCAGCTCAGGTTGTGCCCCGTGGAAAGATACACAGCGTATCATGTATCCGATCTTTCCCACCGTACCTGGATGCTCGCTTGGTATAAAGCACATGCTGATTTCCACTTGATATCGCACTTCTAATTTTACCAAAGTGACTCTGATGAAAAAAAGGCGCTGTGAAAAGGTCAGGCGTTTAACGTACGCCACAGTTCGATTAGCACGTGTCTTGAGGAGTCAACCTTCTCCAGCACGTCTGAAGATGCTTGGGTAATGCTCTGAAAGCCTAGAGAGGCATAATGGTACAAACTCCATCCGTACTTCAAGTCCCTTTGTAAGGCTCATACTGCTCCATAAGTTCAGCACTATAACAGGGTCTGGTGTGCAGAGTTTAGTGTGTATTGTATTGTTAAGTGTAAGTGTTCAGGACATTATGTGAATAATATGGAATCGAATGTGAAAACATGAAAATGAATGAATTGTTTAAAAAATTACGTAAAAAACAAAAAAAGACATACATGCACATAAATGATGTAGCGCAAGAATGCTTTAAAAAACATAAAAAGTATAAAGCTTCAATTTTGTTTTGTCTAAAAAGTCATCGCTTATAAAATGTGCTGCTTTCTTTTCTGGCATGCAAATATTTTTCGGTAACTTTTTCCATCTTGTGGTGGAATCCTGACGTTTGTAAATCAGAAATGTTTTGTACTGACTCAATAATAAAGTCATAAAATAAAAAAAAAATAAAAAATCTATAGTAAAGTTTGTATTAAGAAACACAGAGGGTGCCTAAGGCTTTTGCACAGTACTGTAATTGTGTAGGAAAGAAAACCATCAGAATAAACAAATCATGTTTAAAAAATAGGTGAGAATGAATAACTAAAAAAAAAAAAAACATGTAAATATACAAATCATTAACAAGTGACCGTGTACTAATATTGTGCCAAAAAAATAAATAATAATAATAAAAAAATAAATAATAATAATAATAATAATAATTATAAAAAATGTATCAGCTGGGGAAAAAATTTTAAACATGAAAATGCATGAATTTTGAAAAAAAAAAGGTTTCTGGGAGGAAAAATAAAATAAGAAATCAGAAATAATAAATAACGGAAATTATCATATGTTAAAAAAATAAATCAAGTAAAAATAAGATTTTTTTAACACACAATTAATTGATTCCAACATATTATTTCCACACGATTACTTTATTTTCACTTGTTAATTTTCCATTAGTTTCACGTGATCTGTTCTCCACGCTTTTTTTTTTTTTTTTAGACTTGTGTTAAAATGTTAGAAAATTTCACTTGCGAGGTGTGTGTGAAAGACGTGAGCGCGGTCTACAATTCACCCTGGAAGCGCGAGATTATTCTCATTTGAGTTTTGTGGTTTTCCTCTTGAGGTTCTTGATTGGCAGTGTGTTACTCACCTTCCTGTCTGTCACTCATGTACTGTAATGTTGGCGGTTTTGCTTCTTTTTTTTTTCCCCAAGAAATTTGCATTTGTCCTTCAATAAAGCCATCTGAAACTTCCCCAGGCCTGATTTCCGAATGACTCAAAGTGTGCAATGTGAAACTAGTTACTCTCAACATAAAAGGTTTGTAAAAGTTCATAATTAAAACAGATGCCTATTAATTAGCTCCTGACTCAGGACAAACGAGCGGAATGGCTGCTCTGCCATTTATACTGTTTAGGTTAAATCTAGTCAGACAGCCAGACAAATGTATTTTGTCATGAACAGCTGTGCTCCTATTAAGACAGGGGGTAAAAGCGACAGAGTCTTACAGCCAGAACTCCTAATTAGAGGATTTTTTTGTTTATTTATTTATTTTTTTCCCCCCAAAGCCTTCTGCAAGCGTGGCTCGGAAAGCGGTGTGTAATTTACCAAGAGATTCATCTTGTTTTGTGGTTTGATGGGACCATTTTACTTCATGCTGGTTAGCATATGCTCCGAATTGCTCTTTGCACAAAGACACGCGGATGGATGCGAGGACCTACGCGATCGTTGCAGAACTAATATTTACGTGGCCTCTGGTGAGATCTGCCAGTTTTACGCGTAGTACGCAAGCTTCAATCAAGCGGGCTAATTGCGGGATGATTAATTTAGATCTGATTTATTTTCGTGTGCTCAATTTTCTTTTAAACATAATGGCAACACCGGGTATCCCAGCACAAGAAACGCAGGCTAATTAATTCTCATCTGATTTGTTTTGAGCGCTTGGTTCTCATTTAAAACATAATGGTAACGACAGAACAGCGCAAGGTAATTAACTTAAGTCAGATTTACTTTTCTCGAATTTCTCTTAAACCCAACTATTTTACTATATAAAAAGCGATATGTTTACGGCACGATCATTAGAAGCAATTGAAATTATTTGAACCATGGGGCATGGACGAGATGAAAACGAAAAAACATTTTTTCAGGCGTCCTTCGTGGAGGAAGCGCACTCAATTAAAGAAAAAGAAAAAAAAACATTAGGTATGTTGGCGAAGGGAATCAATTACAAACACATATTTAAAAAAAAAAAAAATAAAAAAAAAGTGGTTTACAGTAACTAAAGACCTAACTCAAGCACTCTTCAGATATACATATACATCGAGCACCGGAATCAGTAATAAGGTTAACTGGAGTGGGCATGAAGTAGGTTCGTACCTACTTACTGTAAGTACATACCACTTCAAACATCCTCCAAATTATCCCTTAGCTATACACACTCGGAGAGGAAGCGAGAGGCACGTGTACTGCAATGACCTTCTCCACACACATAAAGATAAATATGTTAAAGATCCATTATGAACAGAGCGCCATTGATCTGACTACGCCATATGCACACAACTGGGTTATGTTGGCAATGATGTATATATTCAGGCATTTTTTTAATGTACTCCAGACCATCATGGTCTAGAAGCAAGATAAATGACCCTCCTAAGGAAGACAAATGACTAAATTCCTGAGTCGTTCCCCCGCTTTCTTTCTGCTAGACGGAGGATGAGGAAACCCAATTTTACCATATGAATACTTAGAACAGTCCTCGTCTAGCTTCAGGCTGGGAAGTTAGTAAAAACGCATTCATTTCTATAGAGTCTGGCTTCTTTTATTCAATCACGCTCTCTTTTTTTAAACTCCCAGCACCTGATTGCAGGAACAGCCGTGACAAATGGCGCGAACGCACTTAACATAGCAGGTGTGCTACTTGCGCGAGATAATCTGTTTTCATAAAAGGACTGGGCAGGAGTCTAATTTGGAGTTAGTCCGTGTTGAAAACGAGTTTAGGAAATATGGAGATTACTGCACTTGCTTACTTAAGGAGAACAAAGGAAATTAATGAAGTCTTCTCCATTAAGGCTTTCATACGGTCCAAAGATGGCCGTCGTCCTACGGCGAGAAGGAAAGATCGAAAGATATAACACAAAATTGCATCAGGTCCACGCAGGCCTTATTGAGAATGGATGCACCTTCCTCGGCCAGGGCCACGGTTCATCTCTTCGAGTAGAAAATTCCATCTGAAATCTATTTCAATTTAACCTTGTTTGTATTGACAACCTATATCATCTCATCTCACACTCACAGCAGCTGAGAAGATGGCCGTTGTTAAATTGGCAATAAAAATAAAGATTAAAAGCAGGTCTGCCAGAGGTGGATTTTTTTTTCTCTCTTTTTGCTCGTATTCTCATATTTCTCGCTCTCATCGAGCTCACTTCTTCTTTTTCTTTAAAAAAAAAAAAAAGCATAACTGTGTTTATTAATAATTCAAGTTGCTTTATTTTTTTTCTTAACAGTATTTCAGAAATCAGTTTTCCAGGGTAGCAGATGGCTCACGGACTAGTTACCTCCTCATGTACCGCCTGGAACGACTCCGCCGCAAACTTCTGACCGCGTCGCACAACTTCCAGGCTAAACAATAAGTCAAAACTCCATTTTAGGACACCGCAGCCATTAGAGTCAGTGATTGAGTATGCAGGGTTCGGCAGCACGGAGGAACTCGCGCCTTGCTGTTAATGCTATGACCGCAGGGCTGTTTCTCTCCACCGGGGAGGATTGATGCTACCAGCATGTACTGCGGGGCTAATGAAAATGAAGGAGATGAGACGAGAGGGAGCAAAAGCAACATTAACAACGGCAGAAAAAAACAAAAAATAAAAACAAAAAAGACAACACTGAAAACTAAGCACTCCCAAACCCATCCATTAAGCAGAAGTAAATATGTGTTGTTTAGTTTTCAGTGCTGTGTGCTGTTCTTTGCTTCCATTGCTTTTGCCTTTTGGGCTAAAGTGTCAATACAAAGAGATTTACAAGGAATCTGCTTTGCTAAGAAAGGCTTCTCTTTCTTTTGCCCCACACTCCTTATATGGTAATACTTCCTATGGCTTGGCGGTATCCAGATAGCGCTAGCCTCTTTTTGTTTCCCCAGATCACGCTGATCAGTTAAAGCAACTGATACAGAGCATTTGGTGCAGAACTTAAAAAGCTTTTCTTTTTTGAATAAACTAGAGAACATCAGATACCGGTAGGATGGCTAGCACTGTGGCCTCACAACACCAAGTCTGTATGCATGGAGTTTGCATGTTCTCCCAAGGTAGGTTTCCTCCTGGTACTCCAGTTTCCTCCCACAGTGCAAAGACATGCAGATTAAGCTAATTGGCGTTCCCAAACTAGCTGTGTGTGTGCATGGGTGGCCTGTGATAGATTGGCACCATGTCCAGGGTGTACCCGACCTTGTGCCCAGTGTCCTGTGTAGGCTTCAGGCTTGTCAAATATAGGAGAAGAAAATTAACAGTATAGAAAATCAGACTCCATCTTCAATTAAATGGGCTCAGTGGTTAAGATGTTGGACTATGGATTAAAAGCACCACCAAGCTACAACTGTTGCACCCTTGAGCAAGGTCCTTACCCCTCAACTGCTTATGTGCAATGAAATAAGTTCCTTTGGATAAGGCCATCTGCCAAAGGCCTTGAATGAACAAATGTATTTTTGGTAATTACAAGTTAGAAACACACACAGGCAGCATGGTTGCATAGTGGTTAGCCCTGTGGTCTCACACTTCCGGGTCCGGGTTTAATTCCCGCGTTGGTTTCCGTGTGCATGGAGTTTACATGTTCTCCCCGTGCTTGGTGGGTTTCCTTCAAGTACGCTGGTTTCCTCTCACAGTCCAAAGACATGAAGATAAGACTTTGTGTTCCCTAATTGCCAGTAGTGTGAGAATGAGTGTGTGAGTGTGTGATGTGTGCCCTGCAATGGATTGGCACCCTGTCCGTGGTGTACCCCGCCTTGTATCCAAAGTTTTCAGGGATAGGCTCCAGGCTTCCTGCAACTCTGCCTTGTAATGTTATGGGGTCCCATACTAGTTTACCATGACATGCTTGGTGTATCAGTCCTGTCAGGCCAGAATGGAATGACATCATGGATCTATTTCTGTTCGAGTATTTCCAAAACTATCGACCTCTTGGAAGTCTCGTGCAAAGCAATCGTCAGAGATTTTAGAAGGTGTAAAAAACAAGCAACCAAATAAAACCTCCAGTGTGTGGCCGGAAAAGTCTTGTTGAGGAGAGGAAACAGCACAACTGGTTTGAGTTGACAGGAAGGATACTGTCACTTAAATAATCAACTGTGATGAGCAGAAGAGCATCAGAACAGACATCATGCTAATCCCTCATCCGAATAGATTACAATAATGGGAGGCAATGCCAGGTTTCACTACTGTTACTGAATCTGAAACTACAGAAGCTGCAAATAGTTGAAGATTGAAAAAGACCCAATGATGCAGTTTTAATGGTAGACCATAGACCACCGCTGCGACTTTTTTAGTATCAAAATGAGCTGCTTTCAATCTGTAGAGGCCACTGAGGCTTATTCGAAAGCCTCTTGATGGTAAAGGCTTTAACGCGATGCTCAGGAACCAAGAGCTCAAGAAAATGCAATGCTGGTTAACTCGTAATAGGATCAGGCCACATTTACTGCAGGACTTGACCAGATCCTATGTGGATTTAACTCATCTGCAGGAACTTTGTGACTTTGTATCTTGTGCCTTCAGAGACATGAAGACATGAGACAAGGGTGTAGCTTTTCCCCCCCTTTCACCCACAAAAAAAAAGCTCAATGTTATGCTTTGTACGTAAAACTGCGGATATTTCGTTTTGGATTTGACTAGTCGGAAATGGCATATCCCGTGGCCGCGGGTCTGATTAGAGTCATTGGGATTATGGGGCTTCCTTTGGGTTCCCTTGCTTTACAACTTCTCTCTGAATTACACCATTAACATTTCAATATTACTCCCCACTTCAGGCTACAGGCAGTTTTCTCACTGCAACCACCATAAATGTATAATTAATAAACTTGCAGTATGCAGTAAAAAAAAAAAAAAAACGTGTATGTGCGCACATTAGGGACAACACTCTTAATGCCACTGGATAGAAAAATTAGCATCAAGGAAGGTCAGGAAATATAAGTTAGTCAGTGAACTTGGATTGTGAGTTTTTCGAAAAAGCACAGGACTAATCCTAATGTACTAACTACAAAAATATAAACTACATAAAAAAATAATAATTAAAAATAACCTATGTAATTATCCCCTGTTCCTTATGGAAATTAGTTGAGCAACCTGCATCAAATTAGGGAAATTCCTGAGGAAATAATCAGGTTCATAATGACCTAAGAAAGACTCAGTAGCCCAGTACGATGTGGTTCATTAAAAAAAAAGAAGAAAAAAAATGACGGTACCAAAGCTACCCACAGTGATCCACAATCTTGCAGACTTCCACTGCAACCCTAATCACAGCTGATCAGGCTAATCAAACTTTGAATATTAACACCTATGTGTTAGCACTGCAGGGCCAGCCCGCAATTGCCGTCCCGTGCAGAATTAAGAACCTAATCTAACCCTTCTTCTTGCAATCAGCATGCTACCTGGTTTTCTTCATCAGCTCATGTCCTTAACATAAAAAAAAGGCAGCCTAATTTGTAAATAATCTCGATGCTGGATTCGAATGAATGCCATACTGAGCTGTTTGTAGGATCCAGCCACTATTTTTAAAGGACCTCACGTTAACTTACGATGCATACTGGTATCTGGTATTGGCCAAATAGTGGTGGTGTTAAAGTAAATGCTTCAATACCAACCATCTGATACCATGTGCTAATATGAGATGTACATGGTAAAGACGTATGTCATTAATAATTATGGATATCAAATATCATGAGGAGACACGGAAGATACTGGCAGAATCAAACATACAGCTCCTACCCAGGATATCTGTGCTTGATGATCAGCCACTATCAGTTACAGTAAGTCCCCTACATACGACCTATACAAATAAAGTTGAGTTGAGTTGAGTTGAGACCGTTTGAGTTATGTTCAATCTTTGAAGTTATATCACATGTCCGGCGTACATTGTCAATGTACGCTGGACAATGTACGCCCTTTTGTGCCGGAAGCAAGCACAAAAGCAGCGGCGATGAAGCTGGTACTGCTAAGAAGCATCAAGCAATAACGATAGAGACAAAAGTGATAGAGAATGGAGCGAGGTGAAAAGATGGCAGACACTACTCGTTCTTTTAACATGAAGGAAAAGGACAGGATCATGGAACATGTTAGTTTAATCTAGTACCTAGACAATGTTTGTTGGCTACGAACAAATTCAACTTACAAAAGGACTCTCAGAACGGAAATTCGTTCGTATGTTGGGGACAAACTGAATACAGGATTAGCGATTGTGGAACAAGCAAAAAAAAAAAAAAAACAAGGTCAAAAACACCTAGATTGTGCACTTTATTTTAAAATCAATATAAAGACTGAGTTTGTAACCTGTGTACACATTTTGGTGTTTTTCACAGAACTGGGAGCCATAAACAAACCCAATCAACATGACCCGGATTACTCTGTTCTAAGTCTTACAACCCCAACCCTAACCTCGTCATTCTGTGGAGTGCATAGAATCAAAATATAAATTTTATACATCTGTAACAGACAAGATGGATGTTTTAAAAGTGTCAGTCTCTGACAAAAACTTTCATCCAAAACTCTGATGAAATTTCTGTCTCAGTCTGTCCTTTTAACCTTCACCCATAAAAATACAGACGAAGCATTTTAAAATAACTCCATTAAAAATTGACGAACTCCACAGATTCGGGTCCCACCAATGAAAAACAATTATTATTTAATAGAAGCTAAGCATCAGCAAGTCCTCATGATAAATTTAAAGCATGAGCATTATTATGCCTTTACCTTCACCGTCTGTCCAGCCTCGGGTCCGTCCTGTTGGGAACAGAAGAGATAATTAGGAACCCTTTGGAATTCTGAAGTATCTTAGTCAATAATTCAGCAGCATTTTAATTTCAAATGAATCGTGTCACCGCTGTGGCACCTTACGAATTCTGAAGTGAGGTTTTACCTTTTCAACTATTTCTCACATATTTGACAATTAAGGATTGTCACAAGTTTTTCGGAAAGTTGTGAGAACGCTTGGGATTTAGAATTGTGGATTTGAGGAAATTATACTAAATTGTGGAACAAGTGAATGTCTATGACAAAGGTGTCCTTAAATGTCATGTGAATGGACCAGGGTTGGTTTAAGATTTTACTTGGAAAGAAGAAAAGAACCTTTTTAATTTTCATGCAAAGAGCCAAACATGTCTGATTGACAGCTGGGGTTGAAGCTAGGTTCATTCCTAATGCATACATACTGTACAGTATTATCAAAGTCTATAAATCATGCACCTTTATAGAATCTTGAATTGAATCATGAAACCACATTAATCTTAACCACACGCTGCACTGTACAGTATATAGTATTATATGTTTTGTAAACCGGGGTTGCGGGATTGCGGGGGGGTACCCGGAGGACCCGGAGGAAAACCACCAAGCATGGGGGAGAACATGCATACAGACGCAAAGATGGGAATCAAACCTTGAAGGTGCAAGGCGACAGCCAGGTTACAGCGGCCTTGGAGCAGATAGATACCACTGATCTACCACTGATGTAAAGCCCTATGAATCTAAAGATGGGTGATAACCACTATGCCGCCTTCAAAGTATGCTCACTTGGCCAATAGTTTTACCTAAAGCAGTGATTCTCATAACTGGTCCTGGGGGACCACCTGTCCTGTACATTTCTCAGCTTCCAGCACAGCTGATTTAACTAATCAGCTAATTAACAACCTTTTTTAGAACTGAAGTGAGTGTGACAGGGCAGGGAAAACATTAAAAATGTGCAAGACAGGAGGTCCTTCAGGATCAGGCTTGATCTAAAGAACCACTGATCTAAAACCATATGCATCTGAAGATGGGAAAAATGTAATATATCACCCTTTACGTTTTTTCTTGTTCCAGTCTAAGGAAATGATAAGTCTTACTTTAAAAGTCTAAGAACCATTAACTATTAAGAAGAACCCTCAAGAAACCTTACTTCAAATAGTTCAGCACAGCACTGAAATAAAAATGTGTAAAGCAACCTTAGGCTGTTTGGCTTGCCGATCTAAAATCTTCTCTATGAAGAACTCTATGAGTCTAAAGCTGCACTTTAATGAAAATGAATAAATAAATAAAAGCCACTGTTCTGCGGTCAGATTTTTCACGTTGGGATAACTCTTCAACTGATAATGGTTCCATGTTCAATTCCAGAATAAACAGAAGCCTTTAGCAATGTATTCAAAGAAACCTTTTTTTTTTTTTTTTTTTTAAAGAATGCTCTACACCACCCTCTGGTTTGTTCCTATAGAAGAATTGGTTTGATGTAAAACCCTAAAACAAGCAAGAAAACCTTTGACCATTTGGTTAGCTATAGAACAAAGCCAGACAAAGTTAAATACTTAATGCTAACTTGCTGTGAACTTTACTTCAATAAAAAAACAATCAACTAATACACTTTTGGTATTTGTTCTTTTAATAATAATTTTTAATTTTTAATAATTCTTTATTTTGCATATCCCAGTTAAGAAGCTGGGGTCATAACGAAGGGTCAGCCAGATTAAAGCTACCTTGGAGCACATATGGTTAAGGGCCTTGCTGAAGGGCTCAACAGTGGCAACTGTACGGTGCTGCGGCTCGAACCCCCAATGTTGCGATCAGTAACCCAGTAACACACAGCCTTAACTGTTTTAGTCTTCACTGCCCTGAGGAACTATGAAAGATTCCACCTAAGAGGGTAAGTCAAAAATTATCCGCACATTTGCTGTAGAATTTCTTTTTATTAGAAAAGACAAATGCATCATTTTTTAAAAATAATCTCCTGACTTAGAAGCTTTCGTATTCCCTCATTAAAAATAATTTTAAGATGAGCCACAAATGCACCACTGTCTTCATTTCACTGCTTTCAGGGGACCAAACAGGTGAAAGTTTGATGAAATGTATAAGGAGGATGCTTTAAAACCTCAAAGCAAGGTGTCGACAGTGTGTGCAAAAGTTTGATGCAAACCACGATGCCGTTGGATAGCAGTCCACTGTGTTTAGGATTCAGCTCTTCGATGAGCGTCTCATTGTAACGAGCACTGTTGATTGTTGAACCTTCTTCTGATAATGTTCCAATACTGGCCCTTGAGAATGCCAGAAACCTGTAAGCGTTGTAAGCTTAATCTTCCAGCTGATGATTGACTTTTGAACGTTTTCTCGATCGGCGATTGAGGATGTTTCCGTTCCATACTCTCCCGTTCACTCTCAGGCACATACTAATGAATCCATGTCTCGTCACCAGTAATGATTCCCTCTAAGAAACGTTCACCTTCCTTCGAGTATCCATCCAAATTTTGTTTGCAAGCGCTTCTGTTCACGCTCTGCCGCGAGTTGTTTCAGCTCCAGGTACACCAAAGTTTTATTATAACCGGAGTGCGGATAACTTTTGACTCACCCTTGTAGAGCCCTAGAACTATAAATACTTTGGCCAGTTTTCCACAGATCCCACTCAGGAGCCTTTTCTCTATGAGTGTTGAAAAAAAGGAAGAAAAGAAACATTCCATCACCCCCACTTAAGGACTCTTTGAGTTGGTCATCTGGGGGAACTTTTAAAGGTTCCATATAGAACCATAGAAAGAAACAGAAACCCTCTGCTGAGCTATCTAATGAACCCTCTAGGATAAATACAGATCCTTAACTGGAGGGCGATAAAGATCGTGATGTAAATCTGACAGAACAGTCTCCGAGGGGTCACAGCAAATACTTTTGATTCATTTCATTTCCCACACCTTTTTCTTTGTTTTTACAAGAAAATAAAGGAACCCCAGCATGGAGGCTTTTTTTTTTTTATTATTATTATTGGAAACTGTGTGTACCGTGCAGCCTGGGACAATCTGCTGAAAGCAGACACATCTAATCTCCAATCTCGTCGCACTGCCTTTGAGTGAAGGAATATTGATTATAGCCTTTCGCCAGATAAGTGAAATGATTTTCTTTTGTCAGGCTGCGCAGCACAGCGGGAGAGAAACCGTCTGGAATTAGCATAAATATCAAAGGTTATGCAAAACGAAGGTACTATCTCTCTCTCTCTCTCTCTCTCTCTGACGTCCTCGTGCATACATTATTCCAGCAGGTGGTATTCTCCTCCTGTTAGTTCACCATGCATGTGAAATAACTAAGATTGTATTTTGAAAACCCCTTAAAGAACATACCGACAGATGTAAAAGAACAATATAAAGTGCAAATGGTTTATAATAGCCTATAGTTCCAATGTTTCTTTAACATTTCCTTGCTAAAGCTACTGAAGTGGATGCCTTTTCCATGGTAACAGAATCCATTAGTTAGATCATTATCACTGATGGATTTTCAATTGCAGAGTAAAAAGATAACAGAAAGAGGGGGAAAAATCTCATTCTGTAATGGCATTTAGCACAGAACAAAGAACAGTGGCAGACTTATTTTACATTACAGGCCATGGTACATATAGTTGGCGGGGGGAAAAAAACCCTCTTAACTTCCTTAAGTATGTTAGATAACTGCATTTTCTAGTGTTACAACATGCAATTGCAAATCCCTTTATTGGGATTTCTCTACAGTTTCATGGACATGGCTGGTTCTAAGCATGGGCGAAATGAGCGAGCAATGCACCCAGAATTTGCTCTACCTGGTCCACTAGGCAGTTTGACAAAGGCTGTGAAATGACAAAAAATAAATAAATCACAGAGTAACCAATAGCTTAATTCTGTCAATCGATGAAAGTCAGTGATGCCCCCCACCCGAACTCCCACCACCCATCTCTCATGAGCCAGTAATTCCAATGTGAGGTTAAATAAACAATTCAGAGCATGAATTAAAAATTTATTACAGAGTCGAGAACTGAACGGTTATTGAGCTAGTCCTGGCCCACTGGACTTTCCATTTGTTTGAAGAACAAAAGAGCGAAGGATCTGCAAATACACTGGTCACACCTTTTCATCGTGAGACTCAAGTGTATGAGAGAAATGTTTACCTGGATGGCGATGGTCAAAGAGGAGGCACTGAAGTGATTCTCCACAGCGTTGGCCACTTTCTGTGTGGTGCTGAACAAATCCGCCAGTTCGTCGGGTCGCAGGTCACGGAAGCGCTCAACCGGTCTTACAGGACACACTAAAACATCTACAACAAGGATTGGTCAAGGAAAAATTCCACATGCTCAGATTGTTTAAATCATGTTTAGTCTGGAGAAAATGCTTGAGCTTGGCATGACTTATACTGTACATCTTCGGGTGCTTTTTGGGTTCTAAATATGACTTAACACTTAACACAAAAACATTTCAGCTTTGGAAAATACACATGGCATTCTTATTTATTTATTTATTTTTGGATTTTTTCCCAGATTTTCTCCCTAATTTAGTCGTGTCCAATTCCTCCCCGTCACTAGGGGGCTCCCACATTAAGCTACTACTACCACTTCTTCCTCTGAACCACGTGACGCCAGCCGACCGCATCTTTTTCAAACTGCTCGCTCACGCACCGTTGGGGGCGGCGTAACACACTCGGAGGACAGCGCTATCCGCGCCCTCCGAGTGCGCGAGCTCACAGACGCCCCTGATTGGCTGTAGAGCCGTGATTAATGTAGGAGCACTAAGTACCTCTCATCCCT
>JAQMYL010000016.1:18146590-18189910 GCA_030014365.1 Clarias pachynema | reverse complement strand
AGCATCACCCGGGAACCGAACCAGCGATCTCCGGATGATAGGGCGAGCACTTTACCACTGCACCACTTGGAGGCCCACATGGCATTCTTATGATGTGCATGGAGTTTGCATGTTCTCCCAATGCTCCGGGTACATCACTTTCTTTCCAAAGACATGCAGATAAGGCTAATTGATGTCCCCAGATTGAGATACAGGACAAAGCAGGAAAGAGGATGAGTGAGTGAGAGTGATCAGCCGTAACTTCAGTTCCTCTTGTGCCAGCAGGGTGGCCACGGCCCATCTGGGGTTCTGATACCTTTCTATCATGGCAAGCAGTGATTGGTTTGTGCTGCATGGGCTTTTCTGTGGGATCGGATCAGACGGGTTGGCCTTTACTGATATACAATTTATAATCGATGTTATTCAATTCACCTGGCAGTGCTTTTGATGTCATATGCTGATCGGTGTATAATTTGGCAAACAGGGTTATAGTTTTAAGGTCAGCTTATTGTTCAGTATGATCAGATAATATCATTTTTAAAAATACAAATAAAAACATAAACAGAGAGCACATTTTTCACCTTCTTGTGATATTCAGGAAATTCATTTCAGGAAATGCAACTCCTGTCACATGTTGATGTGACTTTTTCATAGTGTTGCAGTAACAAAGTCAGTAATAAAGTAAATGCTGGATAAAACTAGTAATGAATGAGTTGTGGGAAAAGACTATTCAGGTTTTACTAATATATATATATATATAAATATAGGAGTAAATATGTTTAAGAATTGCATTCCAAAGTGTAGATCAGTGAGAGCTAAAAAAAAAAATAAAAATAAAAAGTTCTTTGCAAATAATATAAAATAAGTTATTCATCTAGAGATGAACAGGTTGTTGTGAAGGACACTTTACTTGTCTTTAACATGCTTTTACCATCAATTGTACCTTACTTTTATTTTTACAATATCAGTAATATTTATTGTGCTCAGAGTCACACAGAGGAAAAGAAGAGTTTTCTGTAATAATAAAGAGAAGGAAATAAATAATAAAACCTCTTTAATTTCGATCATTACAATGTATTTTAACTTTATGAGTGAGTTTTAAGCATTTTCTGCTGTCTTTAACAGTGTTGTGCAAATAAAGATTTTATAGACTTCACTTACTAGTTTACTCTTTAATTTCAGAAATACTCTTTATTCTTGATAAACTTAAACTGAACATTCCTCGATTCCTTTCCCATTGATACCAGAGCCAAGGTCTCCTGTCTGATTTCTCTCTAAAAGCATGATAACATAAATGTTACACTTGTGAAGTGTGAAATGAATGTTGTAAATTTCTTGTATGTTATTGTACATAATACTAGTGGAAGGTTTTCCCTGAACAGTGATAGTTATAATAATAACAATAAGCACATAGGGTGTAATGGTTAGATGTCCATTTCTTTTGGCCATATACTGTATAGTGGTACCTCGGCGTACGAACTCATGAATTTTCATCTTAAGAACCGAAATTTTGCAAGAAATTTGCCTCGGCAATGAACGAACAAACTGAGCCAGACCACGGCAGCTACTGGAAGTTGCGCGGACATCTGGGAGTCGTCCAAAACGTGTTGGCGTCACTGGAAAGCCAAGCGAAACGAGTTTACTATTTTTTTTTTTTTTTTTTTGTGGATTTTTTTTTGCCAGATTTAGTGAAGACGTCATGTATAATGGGTCCCAAGAATGTTAGCAAAAAGAAAATGGAGCCGCTTTCAGTTGTACTTTTTAAAGCAGTCTGTGCCAAGAGGAATCATAAATTAAGGTTAAATGAGGTGAACTCAGGGCACAAGGCGGGGTACACTTGAGATGGGGTGCCAATCAATCACTGGGCACACAATCACACACACATTCACACTTACAATTGGCAATTTGAAAATGCCACCTAGCCGAATCCGCATGCCTTTAGACTATTGGAGGTAACCGAAGTACCTGGAGGAAACCTACCAAGCATGGGGAGAACATGCAAACCTGAGGGGGGAATCGACCCCTGGAGGTATGAGGCCACAGCTTTAACCACTATGCCAATGTGCTGTTAATAAGGGTCAATAGATCCTTTGTGCATTTTGGACTCTTAGGCCTCACGTTATTTCCTCTTGCCCCAACTTGTCTACATGACTTAACTTAACTCAGTTTACCGAATTACACGGGGAAAAGTCAGAAAACACAAAATCCATTGGCCTTCAAATAATCACACTTTGCAGCTATTTTTGGGGTCTTGCATAATTGTACAAAAGTGAAAAGGGGGAAAAACGTACAGAGAATGCTTCACATGACTTCAGAGAAATTAATTCATTCATATTTCATGGGGGCCTGGACCTCATTTCAGGACATTTTGGGGCACAAGGCGGGGTACACCCCGGGCAATCAACTGCAGGGCACAAACACACACTACGGGCAATTTGGGAACACCAATCAGCCTAATGCATGTCTTTGGACTGTGGGAGGAAAAGTAACTGGAGAACCTGGAGGAAACCCACTCAGCATGGAGAGAACATGCACACACACACACACACCCCAAGTTGGGAATCAAACATCACCATGCCACCTGTCTTCAGAGATATTTCTCACCAAAATACACTGTATTATGATTTTGAGCATACTTCATTCATTTGAAACTGTGAAGTATGTGATTAGCAAAACATCCACACCATTGTTTCATGCTTGCAACTTCATATCATTTGCATGAATAGTCTGCATAGTTATGTAGAATAAGGTTACATTAAGGGTCATAGAGAGCGGTTGTGCCTTTTGCAGGGACTTTGTGCACAGGAAATTGAGTAAAACTAAATAGCCTTGCCCTCATTCGCTCAAAAATACTTTTCATAATACAGTATACGTTTCCATTTCAAGGTACATTTAGTAGAACCAGAAACTTCACCTGCATTTTCTCTTCGAATAGATACAGTATGTACTGTACTGTATATACATACTGTGTTTTTTTTGTTTTTTTTTTAAATGTATTTCTATATTCACACACTGGCAAAAAAAAAAAAAAGCAGTTATTAGCAGAATTAGAAATGGATTGGACCAGGCAACCGTTTTATAATCTTTCCAAAGCTGTTTAATTTCAATGATCTTGTGTCTACTGTAGCCTCGGAGTCCTGTTCCTCTCTGACATGAGCAGAATCTGATGTAGTTTTCTGCTCGTGTAGTCCATCTGCCTCAAGGTTCAGTGTCCTGTGTCTTCTAAGAAGCTTTTCTCGTTACCATGGCTGGAAAGAGCGATTATTTTTAAGTTACTGCAGCCTTCCTGTCAGCTCTGACCATTTTCTTCTGATCTGGTTCACCAAAAAAAGCAGCTCTACCCACAGGACTGCCACTCATTACTGTAGATGTGCTATTCAGTGTAAACTCAAGACTAGACTATTGTGTGTAAAAAAATAATAAAATCCCAGGAGATCAGCAGCTTGTAAAATAAACATTCATGGCATGTTCATCACCGTGCCACCTTGTGCCGTCTGGGTTGACCTTGACCTGACTCGCATAAATGAGCTGGGGCACAGGTACAGTATTTCTATTAAACTAGCCAGTGAGTGCAAAAAAAAACTAAATAAATGAGTAAATAAATAAATAAGGATGAACAGTTTCTTTTTACATTATTCGTTTAAAGCTAAGGGAACTAATACATATTCCCTGCACGTCATTATGTCTCTGTTTCACCTCTGGATTCATCAACAGTGCCCACACACAACCCTCCAACGCTTGTATATTAATATATTACTACTCTCATAAATCTGCGAAATAATTACGCACAGCTAGTCAGGGAGGAAAAAGAGACGCTGCTACTTGGGAGTTGGATGAAAGCGAATCGTCACCTCAGATGACAGGCCTTAAACACCGGGCCATTGCTCTTGGAGGAAGATGATTACATTGCTGCATTCATGGCACAATGGACACGCCAGAGCCAGGCGAGCATGGCGCAAATGATCAGTCTCCCCTGCTTTCATGTTCGGCTTGGCGGAAGGAAATCAGATATCATATTAACGGATGTCTTTCTCCCCGCTGCACGCCGCCACTGAGCAGTCACCAGGGACGAGAAATTAGGGCTCGGTTTCAAAAAGAACAGACAAGAACAGAGAGGAGGAGCAGAGAGAGAGAGAGAGAGAGAGAGTGTTTGATGTTGGAGGCTCTCTGTTTAAATGCAGCGGCTGTCGTTCAGGGCTGTACTCCTTGGAAAGCTTTATAAAGCTCAGAGTGATTTGTTAGATACATCGAGACAGTTAAGGGGAAAAGCACACTGACTTTGCACCTCTGATGCATCGGGAGTAAAAACAAATGCAGGGCCCAACCGGTAAACTGGATCAGATGCATCAAATCTCCATTACTTCTTAATGGGAAGTCTTTTTCTACAACAGTGCTGTTAAATCTAATTTGGAAGGTGCCGACTGCCGAACAGTTTTCTCCGAGAGTTGTTTCATACTGGACTTCTTAGAACCCCCGAATATCCTTATTGTAATAATCTATCATTTCATTAATGATAACTCATTCATGTGGATTAATAATCTAAATTACTATATGTAACCAAATACCCACACTGCAACTACAACCACCAGCGTTTTTTTGTAGTTGTTATTAGATGTACAGTACTATGCGAAAGTCTTGAGTTTGTTGTATTTTTAATGTAGTCTCGAGGAATAGCTCTCCAGGCTTCAGTTTTCAGTCCAGTCCCTGTACCTGAGCAGTTTCAGAGGAATGTTCTTCTGTTTGTTGAGCCAAACAGTGACCTATGAATCATTCAAGCAGTAAAAAGCATCTAAATTATGCTATACACTAGTAAGAACCGGGTGCAGATGATCAGTATACTGGTGATGTTGAATGCTGAGTGGTTGGATCAGATAAGAAGGGAAATGAGGTCGCTGCTGAGGTTGTTACACAAACAACCAAGTGATGAGGCAGGGTGCACCTTGGATTGGGTGCCAGTCCATTACAGGGAGCATAAGCAGTCACACACTATGGGCAATTTGGAAATGCAGGTTAGACTAACGTGCAAGTCTTTGTTCTGTGGAAGGACGTACCAGAGTACCCAGCCATTAGGCATGGGGAGAACATGCAGACTCACCACACACAAACACCCAAGGTGGGAATCAAACACTTGACACTGGAAGTTGTGAGACCAGAATGCTACCCACTACGCCACTGTTCCACATGGCTGAAATATCAGTTACTCAATCTTACTTCTAGAACGAATGTAAATGCAATATTGCACTGGCAATCATCTAAGTACAGTATAACGAATACTCTTGCTTGAAATGAATAACAACAAAACAATATTGCCAAATGTGGTATAAGAGGAATACAACATTTTGGGATGTACTGTTATAAAAGAATAATTAATTTATTGGTGGTAAAGGAACATCTGAAATTATACATCCCTGTCACACCTTATAATCATAAATTCATGTTTTATTCCTTGTATTCATTATGATGTATCCCTTTGTAAATACGCAACAAAGAAAAAAAATTCCAGGATGGAAAGACAAATTGTCTTGTGACCTGGCTATCCAATAGTTAATTCCTAAATTCATAAAACATCATTTTATAAGAATGTGTTACTTTGAACAGGATCCAGTTTTGAGATTTGTATTTTGCACTCTAGGCTCAATTTCCGTGTAACTACATCGCCTTGACTCGTGACAGTTCGAAATTCATATCAGCGGTATGAGAGAGGCGAGTGCGCATTTCTAATTCAATCCGTCAGTTCATTGCAGAGGGCTGCAGAACTACTCCGGCAGATGGACATTTTCTCCTTGCCACAGTTGGACGGAACCAATCATACTCCACTCCATTTGATTTCCAAATGAGATAAAGCTGTTTCCATACGCCACGGCGCGACAGCTGAAATCAAGACTAATAGCACTGTAACTCAGCGAAACTGCTCAATAATAACCAATCTAAATATCTGAATATAAATATACACCGACTCCTTCTGCATGCCCTGCGTAAAATAATCATTTCCATAATGAAAGGCATTCTTCACATCCGACTTCTGCGTACCGTCCTACACGGCGAGCTCATCTGACACCTGCCCATGGAAACAGAGCTGGCAACAGATGAACATTACTCTGATCCTGTTATTGACCATCCTAACAGTCATTTGCCCACTTACATCTGATCATCTAAGCCTCTGGGTTCAAGATCCACGTAATAAGGTCTGGAGATTGCTTTTACATTGCAAATGCAATCATGCTTGTGCAGGAAAAAAAACATATGCCCTCAAATCTGCTCGTTTCTTTCCCACTGCAACACTGAATTTGTCTCAAGTTTGCCAGAAATCAGTCCGTATCCTTGTTCGGATTTATATTATGCAGTGGGAAAATCGAAGCACAGGATTAGCTGGGTGAGAAAATAAGCAAACAAGTAACTAAACAAACAAAGCAGGTTCGAAGTAAACACAATACCCGGATTACTGTAGCAACCATATCTGCGGGGCAAAGCAATGTCGTCTAGAAATCTAGGAATTAAAATCAGGTTACTAAGGTGATTATTTAATATAACAATTACTGCTCAGTTGAGGCGGCATGACCCCACTAATGGTCTAGAGTGAGCGAGCAGGCTGCAGTTTTATGAGCAAGAATGAGGGCCAGAATGTCAATACGTAAGTGTACGTGACCCAGGCAGGAATCAGGGAACTGTGGAACTCATCGTCCCACGATGTGCCCGAGGGAAGGCAAAGAAATTACACACCGTACTGCCGATGAGAACGGCCATAAAATTGAACACTGACCCACCCTACTCTGAGTGCACTGGTAATGGTTAAGCGTACTCCCTTTATATCCGAGCCCGTCATACAGCCTGTTATTTTTTTTTCCCGTCCTGATGTGGAGGAAGAAACAGCACAAGGATGAGCAGTGATAACATACAGTAGATAGACAATCCAGCTTCATTTCTTGACACTTAATAAAGCTGCTTTGGGCAGTCAAAGCAGATGTCTGGAGACACATGTGGAGAAATATGAGCTGTCTGTTAGCCTGAATCCAGTGATTCCAAGAGCCTCACTGCTACCTCAGACCCATGCTATATACAGAAACAAACAAAAAAAAGTTTTAGACTTTCTCATGTATCCATCCAGGCTGTCAACAAGATTAAGCAAGAGGGAATATGCTTTTAGTTCTTCTGAGTGACATCGAAGTGGCAAGCAGGCTGTGAATATGGGCTTCTCGACTACTGATCAGAAGGTCCAAGGATCAAACCCCAGCACCACCAAATTGCAAAGACGTAGAACCCTCAACTGTTCAGATGTACTTTCCTGTCCTGTTCTATGAATAAGAACATCTGCCAATAATAGAAATTAAAAAAACACTTGCTGTTTCAGTGGTTTCAAGTGGGTCAGATTTGGCTAAAAATTTGTACATATACCATGCCAGGTCAGATCCTCTATCTTGAGATTCAGCTTCAGGCATTCAAGAGGTCCGACTACACAGGAGTCACAGTCCAATAGAAGACAGCATGGAGTCTGATTGAGAATGACTAACGGAGGTCTGATGTTGTTGGTAAACAAGTAAACATTTATTTCGTTTAACTGGATGGCAAGATGTATACAGGTTATATTGTTACCCAGATACCCAGAAACTGCTGAGCTTGAGAACTCAATTCAATTATTCAATTCAATTCAATTTTATTTGTATAGCGCTTTTAACAATTGTCATTGTCGCAAAGCAGCTTTACACAATCATAAGAATTATTTAAGTTTGTATGGAATGTGAATGTGTATGAATCAAAATGGTCAGATAGTCCCTGATTAGAGAACTCATTACAGTTCAAATTGATGGTAACATACAGTACAGTATCTAGTCCATATCATTTCACATTTAACACTACAACCAAATATCTTCAACTACAAATTTTTAGCACTAACCGTTTTACACTTTAAACATAAAAATCATGTGCACTAATATTTCATTGAACCTCCTTTAGCCTTGATTGTGGTGACCAATTACTGTATGAACATGATTTCTCATAATCCCAGACTTGTGATAACCTGGTCATCCAGTACATTCAGCTGATTTAATCTTATTGCCACATGATGTTGCTGAGCCTAGACCTGAGCAACTGAAGCAACTGAAGCAACAAAAACATCTTTCTATACTGTACTGTATATATGTACACTTTGTTAAAACAATTCCAAAAATATAAGTGCAAGCAACAATAATCGGGCCCAGACACATGCGCTATCGCCACACAGGTGCAGGTTTTTTTTTGGCATAAAGTGTCTAAGATGTGAAAATCTTTGCAATTTTGCATCCTCAATGTCTGGAGAGCTCACTGGCCCAGTTTGGTGGAAATAATATGAATCCCCTAGGAGGAGTACAGTATATCAAAATCCATTGCCAATCCGTGCCTCGCCTAGGGCCCAGCCGCTCAGGTAACCTAATGGCAGCAGATTCCAACCTGTGTGCTGATTTTCAAGAACATGTTAAGTCCCCAAAAAAGCCCTGGATGCTAGAAAGAAAAAAAAAAACCTTAGGGCCCTTCACAAACTATGACTACATACAGTACGGTAGGGCTGTTATCATAGTGCCTGGGCCTTAAAATTAATAATAAATATAAAAAATGCTGTTGGAGGCGAAAATAAATCTGGTTTGTAGTGAAATTAAAATAGCGCATGAGAAAATGAGAGTGTTTAAACTAGCACGGTGTGTTCCGTTAGACAGTGGGATAATCTCAGATCAGATGATCTGATCAGGCTGAAATTACCCTGCTGCTACAGGACGCCTTCCAAGCAAATGTGCTCGTGATTTGATGGCTTATTTAATAAACCGAGACTTGTTAAGGGACTCGAAATCACATTAAAGAGCAAGTAAGTAGAAATACATGTAATTAAAATACAATTAAAGAGCCTGGCAAGTAATAAGGTGGATTATGTAAGGGGTTGAGTGCGAAATGTTACTTTTTACAGCGTTAGAGTATTTATAAAGCATTTTAGGTTTGCTTACCGAAAGAAGAAAAATGCTTGTTGACCTAAACCCATGAGAAATACTTAATAATACTTAATTGCAAATGATTTTTATCAAATTGTTATTAACTAACTGTATGTGCTGCAAACTGTCTAATCACTTTACACTTGGCTAAGTATAGTGAGTATGAGTGTTTATTGCTCTCATAGTGAGCCAACTGATTAAAATTACAGTTACATCAATGGAGGAAAGAAGTTCTAAAGTTAAAAACAGGTGCCATTAGGCCCCTATCAGAGAAATATATACTGTGGATGTGTGTGAAGTAAAGAAGCAAACACTTCAGGGGAAGAACCTCTATTTCCATAGAGAGGTACAGTACAGTAGTACAGTAATGCTCATGTGTGTTTGTTTTGTAGTCATGATTTTAGTTTTGCTTTTGCGTCTTTGTTTTTAGAGCTGTCTTGTTAGATTTTAAAATTGTGTTTTTAGTTTTGTTTTTGTGTTTTTGTTGTTAGAGGTGTGTTTTTAGATTTCAACATTGTTTTTAGCTTGGCTTTTGCGTTTTTTTTTTAGAACTGTGTTTTTAGATTTCCTTTTTGTTTGATTTTCTAAAGTGTTTTTACTTTTGCTTTTGTGTTTTTAGGTTTGCTGTTGTGTATTTGTTCATAGAGTTATGATTTTAGTTTTGCTTTTGTATTTTGTTTTTGTGCTTATGTTTTGAGTTGATGCTGTTGATGTGTTTCTGTAGTGTTTTTAGTTTAATGTTGTGTTTATTATTTGTTTTGTAGTTCTGGTTTTGCTCTCCTATTTGCCATTGTGTTGTAACATTGATGATGTCTTTTTAATTTAATTTTATTTCTGCTGCTGTTTTGTCATGTTTGTCTTTTGTTAATTCGATCTTTCATTAATTTGTCATGCTTCAAAATTTTCTGTTGTGTATTTAGTTGTATTATTTTTTTCTGTGTGGTTTTTTATGTTTTATTAGTTTTTTTCTGTAACCATTTAAATAATTTGTAGTGCAAATTGTTTCAAGTTAGCAAGTAATACATACTGTCGTACTGAGAAGAACCCTTTTTTTACTCTGTCATTTCTAAGTTTTAGTAAAAGAAAAAAGCTACAACCCACAAGGAAATCCCAGAAGTCACCACACACCATGCCCCATGTCCAGTGTCACTGCTGTTTCCATCAAAAAAGGCGGCCATGATTTAAGTCACAGCATCATGCAATTCAAGGTTGATTTTCTGAGCTTCTCTGACCCAGAACTTTACTCATCAGCACTCTGCACACCCTGCTGCTCCCTCAGGTTAATGGCAGAGCGCGCACACACACACATACACACACACACACACACACACACACATGCTTCACATGTGGCCCTCTTTTGCTTTCAGGATGACAGACGACTCCAGCTTGGCCCTACAGAATCATCCTTCACACATGATTAGCGAGCCAAATATGTAGGATTTTGAACATATTGCAAAAAAATAGACGTCTTGAGTTGAGCAGAAACATTCAAAATTCTGATCACGATGCTTTTTAATCATTGGTTTTTAGGGTAAAAACACTGTGAATTAAGCCCTTATTCATAAATCATATATAATTAAGTATGGTCACAAGAGAGGGAGTGCTGTTGTACTGAATATCAGCATGGCTTTGAGGCGGTTATAAGCATGAGGTGCTGATCTCATTCAAAGCCGTGCTAATATAATCATGCAGCTGGCGGCCGACGGTTAGTATACATAACAGGAGTGAAAGTATTTTTAATTTCTTACTGGTACGATGTAGCCGAAAGTTCAGGAGAATAAAAAATGAAGATTATAATGGACAGACAATATAACATTTCTCTTTATATTTCCACTTTTATTTCCATTTTAGAATCACATCAGACTCGTTAATATCCAAGTTCCGGGGTTAATTACCAAAAATCTTTAAATGGAAAGCTAGTGCACTACGTAACATGTACAATCACTTTGGATTGGAACATGTAGGGTTCTTGATCAGGGGTTAGAGAAAGATCTGGGATTCAGCCTTGTGTTAGACGCTAGTTAAAAGCTGTAAAATAACACAGACGGTTCAGAAACAACTTAGAAGCAATTAATAAGGAGACAAAGTTTTGTTTTTTAAGATGACAAAGTTATCAGGTGTGTTTTCTTGCTGAAGGTGCTTCTGTGACTGGATTTGAATGTGGGTTTTGGCAGGAAGCCGCTCTCTCCTCAAAACTGTGGACTATATGGACCAACTTTCATCCATGCGGTGACAGACAGTTGGTGTAATTAACAGTTATTGAACACCTGCGGTGTGGTGTGATGCACATCCCAGTGCTGTTACCATCTATTATCACCACTCGTGGTCAGAATTAATGGTTGTATAATTGTGGTAATGATTCCTTTTTTTCTAAATTCTAATAATGCTTCATAAAACTCTAACATGCTATAAGTAACAACCTTGATAACGCATTATCACGCTGTTTACTCAAAAAATATTTGCAACCTGGCAAAGTAAGCGTTTATAGCCAGTCATAAATCTGAAATAATGTGTTATACAGTAATTATACAGTAAAAGTACACTAAGTGTCAAATTGCTGTTTCACATTTGAACAAGAGTAAAAGCATGTTAGTGTGTGTATCTTATTGATTTTACTCTTGTTTTCATCTCATCCAGGACCTGAGAACCTAATTTCTTTATCTTTATATTCACTATTCATTACCATTTCCAGAGCTGTACTGAACGTACTGTATCTTAACATCCCTCAGAATAAATGAACCTACTTTCATTTAAATGTCACATCCACTCGAGTGTATACTTCACCTGATGATCACCTGCTGATGGGATTTATATTCACAGCATTCTCTAGTACAGAGACTGCAAACATCTAGTAAGCAGCAGACCTGACACTGGTTCGAGATGACAGGAAGTTAAGGTAGTTAGCATTTATTTGTCCCATATACAGTACAGTTTCCATGGAATCACAGGCAATTTTAAGCAGAGTTTTTTTTATCTGATGATTTTTAAATAGCAAGTCTCGCTTCAATTCCTCTGAGTTTTTGTGTTCTAAAACAGCAATAGATTAGCGTTTGGTATAACGTCGGAAACGCTAGGAAGCGTTAAAAAGATTCCAGCGTGCCTCCGAGTCCGTGTTAGAATGAAGACAGCACCAAAAAAAGAGACACAATCATGTGAGAGTTTTGGGACACGGGCGGAAAACCCGCAGCATAATACCGACAGCGCACAAAGAAGGCAAGAGGAATAAATGCTCCTCATCATGTTCCTTTCAGAGGAACAAAAGCCGTGTGCCAGCAGCCCAGACCGTGCCGCTGGCACAAAATGTCTGACTGTTTTAACATCCTGCCTACATCGTACATCATCCAGAGCACCGCAGAAACAGCATCTGAGTTGGTTTGGGAATGAGAAAAGGGGGGGAAGAAAAAAAAAAAAGGGAACAAACAATGTATCTCATCTCAATATTTGCTTGCTAGGCAGCATTTCTAAAGCTCTTTCAGAAGCAAAGGTAGTTTGATGGATTATGGGGCGGCTCATTCTGGGGATGTGGTGCATTTCGGACCTTTTCTGGGGGGGGAAATACAAATAAATAAATAAATAAATAAACAAAAGTCTTGATTTTATTATGGCTCAAACACTCAACCTGAATGAGTCAAGTGGTATTCATACACACATTTTTGAAATGCAGCATCATAGCAGATTGGAATATTATATTATATTATAATAATATAATTAGATTATATAATAATAATAATAATAATAATAATAATAATACTATTATTATTATTATAATAATTATTATTATTAATATTATTAGTAGTAGTAGTAGTAGTTTCTAGGGTGTACCCCACGATGGCCCTAAGAGGTCTAGTGTGTCTATGTGCCTGATGTCCCTTCTATACTCGGTGGGTTTCCCCTGAGCACTCTGGTTTCCTCCCACAGTGCAAACACGTGCAGGTTAGGCATATAAATCACCCGTAGTGTAAGAGTGAGTAAGTGTGTGTGCTGTGATGAACTGGGACCCACTGGGCTGTACTGCGTTCCCTGGAATAATCTCCAGGCTTACTGCAAGCCTTAACAGGATAAGCAGTAAAGAGAATGAGTGAACGTTAATTATCAGTATCATTATTAGTTATTAATATTATTACTATTATTATTAAATAGATCTCAACAATTAAAGGAATACAACACAACAACCAATACCACGTTCCTACAGCAATTACGAGTCCTCTCTCCTGAGAAATTGTTCACCTTTACTGCTTTACTGTTACAAAGCACTGACACTGGAGACTCCTTCCCGAAAATGCTAAACAAACATTTTCTTACAGAAAACCAAAACCATATCAACAAATATACAGCACCAAGGAGTCCACTGTCATTTCTAGCCAGGAGTCAAGAGAATAAAACGTGTCATTTTCTCTGGATGGGAGGGATGATATACTGTCCCTTCCCTGTCAATCAGAGTGACACTAGCCAATTACAGGCATCCGTGAGATCATTAATGTGAAAGAGGGCAAACAGAGCTTTCAAACAAGTGTGAACCACCACGCTGCGATGTGGTCGGAAAAGATGCAGAGGTTCACTTCATGTGTCAAGGAGGAAACAAGAGTTAGAGTTTACTGTAAGTGGGTGGAGTTAGAAGAGAAATTAGGGAGAAAATTGCAAGAAAAAAAGAAGAAATAAACCTGAGATTTGCTTTTTGCTTTGACTACGGGATAGGGACTGTCAGTAGTTACTGTTCGATAATACTTTATGACACTGCTGTTCCCACAACTCAAGATAAGTTCCAAGTGCAATATCTGATTACCAGTACATTTGTGCAATATTCTTTCTATTCACTTACACTACATTCCAAGTGCAATATCGGTATATTAATTATTTTCAGTGCAATATGTAACTGTGTGCTATATTTAATTCTATTTTTACTTCTATTTGTAGTATTTTTCTTTTACTTTTATTTCTTGAATTTAATTTTTTTTCTTTTTTTTTAACTTTCTTCCCAGTAAATTAATCAATGCAACTGTATGACCAAGACAAAGCCTCTGGGATTAATAAAGTTCTTTGAATCTTGAATCTTGCCAAATACTGAGACACGTTACAATCAGATTTTTATTATGCTTTTACATACAGAAAATTTAAATAATAATAATGATAATTAAAAAAGGGGGGGGGGGGGTACTAACTTTTACACATGACTGTATGAATCATTCGAGCAAAAAATCTAACTTAAGGCATGAAATTGTGAGAAACAGGTGCAGATGATGACTGTGGTGATGCTGAATGCTGAGTGGTTGGATCAGACGAGAGGGGAAACGAGGTTGCTGCTGAGGTTGTTACATAAACAAACTATTTTTTAAATCGGATCTTTCTAAAGCATTTTTTTTTTTATTGAATCGACATAATTTAATTTAAATTAACATTAAGAAACAAGGGTTGGCTCAAGAATTTTGCATAGTACTGTACGTATGTTAAAACATTGAGATAAGCTGTGTCTCAAAAAGAAGTCACCACTCTATGCTGCTCTAATACTGTACATAGCAAACATCACTCAGATCCCGGACATGTTGCATGGGAATGATAAATAAACATATTAGAGGAGGAGCAGGGCTTGAAATTATGCCTCTATGACTTCATATTTGCTCCATAAACCTGACATGAGTCTTTTTAAATACCAGGCAGATTTACCGCCGGTGCTCAAGGAGATCGTCTATCTCTATGGCCTTTCATTTGAGTTGAGTACTGGAAGAGTTTTATACACCCTGATTTAGCATCGAGGCTGCGTTATGCAAGAAGGTCACTGACAGTAGCACCTATCTTCGAAAAAAATAACAATAATGTATTTCTCAAGGCCACACAGTGCCTAATTAGCAGGTAATGCATTTCAGAAAACATGCATGACAGGAGTGTAAACGAAGTTGTGGTAGGTCACGAGAGGTATTTTCTCACGCTATATACTGTATATCACCAGGCATTAAAACTAGGTTTGAGGGCGATTTCTCTTCACCTCAGTCAATAAAAGGCGTAGTGCTCGTTGGATTGCAGGTATCTTGGGTTTACCTTGTCTGTGCAATTATCACTAAGCTGTCAGGTAGGATTAGGACCCGTAAGCCTCAGCCAGTGATCTGCAACACAAGGCAAAAAAAAAATACAAGATCCGACAAAATCACCAGTCTTAAGGTACATCGTACAAATAAAGGGAGAAGTCCGCCTAGAAAAGGTGCCGGGTATAAAGATAATGAATACACCTGTTCTTTTTCATGGACTGGCTCTTTCTGGGATCATCATAAGCTTCCAGGATACAAAGTATGGATGCGAAGGATTTAACGATCCTATAAAATAGTTATACGCCGCCTATATAACCAGAGCCATTCCTAAGACCTTTTTAGCAGCATCTAGAATGTTAAAGTGAAATTTTGTCTTTTTTTTTTTTTTTTTTCGCTTTTATCCTCAACAAATAGGTGTGAGAAGTGAGGTAAGCTTCTGACTTTTTTTTTCCCCCCCCTTATTGCTCCACCATCACCATACAATTTCACACCGATTGTGGGATTGATTAAAGTTAAAAACAAATCTGTGCCACACAAATGCCTAGCAGTGATTGCTGTATGTCAGAGAAGTGGCAAAAAAAAAAAAAAAGGGTAAATCACAGCGCTCTTATTGATTGAAACAGCTTCGGAATAACAAGCGTGGGATGAGAAAACTCCGTCTCAGCAAAACGGGTGACAAATTATAAGGATTTGGATCAAAGTCTCCAATCCCCAGGTGATAGGCTTTCAAAAAAAAAAAAAAACGAGAAACAGAGAGAAAGAGAGAGAGAAAGGGAGAAAAAAAAAAAAAAAAAACACATTGATCCATCGTGCCAGATCTATTTAAATTCTCGATCCGTACATTCAAACATCGCTCCTCAGAAACAACCCCCTCGCACAGGAATTGACAGCTTCGTCTCAGCCAATCGATACCTTCAATTCAGAAACATCCTCCAGATCTGATTTGATTAAACAAGCAGGGGTGGACGGCAATCGATAAACCACAGTAAACTCAGTGACTCTCTGATGGGTTGAAGGAGCTGTTACAGAAGCAGAAGAAGCAGAAGCAGAAGCAGAAGAAGAAGACGAAGATGAAAGTGGCTTTCACGGCTCGAGGGTGTCAGAGGTGCAGAGATGTCAAAGCATTAAGCCACTTCTGTCAAATTTCAATCAGGAACTACTCAGAGATGGTCTGTTCCAAATCAGAGAAAAGTCAAGTGGGACCATCAGAGCATTCTAGACGGAATTCACCTTTACTACCAAGTCCTCCAAGGGGAAATTGTACGGCTTGAGCACTGTCACGGTGTCGCCCTGCACCTCCGGGGTTGGGGGTTCAAATCTCGCCTCTGGTTTGGATTTGTGGTGTTTTGCACATTCTCACATGCTTGTTGGGTTTCCTTTAGGTGCTCCGGGTTCCCCCACAGTCCAAAGACGTGTTGTAGGTTGATCGGCATTTCCACATTTGCAAGAAGGTAAGTAATATCCCGTTTCTGGAGTGACCATTGGCGTGAAGTCGTAGGTCACAATAGAGTGATGGATGGCCAGGATTATATTAATATTAAACAATATTTACTTTAACATAAAGGAATCATATGTTTTAGAATTACAGAATGCATGTATTTTCAATAAGTTACTTTCACCCGCTTTGCCACCAAAACCGTAATAACCTCAGTGTTCTGACACCATCATTAACCTTTTCATCAATCTGATGAAAAGTGCTACACTAGCACTTTTACTGAATCGGACTACGCGGTCCAGCTATTGCTCCCTATGTGCATCAGTGGGCCACACATGACCCTGTCGCTACTTCTCATAGCAGCTACATTTTCAATATCTGGTTACAATGGCGGCTGGAAGTGGGTGGGATATACAGTATAAGACAGCAAGTGAACTTTTTTTTCCTGAAGTTGATGTGTTGGAAGCAGAAAAAATGGGCAAGCATAAGGACGTGAGTGACCTTGTCAAGGGCCACATTGTGTTGGCTGGACGACTGGATCAGAGCAACTCCAAAACAGGACATACAACAGGACAGGGGTCTGGACATACTGTACCAAAAGTAATCCAAGGAAGGAAAACCGGTGAACTTGCAACAGGGTCATGGGTGGCCAGGGCTCACTGATGCAATTTATCCAATAGATCCAATAGAAGCGCTCGTGTACGAGCTGTTGCTAACATGAAAAGATGTGTCTTTTGTCTTTTGTATTTCAGATTGAAAATACAAACTATAATGAAAATCCGACATATTACGAATTATTATGACAGAACTAGTAGTCATTGATTTACTTGTCTATAGCAGATGCTGTTAATGCTAATTAACTTCCAGCTTATTTGGGGCCTCATACATCCCGCATTCAGAACAGTCGCAAAGCAATCACTTATTCCAAGATCCCGGAACTCCCTTTTGAGTCTGTTCATCGTAACTTCCCTGAGAACAGTTTTGTACTCGTGTTATTGTTTCTCTTTCTATTTTCTTTTTCTAATCTTCAGCAACGAGGTGCCAAGCCGAATAAAGCGAAAGAGGAAAGCGGCAATCTGATTAGCAGAAAGCAAAGCGGATAAGGCGAGGCGAGGCGAGGCGGGACCTCAGGCTGTGTAACGCGTCCCTAAAGGCAAGAATACAGATGCGAACGTCGTCATTTGCATTGTTTGTTCTTGAAAGCGCCGTGAGGAAAGAGAAACTGTCGTGTAGATTTTGGGCATTGACTTTCTGCAACATTACCAGAAGGTGAAAGAAATAAAACAGCCTCCATTTGTGTTCGTGGCTTTGAAGATGCGCCCTGCTGAGACAATGTTCATGGATCATCTTAGATGACAGTCAAGAAGTATAACAAAGTGCTCTTTGTGGAACCATCTGGCATGGAGATGAAACGCACCGAGCCAGAGAGCATTCGAATCGCCAACAAAAGTCTGACAACAGAACGACAGAGCTCTGGCTTCATGGTAGTGATACTAGTGGCAATGACAGCAATTCTTTTTTCTTTTTTTTTTCCATTTCAAACGATGAACTCTTCTTCTATTGGCAGATTATTTCCGGAATTTAAGATTTTATTTCCTTATTATTTCTAGTTTCTGGGTTCTCTTTTCTTTCCTTAATTTACCTTACATTTAATTTCTTTTAATTTCTTTCCTTTTTATTAACTTTTCCTAGTTTTTCTTTCCCTTCCTTTCCTTGACTTACTGTGGCTTTTCTCATGTTCCATTTTTTTTACCTTAACCTCCCTTATCTTTCTTAGTTTCCCTTTCCTTTCCATAGTTTTTCTTTTCTTTTTTCTTTTCCTTGGATCTCATTGCCTTTCTTTTCCTTTACTTAACTTTCCTTTCTTTAATTTTTTTCATTTCTTTTTCTGTCCTTAGTTTTCCTTCCCTTTTATTTCCTTTCTTTTCCTTAGGTTGAATTTCTTTTTCTTTATTTTCCTAAACTAAGTTTTCCTTTCCGTTTTTCCTTAGATTTCATTTCTTGTTTTCCATACCTTAGCTGCCCTTTTATTTCATTTACTTCTTGCTTCCTCTTCTTCCTTTTCTCTTCTTCTTCTTCTTCTTCTTTTATCCTAAAACGTGACTCCACTTTCCTCTTATTCTTTGGCTCATGCCAAGATCTTTCTCAAGTTAATTTCCACCATACAGCATTTTCCCTATTTTTTTTTCTTTCCCTGTTTATACAAACTTAGTTGTCATTATAAAATGTGAATCACTGACCATAAAAAAGAAAACCAAATCTATCTCCCAAATCTTTGATAAGGAGGATAGTCGCAGGATAGATTCACGACACACAATCAAATCTGACCGCAAAGTCACGAAACAGGAAGTGATGTCATTTCTCGCCCTGGCACCTACCTGACATGAACAAACAAGCTTTTTTGGTAGTTCATTGTAACTACTGAAAACAGGAGGTAAGCGGAATCTCTCAGCAACAGACGGACCTGTTGCAATCAAAGTGAAACTATAAACAATATTGTAAAAGTCTTGAGTCCCTCTTGTTTCTTCATATAAAATTTTATTAAATTATGTAGATATAATAAAGGTAATGGGAACAAATGTTTTACTGCAACAGGCTGCAAAGTGCCTGAAGATACAACTTATTTATGTAACAACCTCAGCAGCGACCTCATTTCCCCTCTCGTCTGTTCCAGCATTCAGCATCACCAGTATAATAATCACCAGCCTGATCATCTTTCATCATCTGCACCTGATTCTCACCGGTTCATGCCTTAAGTTAGATTTGTTTTTATGCCTGATTAATTCATAGGTCACAGGTCAGGTACTGGACTGAAAATAAGAGACAAAAAACAAGCGACAAAAAGTCCAACAGGAAGCCTGGAGAACTATTTCTCAAGAGTACATTAACAATACAAGAACATCTGGCTCATTGTAAGCAGAAAAATGAAGTAGTGAGGTGTGAGACAAGACTTTTGCTCAGCATTCTACACTATATTTTCTTGAGAACAAGCGCAGATTTTCTCAATGGCACACTATAGATTATCTTAAAGAACACATAAATAATGAAATAAAATGGACCTTTCTGTTGTTACTGTTGAATAACGCTGTTGGAAATTCATTCAAATGAAGCAGAACAACTTCAGGATGAACTTTATATAAAACTTTTATAAAATTCTTTGTCAGAAACAGAGGCTTACTGTCACATTCTAATCTTGTTGAACTTTTTAAAAAAAACGAAAGTGAGATCATGTCATTTTTGGTGGGCTGAGGAAAACTTTATGAAGAACGACAGACTTCAAAACCAAAGCAAAATAAATAAAGGAAAAGCTACTTTTAAAAAAAAAGGATAAAAGTCAGCAATAAAAAGCTGAGAGCATTTCTTTGCAAGAAATCTTATTTCAGCTAATTGAACTGCGGATGTTTAAATCACCAAGATAATGAATATTAGGCTTGGCTAATTAAAAGAGAGAGATCGTTACGAAATTATAGCTCATAAAACATAATCAGTTTATAAAATGCATCTAAGAAACCTCGAGGATCTTAAAACGGTAGTTCTCTCCATCTTTTACGTAGACGTGAAAATTACCTTTTTTTTTTCCTTCTTAAAAAACACTTCTGGGTTCTAAGGGGTTAAACATGGCATCCGAATATAGCCTCGTGGGCCTGTGGTGACAGGAAGGGCCGTCCATTTGTCAGCCAGATGATTTCTAAAGCACAAGCACGCGTATGCCTGGCCGAACATCACGGCACAAACACAATCACTTCACCTAAATCTGATCCGGACAGGATTTATGAAAGCGGGATCCCAGACATGCTCAGCTTTCTAGAGCTGCGGAAGGAAATAAGAGAAGCGGAGAGCGGAGCTCCTAAATGTGGAACCTCATAGTGTAAAAGCGGCATCCTTGATTTTATTGTGATGATGATCCATCTGAGAGTCTTACAGCAACAACGCATTAGGATGGAGACCAAGTACTAAGTGGTCACTGGAGCTTTTAGTCAGACAGATGCAACAGTACTTCAACAACGACAATAAAAGTTCAGGTCAAGCATGTAAATTTAGACACTTTTGCATGACTTAACTCATATAATAGTTGAAGTTCATTTTAATGCGTTAGAATTCCTCCAAATTTTGCATAAAACCTGATTAGTGCACTTTAAAGTATTTACTTGCTATAAACTATATCCATGCAGACAATGATTCTGTTGTTATAAAATATCTTGTTTTGAAATGACACTCATACAAAGCCTTCTACAGTACCTCCAGTTCTCTCCGGTGTTCAAATTGAGTGTGTAGAACATGGCATCCAGAAAGTAAAAATTGTCTTTATTTCTTTATATAATCCCCTGCTACACTAGTGCACTTATCCCAGCGTTTCACAAGTGTTTGGATACCATGAAATTATAGCCTCCCCGGAACTCCAATAATGACCCAAACATGTGGGAATGGCTTGGACCGTACAAAGGGGAATGTTTTTACAGAGGATCTGGCAATAACTCCCATCTGAGTTCCTGTAACGTGCAAGTGGTGTCCCACTCGCTGAATGTTCACAGGAACGACTTTCATGGATGCGAAGCCTTATTTAAAACGTTTGCACCATTCAAATGTTTTACTGCGGATAAAAGTCTCAACACCATACTGTGCTTGAAGCCTTCTGTAAATGTCAATCAGCTTTTATACCTTCATTTACCAAAAAGTTCATGATATGAACTTAAACGCCCCTCATATAATAAAGCCCAGTAATATCATGATGCAAAAGTTGTTGAACTATGGGTAGTTCTGATTCAAACACTCGTTTGTTTTCCTTTTGTTGTGGTTCTTTGGTCAAGTGGAAACACAGAAGCCAAGGAAAACCACTGGTCCAAAAGTGTCTGCATACGGTATCTTGGTCTGGTTTCAAGTGAACTCTAGTGTTGTCTCATTTTAAGTCAGACAAATACGCTTTTTTGCAGTATGTTATTGGTTTGTTTGATTGATTGATTGATTTATTGATATTTGATATTGATGTGAATTGCTAAACTAAGCCCAAGGGCTGAAGTCGTAGAGAAACGTGATGTGTTTTGGAGGTAAACAAAGAGAAAAACACTTTTCAAACTATTTTTAAAAAAAATATATTTTCAACTTATCATTTATTCATCACAGCTTCCATGCAGCTTTTTTTCATCTCAAGTGTTTTCCACACAAACTTGCACCTTATTCCATCACCATATTTCTAACTAATGGACAAAACAGATTCACAGAGCTCAGTATTAAGTATTAATTTTGCTCTGATCCGGACTAATAGGTGTAAAAGCGCCCTTAAGCCGCATTTACTCCTGACTGGAGCTTTATTGACAGTTCATTTCATGCCTCTTTGCCCTGCACACTCTCCTACATCAGTGAACAAAAGCTATTGCACAGAGTATAACTTATGAACAAGCAAGTGCGTCACTCCTCCCTTCCTGTTGTACGCGAAATTTGCATTTACATTTGGGGAACAGATGTCTCCATATGTTCCAGCTTCGTGATGCAATGATTGTGCTGTAGTTCATGCTCCGCAGACTTTGAAAAATAAACCCATCGCGCTAAGCAAGGATGAAGACGGAACCCGTGACAAAAACATTTGATTGGTGCAGTTTTAACGTGACGTGCAGTGACTCTGCTAGATCAGAGTGGAAGGATTAGCATTTTGCGGAAAAGCGTCTATGATATGCATACGCGATAGAAACCCATTAGGAGTAAAGAAACGTCCTTGCCGATGAGGGACCTGAACCCTGACTCAAACCCCAGCTCACTTGCAATTCAAATTGAAGCTCCATCTACTCATTAAAATGGACAGGCGAGGGGAAAAAAAAAAAAAGACTGATTTATATATCAGGAAATTCTGCATTAAAAAGTTAGATTTGTGTTTAAGTGCATGACGCGCATAATGCACTCATACACAGAACTTTTAGAGCAGGAATGCCACTTGAAAGGGCAAAAATGAAGCACTTAAAACTAAATAGTGTTAGTTAATGCTTCAATTCTTTACAAAAACTCTTCATACGGCTAAAATGCGCTAGATGTTTCGCAATAACCATAATGCCTGATTACAGAAAAGGATGGCAGTGACACATCTACATTTGATCTGCTTATGCTTTTAATTACTTTATCAAGTGTGGCAGGGGGTAGCTATTCCGCTTTTTTGGTTACTTAATTGGTCAAGTCACGTCTAGGTGTGGATGTGCGCATGTGTGTGTGGGTGTGTGTGCATGGTGTCCTGAAATCCACCTGTAATGGAATCCATCAGCAGCACCCTGACCTGGATAAATTCCTACTGAAGATAAATGAGTGAAATAAACGTGTAAAAGAGCGTCAGATAATTATGTATACAAGTCAGAACCGTTGAGGAGAGATTTCATCATCATTGCCATTGTCTTTCACAGTTTTCATCTCAGGCTATTAGATGTTTTCCTCAGTGTTCCATTTCTCTCCTTTGTTCTAACTCACTCTTACTTTACTATATTTACTCGCTGTCTGTATGAAAAACAATGAACAGTAGGCAAAAAAAAAGGTTGTCTAGATGAAAAACTGGAAAACAAGCAAAGAAAATAATAAAACCTTAGTGGAAAAAAAAATCATGGATACACTGTACAGAAGGTCACATTTACAGTCAGGTCCATAAATTTTAGAACAAAGATACATTGTTGTTGTTTTTTTTTTATTTGTTTGTTTGTTTCTGAAATGAAACTCTCAAAATGAGTCAGGACTATCAGCTAAGCAGGTTGAAAAGTGTACTGTAGCATTTACCATTCAGGAATCTCATCTTGGATGAAAACATGAAGTCAGAAACCCTTGGACATGACCGAATGCTGAGTTCCTCCCTTGAGTTGCTTTGCCAGGCCTTTATTTGTTCTCATCATTCTGGTGCAAGTTAACCTTGGATTCATCAATCCATAGAATCTGTTTTCTGACTCCAGTCCGAGCTGGCCTTCCTGTTGTTGAGTGTTACCAGTGATTTGTTGCACCTTGTATTTACTTCATAGATCCATCTCTTGACTGTAGGCACTGACAACGACACGTCTACTGTACCTCCTCAAGAGTGTTCTTGGCATGGCTAGATGTTGTGAAAGGGTTCTTCTTCACCATGGACAGACTGTGGTCATTCACAGGTTGTTTTCCGTGGTCTTCCAGGTCTTTTAATGTTGTTGAGCTTGTCAGTTAATTCCTTCTTCTTAAGAATGTTTCTTAATGTTGCGCAGTAATTGGTAACTACCAATGTTTTTGCGATCTCTCTAATAGGTTTACTTGTTTTGGGTTTTCTTTTTCAGCCTAACGATGGTCACCAAATGCAAATGTATCCCTCAGAACTACCTCCAGGCCTTGAATCTGCATGATGACACACCTGACCATGCAACTGTTCATCAGTCATTTGTTCCATTATTTATGAGCTATTTACATATGGTTGCAATTCCTAAATGGTTATTGCCACACTTTCAAATCATTTAAATTAAAGGCTGAATGTCTTGACTTCACTCATACTGTATATAGACTGTTTCATTTATACTATACAGTGTTGTGGTGTACAGAGGCCAAATCCACTCAAAAACTATCTTTGTTTCAAAATGTATGGACCTGACTGCAAATTATATATCTTTTTATAAGACTTTATTGAACTATTGTCATTCAATGAATTGAAGATAACTACTGTACAACCCCTACTACTACTTCTACTAGTACTGCAACTCATTTTAGCAAAGGAGTCTAGAGATCGCTTGCAAGTATCCAAAATACTGCAGCAAAAATACTGACTAAAGCCTGGCTTGGTGGATGGCTGGTGGTTGGCTTCTCCAACACCCATCGTGAGACCCCTGCACTGGCTTCCTATAAATCATCGAATTCAGTTCACGATTCTAGCTTCTGGCCCCTGAATATAAATCTGGGCTTCTTCACCGTTACACCTCGGTAAAGCCGTTGAGATCTCAGGATCACAATCCGCTGGTTGTCCCTGGGACAAGACTTAAAACACAAGATGACAGATTCAGCTTGTACGCTACACCATGCAATGCTTTACCTTTGGAAATACATTCTGTGGTCATTTTTAAAAAGCAGCTAAAGAGCCATCTTTTTAAATGTGCGATTGATTAGTTTTATCTTTTATCATATTACTCTTTATTCTTTTCTTAATCTTAAGAAAAAAGTTTTTTCGAAAAGTCCAAAAGTTTTTTTTTTTTCATCTTTTTGATTAGTTTTACTTTTTGATTGTAAGTTTATTGTCTTTTATTATGCTCATGATTGATTTTCTGCACAGCACTTTCTGACACTTTACGTTTTAAGAGCTATATTAATAAAAATGTACTTACTTGAGTTTACACAGACAGGAGCACGAGCTCGATCGAAAACCATGGCACCGCATGATACATCAAAAGTAAATAAACAGAAATAAGTAAGTTGTTCTTAGTTTAAACAAATCAACTTAAAGGTTATTTGCCAGAGTACTTCCTTCATGGTTCTGTTTTTCTACATGAACAAGAGAACAAGAGGCTTTTAGAGAGCTATTTAAAGATGCACACAACAATAATAATAATAATTGCAGTAATGCAATTTACAGTATGTACAGTAATCATCTATAAGGATTTATGAGCGGTATAACAATGTTAAATTGATGATAATTCAGAACATGAGAAAAAAAGCATGTAAATTATGAATAATCTGTGCTGAAAATGATGGGTCCTTAGATCTTTCTACAAGAAATAGAAATAACACTCCATTCAGTCCGAAGCTCAGTACACTCCAGCAAGAGCTCATATACTGTACAGTACTCAACCGGTGAGATCTTACTGTACATGATGAGTATCTCAGAGAAATCCATGCCAGAAGGGACCAAATTTAAAACCCTCAGTCGCATTAAGGTACGTGCACTAGACAAAGTACTTCAAGTTCTAAAATGTAAAGGGGAAAGTCTTTTAAAACTCAAATCGTGCTCAAACCACAGTGTGGTATGAACGTGGTTCTGATTTTTATTATTATTTTTTATTTTTTTGAAAGAGACAGAAGCAAACAGGTCATAAATATATCAGAAAGCTCGGTGCTCAAAGTAGAACCTCCGACGTGATGAAATCGAATAATGTACAGCAAGCTAGTTAAGTAGCTACAGTAAGTGCGTGAATAATTAATGAAAAGTGCAATAAAACAGCCTACGCACACTTTACAAAGTCATGATCACCATTTAGCATCTCATGGGTATATTATGTTTAATATAATTTCACCAATTTGAAATGCTTCTCCATGATACTGTATTAATATCTCCAACACTATTTCTGTCTCACTTAAAGAAACAAGGCAGTATCTCCACTGTGCATTCTACTGTATACTGCAGAAAATACAATGAACAGGTCACAGTGCGCACTTTCATCCTCATCAGCCCTAAAGGTGAGGTGTTAAAGTACATTTTATATCATTTATATATGTTATTTATTCATTTATTTATTATATACTGTTTATACATTTAATTATTTTCCACCACGATGTTTTGGATGTATTTCAAAAACCAGGAATCTTCACATGGATAAGGAGCTCATTAGTATGTGTGATGTCACAGCAGTAGCAAACTAGGGCTCATCAGTTGAATGATTAATATTGATACAATGTTAGTACATTTGTTTGTATTGAGTTTTTATTTTGTTTTTATTTTATTTGTAATTTTTTTGCATTTTGTGCAAGATTTCGTGAAGACATAGCACCATGGGGTCCCAAGAATGTTATCAAGGACGGTAACAAGAATAAAACGGAGCCACTTTAAGTTTTGATTTTAAAGCAGCCAGTGACAAGTGCAATCATAAACTAAGGTTAAGTGAGGTTTAATGTCTATTAATTGTATCATTTTACTACATTAAAATTTACATTTACATTTCAAAATTTTTTTATTGTTTTATTTGCAAAAAATATAATTATAATGCTGAGGCTTTCATGGCTTTTATGTGACAAATATGAAATTTTAATTTGGTAATATCGGTAATATTTTTGGGTGGTTGTAACGGATTATCCGCATTTACTTTATTTTCTATGGGAAAATGCGTTTCGCAATGAGACATTTCGCCTTAAGAACTCATATCCGGAACGGATTCAATTCGTACGCTTTATGTATAAAACAACCTGTGCGAAGTTTGCCCCCATAGGATCAGAAAATTTACAAAAACAGGTTAATTCACATCATTCACAAAATCTGCATCACTTTTCAAAGTGGTCTTATTAGGTTTATGCATTGTTTGTGCATGCAACAGAAAGGTTTGTGCTCATTTGGGTTTTGAGCTCTTAGGATTTTTTTAGGTGTCTTTGGGTTAAAAATCTGTGTCATTCATAACACGAGCTGAGTAAATGTGGCTTTGTCATTTAAAAAAGAATTCATACTGTTAAAGTTTTCCTAACATTAAATCATACAGTAAAGTCACCATGACCAAGCAGCTGTTGAGGAACAGCCGCTCTGCGTGCCACAAACAGCAACACCGCGGCCTCTGTTGTTTTTGTAAACAAGGAAACATCTGGCGAGAGCGACGATCATGTGCTTTAATGTGGCGGAGTAAAAAAAAAAAAAAAGATACAAAATACTTTTATATAATATACAAACATACAAACTAACGAGACCAGTTTAAACCATACTGACAATATGGGTCACTGTATTAAAAAATATAGCATTTAAAATCTTTCAGGGAAACGGCAAATATCCTCCGCAATTTTTTTTCACAAATTCTTTTTAAATGAAATTATTACTGTATTTACACTATTTATAAAAAAGAAAACATCAGTGCATACCCAAGAAAACGTGCCTGCATGAATTACAGTACATATGGGAGTAACATCTGTATTTTACATCCTAGCGCTGCGGGAGACACAGCGGTACAGTACTGTACAGTATACGGGTTTACCTTTTTTTCTTTTTAAAGGATAATGTGTTAAGCTGAGTTTGAAACTAAACTAAAGTGTTTTGAGAGGATATTTGGGAGCATGTTTACTGTAGGGTTTAAACTACAAACATAGGCATTTATAGGCATTTTTCAATTCACAGGATCTATAGGAATGTAACCACCGCTAATATTTTCTGGGGTTATATGTATACTGAAAAATTATTACCAAATAATAATAATAAGGGTTATGAAACTCACCAATGCAGCGTTTTTTTTTTGTTGTTGTTTCTTTTTAGAATTTTGAAAAAGTCTGGTTAAACAGATAAGCTCTAGATAAAGCAAGACACCTTGTGATGCGATGTAGTACAGTAATATTTATTCTACAGCTGTAACTGAATATTGACCAAGGTTTATTCCAAATATTTTGACATGCAATTGAACAGTCCTTAACATTTATATTTAGCATTCAGAGCGACTAAAATACAGTAAAAAGTCATTAATTTAAAAAATAAGGCTGGTGCAAAAATACTTTATCAAAAATTGTATTAATAACTATAATTATAATAACAGTTATAGTTAATAATAATTATATTAAAACATAGGGCTGTGTGTTCAGATTACGTAATATACCAAATCTGACAAATCTATTGGTAAGGTAAAGTTACTAGTGAGATAAGCAGAATACGAGCAGTTGATCCAAATGATGTTAGAATAAATAAGACGAGGAGACTACAGTATAGAGCTATACAGATCAAACTACAAAGAGAGCAAACATGTTTGCATAAACCATTCTACTTATTTTTCTAATCATATAAGTTGATTTAGTTACAGTACGTATTTCCATGACAGTTAAATATGAGTTTGGCATCTAATATAATGTCAAGGAAGCCACTGATTAGACCCGAGATTACTCCCGACAGAAAGAGCAGTATACGATTTACAGCTTTTTCTTATTTTCAGTGGTAAACATCGAGTACATTTGTTACTGAGTTTAATGAAGTTTGTTCTATTTATATGGCAGTATATCTATACATAATTGCCATAATTGCCATCTGCCATCTGTAAACTTTAACAAGTACTGCATGGCAGCTAAAATAAAGCAATCTACTTTTGATTAAGTTTAAAACCAACATTGAACAAAAAGTAAAATTCTCCATGTAGCCGACATCTCCAACGTCTGTAATAAATTAATAAATTGTTAGACCGGGAAAAAAAAAAAATCTAATTTCACAATTGTAATGCTCTTTTTAGCTCATTGGGTGGTATGATGCCCTTAAGGGCACTTGATTGCCACCATTTTTTTTTTAATGGAAAATGGACGTTTCCTGGCAACTGGTACCAACAGTGTGTATTTACTTTAGCTTTTTTCCCCCTTTTTTTAGTGTATGAGCAAATTATTCATTGAATTAATGATGGTTGTAACCTTTTAAATAAAACCTTCAGTTACTGATTTATTACTAGGATGAAAATTAAGAATTCTCACAAAACATATATTAACAATGGAATCCCGGTTCAGAATTAAGCGCATCCATCCATTCCATTATACCTCATCGTACTGTATGTCTTCTTTCAGAAATACTGATACATCTCCAATTATTCGCACATCTCCTTACTTTTATGTACAAAGTCTTAAGAGCAGAAAAGAAGCGGAAAATGAAAAGCCTTTTCACCGAATAAATGGGATTCTGTGGTGTTCGAAAAATATTCCAACTGAAATGGCTTTATGAAAAAGTAAATTCGCTCGAGCCGGGGCATGTAATGTTTCACGCATTGTCCTAAACATTGTGAATTCGCACCGATGAGGGGGTGGGACAGGGGACAGTCACCTGAAAGCCTATTGAAGACCTGATACATGTGCTGTCATCAGCCTTGAGCTATTTTTTTTTTGTATTTTTCCTATTTTTCAGTTTAGTGTTAAAGTAAGTTCCAAAAAAGAAGAACAGTGAGGGTTTTTCTTTTTTTTCTTCCCCCCCCCCCCCCCGCCCTTTTTTTTTTTAAAGTAAACATTTAAAAGCTTTTTGAAACATCTTTATTGAGGACGATGGAATATAAACTTTTGACATCTATTTAAAGAAAAAAGTTTTGATGGCTGTCACAACTGGGAGGCTGTTCTTGAAAATGTTCAAGGATTGTAGTATTGTAAAGTGTTTGAATAACTTGCAAGAATAAAAGCTCAAAAGAGACAAATTTTTTCTTTTTCTTTTTTTTTTTTTTTAGGAAAACAAGTCCTCGTTCTGTTGTGTTTACACGTCCCCGGCTGACACTTTGATCATTCATGTTTTGTTTCAAAATGAAAACAAAAAAAGCTCTTTATTTTTTTTTCCTTTCATGTACAGAAAATGATTATTTCCAGTTGTCTAGAAATTAAATCTTTGCAAATCCCGGGAAGTACTGGTCGGCTATTCTATGGATTAAAATAAAAAGTGTACAAGTGTTTTGTTGTGCCTGCAGATTTCAACGTGTGTGTGTGTTTTAATAGATTCTTCCGAGATGTAGAGTTGAAGCAGAAATAAAATTAGCTCCTGACACTTATCTATCGTAGAGCTTACCTGGGGAGAAAGCAGCTCGGGCCTGATAACCAGTTAATCATTTCCTCCTAGATGCCCTTATTTATGAGGGACAACCCACGTACGGGGCTTTTTTTTTCATTTTTTTTAATTTGCTGTATAATTGTGTGCTCTGCTAAATTAGGGCATGGAGCTAGATTAAATTTAAAAGTCAAATAGCCTGAGGGAAAAGTGGAAAGACTTTCTGCGCACAACAACGAACATACAACAAAGACCCGGAGGCGTGTTGAGACTTTTGACGGACAGCGTCGAGCCGTCCTCGATTCTCACTCAGACCGGCTTCACTGCGGCGCATGAGGGCCCTTTAAATCAAGATAAATAGAACTTCACATGCATAATTAATGCCCGTGTCTGACACATCTGACATCGATGATACCAGTGTTACGATTGTCTTAAAAGACTTCGAGTCGAATCAAAAGGACTTGATTAAAATTACCCATTTCGTATGAATTCATAAATTAATCAGTAGCCCTTCCCCTTCCATCTAGCGTTTTGCCAGCCAGGCCAAATCGCTTCTAAGGAGCAATATGTGATTCATTTAAATTTTGTATAAATCCATTAAATTATCTGCCGAGCATAAGAGCGGCGCAATCTGTTCCAGAGTCGCAAGTTCAGAGAGGGCACGAAAGATGGAAACGTCAAAAAAATCACAGATGATCATGACGGACGTCTCGCCTTCTTGCTACATCACCAAAGTTGGAGTCAGTCCAACATCAGGTCACCTCTAAACCACCTGAACTAACTTCTCGTCAGCTCAGATTGCTTATTGTCAGGACGGAGAATTGAGGAAGCATTTAATTGCTCTCATTTGTCTCCACTTAGGCTTACGCTGGGTTTTTTTTTTTTTTTTTTTGCAAAAGGATGCACATTATCAGTGTGAAAAATCACTCGACTAATGGGGCCTTAATTTGATTTAATTACCAAGTTCATTAGCAAAGCAGAATTAAAGTATGTTTAGCTGCAGGGCTAGTCAATCCTGTCCCATTTTTTTATAAACGACCAGCATCTGGAGCTCCTCTTCTCAATATCATGGAACGTTCGACAGGATGACTTTATTCGGGTTCGAGAGGAAACGGGAATTTAATTCCATTGATTAGTTTCTCCACCGGTCGTACTCGCTCGTGTTGAAGCGGCGCGGCTTGGAAGTGACGGCTGCATCGAAAGCAGATCCGTTTTCGTTCCCTTGGTATGAAAACCAGGCGTTAATGCTAATTATGCGACATCGGATCTTCCCGCCTGTGGCCGAGGACGCGGGTTCTAATTAAGCGCCATTACTGCATCAGTAGGACAGTCCTGAACTCCGCTGGCTGGGTTTCAAAAAAAAAAAAGAAGAAGAAGAAGACGACTCTGGAGAGACATCGGTGTGTGTTGCAGCATGTCTTAATACTGAAATAAAGACTGCGGATGTGTGAGAGAGAAAATGAGGTGTCTGTGACCGAACGCTGATTGAAGCTGTTAGTTTCGAGAGGACGGTCGGGAAAGCGGAGTGAAGAACAGCAACTGTTTACAGATCATTAAAAAAAATGAAGGGTTATTTATTTGATTTTTTTTTTTTTTAGAGTCAAGGTACTTCTGATGTTCGGTGGCGTCCGCGATAAACAGCCAGTCCGAGGTGGAAAAAAACAGATCCCTGCATGTCTTTTAATTACAATCATGTACAATCAAGTGAAGCATAACCAACACAAACACCATAGAAATCACTTCCTATACACTGAACAATTAGTTTTCACTCATAGCCTGTTATGATTGTGCAACCTGTAGGTTTCCTCCCACAGTTCAAATACATGCAGATTAGACCTACTGGCTATGTTAGGGCTTAGGGGTAAAATATGGGAAGAAATACAATAGTAATCACCATTGGCCTTCACGGTCCCCAGTTGGACTATAGAGCTTCCTAGATGGATGGATGGAACCTGTAGCTTATCATTCTCGCATTACACCAACAGGATAAAGTTAATCGCTGTCCTGCTGCCTCATTTCATGTCTTTAGCTAAAAAGTAAACGAGCTGAGTAACGAAGCAATGCGAGTTCTTTTCTTTTGGATTTTTTTGAGCTTCGTGGGTTCCTCATTCCTCAAAATCAACAAGTAGGAAAAACACGCGAACATAAGAATGTGTATGTGCGAGGTAATAATCTGTTTTTGACAGTGCATTGACCTGAAATACTTTAATGTAGCTTAATAAAAAAGATCCATGCTCTGTGCGTGTGTGTGACTGAATGAGTGAGTGAGAGAAAGAAAGAGTGTGTTTGTGCAAGAGCTCCAGCAAGCAGGTAGCGAGCCGAGACACTGCGTAAGCGAGGAACAGACGGCATCCAGCTGAGACCTTGCAAAGCCCACCCTCAGGGCATCAGCCAAAGAGCCACCGTGTACCGCACATACAGTACAGCAAGGCACATACACCCAGCCTGGGGGCACAACGGGGGGAGGGGAGGGGAGGGGAGGGGGGCGACACCGCACGAGATCGGCCGTCCGCGTGCTGCATCTGACGAGGGGATAAAAAACTAAACTCTGCACTTTCGCATTTCAATAAAACCCCAACGCTCAAGTTTTTCCAGCTCGGTCCATCCCGCCACAATTTTCACACTTCTTCCACTTTTGAAGTAAGAACTCAGTTTATCTCCCACATGCAATAACCGCGGCCATTTGACTTGATTTAACCTGCGCGCTGTGTTTTTCTCTCCGTAGTCGGCAGCCTGATTGTACAGTGATGGATAATGATTATATTCAAAAGCCGGGGAAAAAAAAAAAAAAGCACAACACTATGGAAATATTTCTGCTATAGGCTAGAAAAGACAAATAGTTCTCATAACGGCGGAGTGGGTGAAGGAAAATCAGGTTTTATGAAAAATCAGGCGAGAGAGATGCTCACCTGAGGCTAACTATCTTTTAGCGGCAGACTGAAATCTGAAATGCAATCAGAGCACTTTATAGCGAGACAAAGAAACTGTCTGGATCACGCGGGAGAGGGCGAATCGTACTGAACGCCTGCGCGAAATGCACTTAATTAAAAGGCGCGAGAGAACGAGGGCGCAAACAGGAGCAAATGGTTACAAATTAGGCTATGTGTGGGTGAAAAGTAAATTATAAAAATATATGTATGTATGTAATCTATTTATATAATATACTGCATAGCATTTGTCTTACAGCGCAGAAAAGCCACACAACGCTCACGTTCGTATAATTTAATGACCTGCGCCCGAGGGAGGGAGACCGGGACCGGGACGAGACCCTGACGCAATCTGCCGAGGCTCTACGCTGCCTTCATCTCATCACAATGACATTCATCCTAGTGTAATCTCGCACGCTTTTCAGTAATGTCATTTTAGAGAAGAGGAGATTCAATGCTGTCGGTCCACAAAAGGATTTTCTTGCTCACCTTGAAACGAGTTGCTACACATGTGCTCCTGCGCATTGACGCAATTGTCTAATCAGCCAATGGCGTAGCAGCAGTGCAGTGCATAACAACCTGCAGATACAGATTGAGAATTTCAATGATCACATCAAAAATATGAACATAAGAAGAAAAAAACGCATATAAACATATAACAAGGGGCAATTGTGCAAGTTGATATGGTCATGGGTCAAACACTATAGGCTGCTATAGTGCATGGCGCAGCCTGTCTACTTCCCGTCTCTGCTTTTTCTCACCATGAGCAGCTTCAGGAGCACAATCCGCTTTTTCCCCAATTTTGACTTCATAAATTCTGTCACATTCACCGCATCTGTTCATCGCGAGCAGCCCTAAATCACTCGCTGTCTCATCAGGATTCTTTACTAAATCAACCAGCACAATGTAATGATGCATAAAGAACATCGTCATTTATTTAAGTCACTACTTTTTCGCCAGCGTCATAAATAATACTTTAAACGCCTCACGGCATATTTAATCTTCTAGCTCGTGAAAGAAACACTTGGAACTGTTGAATACCACCCGACTTCCTTTTAGCAGACTTTTACCTCTGTCTCTGTCAAAGAGAAATATTCAATTCTATTCACCGGAGTGGCTCCTCTTTGGACAGCGTATGCTAAACACCTCGATTTGAATATGAAATCTCGCGGCCCGGTTAGAATAATTTGTCTCACAGCGCTTTGGAAACTAAATACATTTAAATCAATTAAGCTTCGTTTCAATCTCTTTTGTACCATTGTCTTAAATGATTTGGAGGTCTAAAGGGGGAAAGAAAAAGTACGAAGTGAAAAGACGGAGACAATTCAGCGACGCCAAGTTTGAGCTGAACTCTGAAACGGTCATCGGCATTTCCTGTGGAAGTCAGTAACCTGGTGATAGAAAGAACGCTTAATTAAAAATATATATAAAAAGGCAGAGAAATCTGCATCTGGTCATTTGTTCTTTAGGGTGCAGGTCATGATTGGAGCTGATCCAATTAAGTCAAGCACTGCATTTATACGATTCCTTTTCTTTTTGCTTTTAGCCAAACACACATTGGAGCTGCCCAAACCAAAGTTTCTATTTTTGCAATTAAAAAAAAAAAAAGAAGAAAAGCAATTTTCTTTTCTTTTTTCCTAAAAAAAAAAATAATAGCCTCCCACTGACATAAGGGAGTACACTTCCTTTCCAGAAGAGTCGATGCCTGAAAGCAAACGTGTCTTTCTATCAAACCTTTGGAACATTTCATCTCCCACTGTCATTACACGAAATTATTTTGCCGGCCAGATAAATGCCACGCAGGCAGCCAACCGTGCCAGAAAGTGATCCCACCGCCCTTTTTCTCATTTTACAGTATGTTTATAAAGAGTCGGGTCTCCGAAGGAAACACAATGATACAAAATTGGTGCCTGCGTAAAAAGCAAAAGGTGTAGCATCAACCAAAAAAATTTATACGCACTTCAACATGAAAAACATACAGCTCTCTTCTGACGATCACATGACAGCATATGGTGCGACTACAGACATCTTTAGAGGAAACATAATACTATACATAGAGTAATGCTGCCATAATTTAATTCGAGGTTTAAAAAAAAAAAGGGTATAGGTAACTGTTGAAGTGTGTATACATTTTTTCTGACATATATATATATATATATATATACACTCTAATAAGCAACCTAACAGAAAACTACAATTCCAACTTCACTTCAAACTCATTACACTTTTCTCCTGGTTTCTTCTTTCACTGACATTAACACTGTTCTTGTTTTTTCTCTCTATAATGTGTTGGGATGTTTAAGTGCCAGCTTTAATGCTTCATCTCCACTACTAATGGTCTTATAATCATTAAGCTCTTCCTGTTTTGCAGAAGCATAAAGATTACTGCCGCGATACGAGTCGGGTTCGACTAACATCATCTGCAGACTGTTACGCCACACTGGAGAGTCCCCCCCACCCACCCACCCTTACCCCCCCACCCCCTCCTTCTCTTTTCCTTTTCCGCTGTAAGGAAAACACAGAATAATGAATGGACTTCATGAAATCAATTAGAGAGCTCATTAATGCGTTTCTCTGCTTAGCGTAAGAACACAGTCCAAACATCACAGTTAACCCTAGTGCTCTGCTATATCGATTTCCCCAAAGCCAAAGATCTTTGATGGATCTGAAAGGAGTGAATGCTTGCAAGTGGAAATGTTTGAGTACTGTCCATCTGTCTCGTTCAGGCATCAATACATATCTTGTACAACAGAATGCAGTGAAGTACAACTTGTGCCACAAGTGGCGTCTTGACATTTTAATTGAATGTTGATCCTGATTGGTTAGAAAGCACTGATTAATATTAACGCGTGGCAGATTAATCCCCCGATAACATTCAACAAGTTGACCAGTCAATGCAGTTATTTATGAAAAAACACGAAGGCAATGAGCTCAAGGAACATGTGTGGGGACGGATAGCCGAAGAGCTTCGTTATGACGGCGGCAGCGTGTTTATACCCTACTCACTACTTTTAGTTTTGAGTCTTGTATTGTGTACACTGCAAGCTGTTAAGCGCATGCCAAGCTTTTAAATCTTACAGTATAATGCAACTTTTTCTGTGCTTGCCAAGAATGGAAATCTGAGGCCTGGACGTATGAGCAAAATTTTCCTGCTGAACAGACATATCATTTCACTTGTTTTTAAGAAATTCACTTAAAACTACTTCAATTATCTGTCCATGCATCAAGAAAATGTAACTTGACAGAAATCTTAAATTAAGTTCTAAAGTCTAAAAATAAGATAAGAGGCTATTAAATAACGTTTAAAACAAGATAATCAACCTCATATGCCCAGGTCTAGGATTTAAAGATATTGGCATGCACAAAAAAAATTCTATGTTATACCTATAATACAGATGTTTACAAATGTGTGTGCCAAAGATGGTACTTCTGAAGTTTATGCAACATGGAACTTAAGTGACCAAAATTTAGCTTTCTTAAAAATTTCAAGTTGCTAACTTGAGCCGTTTTGGAGAGATGATTTTATTTGTGCCACAAAAATGGCAATTTTTCAACGTTATACTGACCTGCTTCAAAAAATAATAATTTAAAATACAAATTATTCATTTCTTTATGAGTTTTGAGACTAAAATTGGTGTAAGCTTCTAAAACCATATGACCTGTAAAAATGATTGCTTACATTAAAGCATTCCGTGCAAAATGAAGTATTTTTAAAGCAAAAAATCTGTAGTGTCCGTAACCATGTCAAATTCATGTTGCAATATCTTAACAATTTAGCATTTTAGAATAACACACTTTTTCAGGTTTGTGACTGTTTATGTGAAATCTAAATTGTCCAAGTTTCATCTGAATGACAATTAAGATCATTGAAAGATCTGAATTCCAAAAAGTTACGGACACTACATAAAAGGGCATGAAATTGTATTTAGCAAATGTGTTTCTTTGATCTGATAAAAATATAAATGTGTAAGCGTAATTACAAAAAAAAACAAAGCATGAATCAGGAGATAAGAAGCATTAAGTATTATGAAAAATGGTGTTTATCTGAAAATTCACTTTTTCACCTAGGTGAGACACTTTTCAGAACCAATACCATGTTTAGGCTGAGTGTATATTTTGTCTACAGTATATCTGGACCGCTGTCTTGTTTTTTTACTCACGGGTTATCCGTTGGTCAGTCCGAAAGTAGTACACAGTAACAAGTTGAGGAGGTGAGAGAGCTGTGGAAAAACTTGAGAGACAGCTGTGTAAGGAAGAAGACAGAGGAGACTGAGGTGAGGAGTGTCCAAGAAGGTGGAAAGAACATCGTCTATTGTGGATTCCTAGTGTGTAAAGACCTTAAGTGAGAAAACAAGACAGAAGACAAGACATATTATGGGAAAATAATCAAGGATTACCACTGTAAATTGATTATTTTCCAATAACCGTTGTGTCTTCTACCACAGCACATGATGCACGTTAATTACTTATACGCCACACAATTAGCTGTAAACACCATCTTGCCATCGGTCCCATGTGGACATACTGAGCGTAAGACTGAAACACTGTTCTGTATTCCGTGTTAATTTATGTCTTTCAATCCGAACCCCCTGTGCAGATGGCACTTGAGCTTCGAATGCCTTCGCGGACAGCATACGCGGCTGTACGTACAGTACCCTACGTTTCCTAAGACAGCTCTTTAACATGCAAAGGTGCTGAGACTGCCTCTGCAGCTCAGCTCCAGATGGAGAGAGGTGTGTTGGCCAAGGATCCAGACACCACACACAGCTGGTGTCACAGCATGCCGAAGCTTTCCATCATCCGTTCCTCACAAACGAACGCCGCAACACACGACACACTCCCACTTTAAACAGCTTTGAGGAAACGGAACTGCCGCGTGTCTCGCCACACCAGGTGCTCGCAAAAACAAGCATTAAGCATTATTATTAAAGGCAGATTTCCCCACAGTTTCCCATGATTTAATGCCTCAAAGGCAAGGATCACAAAGTTTATGATGCAAAAAAGAGTTGTTTAGCTCATTAACGATCCAGTGAAGCTGAATGCACAGATAATTTAAAAAAAAGAACAAATTAAAGAGCATGATTAGGAGAAAATTTCCCATCTGAATACTATTTCATGCCTAGGACCTGACGTCAAATTATTTAGTGCATGAATGATAACATTTACCTCCAATGTGCAAACAGGTCTGAACCATTTCCATGAAACACATTCGTAAGTGAAGTGAAGTAACAGCTAACTTTATTACCGTTTCACAGAGCTGCACGTCTGTCTAGGTATGCATATTTAGGTATTATTCTTAAATTAAGACTACAATAAACCAAATATACTGTAGGTTATTCAACTTATTTCTAATAAAAACATTCACTCACTCATCATCTATACTGCTTTATCCTGTATACAGGCCACACACATATCCATCAGAAAACACACTCACGCTCATTCATGGGCAATTTGGGAAACGCCAATCAGCCTAATCTGCATGTCTTTGGACTGTGGGAGGAAACCGGAGTACCCCGAGGAAACTCGCCAAGCACGGAGAGAACATGCAAACTCCACGCATACAGACCCAAGGCGGGAATCGAATCCGGACCCTGGAGGTGCAAGGTGACAGTGCTAACCACTAAGCCTCCGCCAAAAACAGTAAAATATTAAATAAGGCCTCCGAGTGGCGCAGTGGTAAAGTGCTCGCCCTATCATCCGGAGATCTGAGTGGTAGTAGTAGAGACAACATAGCAAGTGAAAATCTATACATATAAGAAAACTGTAAAGTTGTCATGTCTGCATGTTTGTTCAGTAACCTTAACGTGGGGACCCCCTAGTGACGGGGAGGAATTGGATACGACTAAATTAGGGAGAAAATCGGTTGAAAATTTTTTTTATAGACGTTTTGTCCTAATAGCAGATCATTTTGCTTCTTTGAAGAAATTAATTCCTATTTTCATTACATTTTGGGGGAAAATTTGTCTAGAAATAAGATCAACAATCTTATACGTGATTTGTTGTAAAAAAAAAATGTACAGCGGTATCTGTAATTTTGAGAGTAACTGATTTTTTAAGGAAAATTTTTTATGATATAAGGGTGTTTTCCATTTAAATTTCAAATTGGTATATCTTCTCTTCCCGTGAGCCGATTGCGATGAAACAAAGCCTATATGTTACCTCAAGCTCAGCCAAACACACATGTGAAAACTCCATTAAAATTCGTTCAGTAATTTTTATGTGATGCGTGCACAAACAAACAGACAGACAGACAAAAATTCCAAAAAAACATCTTGATGTGTTCTGTTACTCTTCTTACGTCCCCAAATAATTTTTTTCACAAATATCTGTAATATACAGTCATGACAACTTTAGAGTTTGCTTATATGTATAGATTTTCACTTGCTACAGTATGTTGTCTCTTTTTTGCAGTGTAAACTTAATATTATATAAAGCAGATGCTATATCTGATCTTGTTTGTAGCCAATTACATTTACATAAACATGTTTTGATTTGGTAAAGTAAAGACTTCATTCTCCTATACAGAGCTGATTTTAATTTCTTTGCATATTTGTCACACTTAAATGATTCAAATCATTTCCACAAAGATAACACAATTACATGCAAAATGCAGCTTTAAAATAATGATTTCAGTTATGAAGGGAAAAAGCTGTCCAAACCTGTCTGGCCCTATGTGGAAAAGTAATTGCCCCCTAATAAACCTTATAACGTAGATACATTAAAATGGTTTTATAACTCTGACAGGCATGATCCGTTGCTCTTTGATCTGCTTTTTGAGATCTCGTGATTCACTTTGTCAGACAGATTCTATTTAAATGATTTTTTTATTCAACAGGTCTGGCAGTAATCAGGCCTGAGTGTGGTGAGTGAAATTGAGAAAAGGAAAAAAAAAAAAAGTGGTTAATCACAGTTAATTTTAGCAAGGGGGTTTTGTTTAAGGATCTGAATCATTGAAGTGTTACAGATATGAAAAAAGAAATGAAATCAGGAAAGTGTCAGTTTATTACTACAGCCTCTGTATAATCTGTATTTCACTAAAAACACCTGAGTACTTAGACCTGCCAGAATCAGATGATTTTTATTATGTTTTTACCACGAAAACAAAAAAATACTGAATTAAAAGAGAAATAAAACATCTGAACATGATATTTTTAAAGAATTTATTTGCTGTAGGTGACCAAATACTTATTTTCCACCATAAGTTGCAAATAAATTCTTTAAAAATCCTACAGTGTGATTTTCTTTCATAGCATCCTTATTACTGTCATTAAGCAGGCAGAAGGCAAATAAATGTAACTGCAAATTGAAATGCTTGATTTGTGCTTGTTTCTATATTAATAACCAAACACGGTTTACAGACATATGGAACAACTGGAATATAAAGAGAATAGTTGTTTTCTATAAAAGAACACAGATGAGAAAAAATGCTTAGTCTTTGAAGCATAATCAGCATCCATAATCATTTCCATATTATATTATAGATACACATTATATGTATATTGTATATATTGTAACTCTTTATTCTTCATTATGTGTTGTGTGTATAAATGAATAAAATAAAAAAAAGATGCACAAATTCGTCTTTAAGCAAACTTTATCTTAAGGGGCACAACACGAAAGCAAATGCATAAACACTGGCGCAGTGTAGGCCTTTTTTCATTACATTCACATTTTGTTATGAGTTTGAAGCTTATACATAATAATACGAGCAGCGGAGGGTGAATTATCATGCGTGTTGGAATAAAAATTCATATATTTCCTGGAGGTACGAACGTGTGAATATGTATGCTGATGGATATTGTGAGGGTGTGCATTTGCAAGGATTTGGACAGAAAAATAAAAAGACATGAACTCAATAGTACAGGTGATGTAAAGACTTTGGAATTGTCTCGCCAACCTAGAACAGTCTAGATGGGGTAGTTTTCAGGGTAGTTTGTAAAGTAAACACGGTGAATAGTCACAGTTGTGAAACACCGGGTGCATTTTTGAGTGCGCTTTTTTTTGTTTAACAAAATACCACTTCCTATGGTGATGTCTGTGATGTCTGAATATATGTATGAATAAATAAATATAAGCATGCCTATAGTGTATACATAAAATATTCACATGATATACAGAACCGAATGTTAAATGCCAGAAAGAAAAACATCATCAATAAATAAATAATCATGCATTCATTGTCTTTTAAATTATGAAGAATACAGTGAAAGATACGGTAGACAGTGACTCCAGATATTATTTTGGGTTCATGTTGATCTCCTGACTGCTATATTTCTGATTTTTTCAAACTTTTTGCAGGTTTTTGGATTCATTTATTTACTTTATATTATGTGTCTCTAATAAAGCAGCAAAGTTTCAACAAGCTTCATTACAATCCATTTCTTTTAGATACAACCCATGCACTGCCACAGCTTCTACAATATATATGAACATAACTCCATGGACGTTGTATTTCTTATTACAGTGTAAAACCTTGCTGAAGGCGTTTGTCCAAAATACACAATAATCTCCTTTGAACAGTTGATATTGAGATGTATCTGCTACTCATGATCTGTAAATCTTTCATAACGGCCCTAATCTGAGGTGCTGGTTGTTAATCGGTGACTCTAAATGAAGTTCTCCTCTGCGGCAGAAGTAAGTTTTGGTTTTGCTTTCCTGAGAAGGTCTTCATGAGAACCAGTTCCATCATGGTGCTTGATGGGTTTTACAAACACACTTGACATTACTGTTCTTGCAAGAACTATTCCAGAACAGCTGATTGTTGTTGTTGTTTTTTACTTAATTACCTAATTCCCAATAACCTGTGTTGTGATATTTTACAAAATGAAACATTTAATTAAAAGGTGTGCCCAAACTTTTGACCGATACTGAAAATATGTTTGCATTTGAGGCGGGAAAACATTGCAGTTCCAGTTTGATCCTGCAGGTGGTGCACTCTAAACCGTTCACACAGTACTGTACAGCATCCTGTGTGGTAGGAGCAAATTATTCGCTGACTTTGTTTAGAATTGTAACAAAAACAACAAAAAAAAAGATGTTTATAAACTCACGACACGCACAAAATTGCAAAACAAATTGGATCAGCACCTACCGTAAGTATCGTGATAATATCGCACCCTGGTTTTTATTATTTTTTTAAAACATAGAAACGATAAGGCATTTGAACGAGTGCATTCTAATAAACCTTGCGGTTAGAAGACCACTCTCAGAGCTGCTGTCACAGAAAATTCATCAACACCAACCAGCATGAATAATTCAACAGTGCTGTGGTGTGAATTAAAGGTGCAGCAGGTTCGGCACCATAAATGGCACACTTAAGTCAGGAGCTGAAAGATGTCATGATTGCAAAATATGCACACACTCCCCCCCCCCCACACACACACAAGTTCAAGAAGTGAAACCAAGCAGAGAGAGAAAAGCAGCGCGGTCCCCAGAGGCCTTCTATCCGCAAGCGATCGCTGTTAGCCGTGCCATCACCAAGCATCAGCTTCTCCCTCTGTCTCAATTATTTCATTAGCGCCCGCACCCCGTCGTCATTTGCATTTCATGAGGCAACATTAAAAAGGCTTATTAAAAAAAGAAAAAAAGATATTAATAATAAATAAATAAAAATATCCCCCTATGCTTGTTTGTGTCACTCACTCTGATGTGCTTTGGCGTCCGCTTCTAACAATCGCTCCGTTCCGACCGGCACTGCATGCTGTGCGTGTTTAATTGCGCTCATATTGTGAAATGTATGGTGGGCGGACGGGCATGGGAGAAACAAACAAACAAGTCAAACACACAAGTGCAAACTCTCCTATGCTAACACGTACTGCGGTAAAAATGGTGAATCGGCCATGCAAATGATCTAAATCATGGGGGCTTCATTTAAATCGGCTAAAATACAGATGTTCAAACAGAAAACCCCGATGTTGATTACGGTGTCCTCTAACGCTCTGGAGAACGGTTTGTTTTGGCTTTGTGTCTCGCACGCTAGAAAAAAAATAAATGACCTCTAGCTGAAACTCAGTGAACCCTGCAGCTTTGTTGGCTCCCGTTCATCCATCGGAAAAAAAAAAAAAAAAAACTTCCCTTGAACCAGAGAGAGAGAGAGATAGGGGGAAAAAAAGCAAGAAAGAAAAGATCTATATTTCAGGCAGGTTTGACCTCTGAAGGATTTCTTTGCGAAATATTCTTCCACTTCATCTTTCTCTTGGCTCCGACTCTCTCCTGCCAGTCTCCCCTCACCTCCCCCCCACCTCATCTCCATGCTTAATCCCGTCTCCCATTTGATCCCGGCTCTTTACACACACACCAGCCGAGAGTTTGTTTAATTTTTATTTCTCCTTTTTCTAACATAATGAAGTGAATAGAGTTCTGTATCTCCCACAGCTTCGCGGGACTTTGATAGATTAAACAGAGTTAGGCCGTGATCAACAGACAAACGGTCATTAAGAGCTCTCCTTTAAATGCAACCTGCTGCGGCAGATGCCTCGCATGTTAATTCCCATCATCCCTCTCTGTCCATTGGATCATGCAGAGAAGGGCAGATTCTAAGCAGCTGGATTTCCAGTCAAGAATTATACTCAGGCTGTTACCAAGCAGAAGGGCTAAAGACTTTATACGTGGCACAGAGGTAATAAATGACGAACCA
>JAQMYL010000016.1:18094825-18108492 GCA_030014365.1 Clarias pachynema | reverse complement strand
GTAGTAGTAGCCTTAATGTGGGAGCCCCCTAGTGACGGGGAGGAATTGGACACGACTAAATTAGGGAGAAAATCGGAAAAAAAGAAAAGAAAAAAAAGAAGAAAATAATCAACCCCATTGTAGATTCATTTTATAGAACAACACACACCCGAATGTTATATTTAATACATATATCTAACAGCTTAGGATCTGTTTAGAATAAAAGAAGACATTTTGTCTGTTTACGTCCATGTGTCATGAGTAGATGTTATAAAGTTTTATGTATCCTGACATCATGAAAGCTTTTATAAAGTGCTATTCCTGAAAGCCAATTACCCAAGCTTATAGTAAGCAGTACAGTATGAGGCACGGTGCTATAAAAACATGCTATAAATTCATCTATAATGCATTACAAATACCAAATTTATGGGAAGGGAATCCGAAAGCATATCACAGATTGGGAGCTGTGGGATTTAAGATAACGGGTTTTCCTGAGAACTGGCTTTATTGATTTTTCGTCGAAAAGACACCAGTTCAGAGAGCAGCATATGTGGGAGGCAGAAAGAGAAACATTTACATTACAGTCACATTTATAGCATTCGGATGACTAGCTTATGCTGACGGGAACAGCGACCCTGGCTTTGCTAGAAAGAAAATTAAAGCATGTATTGATAGCCACTAACAACCCTCTAAGGAGATCCGACATCAATTCAATTCCCTTTATCTTTTCTCGTTCACATGCTTTCAAATGTTACTTCAGCTGTTTTAAGGGAGTGATACTAACCACTAATGTTAGAGAGGGTAATAAAAGTTGTGTTGTTTTCAGAAATAAGTCTCATTTGAGAAGAACTGTTGAACTACTCAATAATTACTTTAGCTTAAATTAGCTTTATAAGCTAGTCTTACGATTATGTTTTTGCCAACATCATGGCGTAAAATACAGCCCGATTCCCATTTTCACGGTTCCACAAACCAAAAATGATTTCGTACAACACTAAATAACTATATCAGTGGTAGCTCAGTGGGTTAAGGCTCTGGCTTACTGATCAGAAGGTCTGCGGTTTGAGCCCCAACTCCACCACGCTGTCACAGTTGGGCCCTTGAGTCTGTTCCAGGGTTACTGTATCAAGGCTGACTCTGCGCTCTGCCCCCAGCGCCCAGATGAGACATGTGAATAAAGAATCTCCCTGTGCAGTAATGTAAACTCTCACTCTCTTTTATTCTCTCACAATAATTTTCTATACCGTTTATCCTGTACGGGGTCGCGGGAAGCCTGGAGCCTACCCCAGGGGACTCCCAGGGGGGCACTAAGCGGTGTACAACCTGGACCAGGGTGAGTCTGCCAGTCCACTGCAGGGCACACAAACACACATACACTACAGACTACGGGGAATTTGGAAATGTCAATTAGTCTGATCTACTTCATTTCAAAACATACTGTAAGGTAATATTTACTAAGAGAAAAGTTACCTGCATTTAAACAATGTTTCACGGATTTTCTAGGCTTTCCATTCAGATTACAAAAATAATTTTTAAGATTTGTTCCTGACAGCACGCTCGCCTTTAAGCCTCAAATAATTGAGGAATAAAAAAGAGTGAATGATTAAAGATTTTGAACAACAAAAAAAAACACTACAATGATATTTACATGGTGCAAATCGTATAATAGATGTCTAATGTATTATTAAAAGAATAAAAAAGGTTTTGTAAGGGATTGCTTGTGAAGAGGAATTCAAGTCAAGTCAAGTCAACTGGTTGTGCAGAATAACAGAACAGTTAAAACTCCCTTTTTCCTCTCTACAATCCCCTGCTACACTAATGCACTTATCTTATCCCAGCGTTTCACTAGTGCTTGGAGACCATCCAGATAGAAAGTTTTCTCAGTAAACCTGAGCCACGATCAGACTGCCTGCTTCAGGTGTGAAACGCTGGCCTCCCAGGAACTCCTTCAATGTTCACACGTGGAAATGGCTTGGAGCGAAGTCAGGACTGAATGGGGGGTGTGATTGATTTAAAGGATTCTTAGCTTCTTAAAAAAAAAAAAAGTTATAGTTTTAATCATTTCGAGTAGGAAAGTTCATTTTACTTACTTTTTCACTGTAGGCATTTCTCCAGATAGAACCCTCAACGATAACCGAAATAACGCTGCATGAATTTTCCGAACAAATTAATCGTGTTATCTTTTATTACTAATATGGCCGTAGTTATTTAATTGTTTAAGAAATGGCAGTCGATCCAGCACGTGGAAGAAGTACATTCAAATGTGCGACAAGGCAAAAAACACTGTACTGTATCTAGAATTGAGAGTCGTGTTAAACTCGTGTCACTCCGTGAGTGAGCTAACAATTATTTGTACGTAAAGGAATGTATCCAGGAAATGCTAAGTCAGAGCAGAAAAAGCACATGTATATCCTGTATCGTTAAACATGCAGCCTCAGTGTTAACTCTGTCGTATGAGAAATGGATATACTTACAGAAGCTGTAAATATGATATAGATTTAAATTGCCATTGCTATTTTTTAATAGTTTCTGGGTCAATCATTGTTGAGTTGAGAAGGCATTGTGTTTAAGCGACTCAAGTTCAGGGTCAGTATCAAACATGACTGGGACACACTTCTGCTTTCAGTGCCATCTACTCCATCTGTGCAACCCATACACAATCATTCAAGTAGCACTTCCAGTCCATGGTCACTGCTGAATTCTGTAAATTCTCCTCATTGCGCTCTCGTAACACTGAGTCAGTTTGTTATTTAGTTTATTTACTTTTAGTGACTACTGTGAAAACATACATTAAAAAATGGAATGAAAATTACAAGCTCTCAGTATCCCCTTTAAATCCCGAGTGAATAGCTGGGCAAGCATTTATGTTCACATACTGAGTGATGTAATACCACGATGAATGATTATATTTAGAATTCGATTACATCGGGATCGTTGGCTGTATTTCCTCCTCTATGGCGGTAACTTTTAACTGGGTGATGTTCGAAAATCCGCTGAGCCTCAGTCTTGTCCAAACAACTCCTGCTGAAGGCTTTGTTGTTTGTTTGTTTGTTTGTTTGTTTTTTTAAGGCACCTTCATTATTTTTTATATCTTAAAGAATAGAACGAACAAATTCAGTTTAATCCCTCCATTTATGATCAGCTTATCACAGGAATACACGCAGCAGCGGTTTAACATCTCACGGAATTCGTTTAGCCCAATAGCGTGTTTGGATTGGATAAGCTTTCCTTTCCCATCATTGTGTAGTGTACATAATCAATCCTGACCTGTCCAGGGAAAATAATAAGAGGTCAATGACTGAGCAGAAAATCTCCGCGATAACATCAAGCCTTCGCTTTGTTGACTTTTGCATAATATTCGTTTAAAAAGCGGGCGAAAAAATACTATTTGTGTTTCTTTCTTTTATATCTCCCCCATGCCAGTTTTTTTTTTATTCCTTTGGGTAGATATCAAAGCAAAAGACTTCTTTTGCATCATCAAAGGATGCGCAACAAGAAAGATAAATTTAAGAATCAATAATAAGTACTTCATTATAGACTTATGCGCCTGTGAAGCGATGCAGCACGCAGCTTTGAAATCCAAAGTGACTTAATTCACGAGCTAGAAGCGGAAGAACAAAAAAAAAAAATTATAATGATTAAAAATATCATTATCTCACTATAAAACTAAACCTGTGGTGAGGCGCATAAGAGCGAATGGAAGGACTGACTGCCAAAAAGGCTTTTCCCACCCAAACATAATTCAGCTTAATTGCTTTGTTAGGACCTCCTACTACACCGCAGTGTCAAATTAAATGACACATTAGCAACAAAAATCATTTTAACACCACAAAATCATCACCATAAAAATGCGACTTTGTGACAAGGGCTCCGCGTGATGCCAAATATCTAATATGTCATCTTAAGCTTGCGTGATTAAATATGATATGGAGAAGTGTGAGTGAATGTGGGATAAATTGCACTAAAATAAAGTTTAACGGAAAAAGAAGAAAAAAAAGTGTGCAATCTGGAAAGGGCCTTTTTTTTGTGTGTGACTCCCAAATGTGCGAAGTGCACCAGGGCCTTCTGCAGAGAGACACGATGAACAGATTGATTCTGATTTTTCTGGCCTGTTCTCTTAGTAGGAGTGTACAGTATGTGCATGTGTGCTGGCTTTTTTTTTTTTTTTTTTTTTTATCCTGATGGAGACAAAATGTGAAAGTCTGTCCATTTGCTGATAATATGAGACTTAAAACTTAAGAATATAAAAGCTAAAAGTAGTGCATGCATTTTGTGTAAAGACAAAAGTGTCACATAAAACATCACTTTGTGTCAGTATGAGAGATGCAATTAAATCTTTGAATGTTAAAGGTATAAATCAGTGAATGTAAGGAAGAAAAAAAGCAGTTTTTTAAAGAGTTTAAACTGGTAAATGTGAAAGTTGTCTGTGATCTTGCACTAATACTAGTGAATTCACAGACATTTCCTCTTTGAAGATGTGAAAGTGAGAATAAATGTGAAAGCATGTGTGAAATCGAGCTGTAAAACAATGAAGGTGAGAATATTTTGCGTGAATATAAGATGGAAAGCAGGGGGTGTGAGGGCATTTCGTGTGAATGTGAAAATTCCGAGGTAAAATAGTGAAAAACAGACGGCATTTTGGCAGTGGATAGTATTTTGCATGGATTTGAGATGATTTCTTGTAAATGTGAGAGCATTTTCTGTGAACGCAGGCATATTTACTGCAAATGTGAGAGCTTTTCGGGTAGATGCGAGAGCATCTAGTATGAATGCGTTAATATTTCATGTAAATGTGAGAGATTATATATGTGAATTTGCATTGTTGTTCATACTGTATGAATACATTTTATGTGTGTAGGATAGAATGTTATTTGAATGTAAAATCTTCATTGTAAATGTGAGTGTTTTATGTGCGTGTGAAAATGTTATGTACATGTTTGATGCGGTGAATTCTAAAAACAGTCCAAGTGAAGGCATTCGCTGTGCATTCGACAGGCATTGGACTATTGTTTGGAAGGTCCTAGGTTCAAATCCCAAGACCACCAAGTTGGCCCTTGAACAAGGCCCTTAATCCTTATCTACTCAGATGTATAATGAGATAAAAATGTAAGTCGCTCTGGATAAGGGCGTCTGCCAAATGTGTACATGTAAATGTATTTGAGAAGGTGAAAATGTACAGTATGTGGGATTCCTGTTGCACGTAGAAGTAAAACTACATACAATATGTAAGAAGTAATGTCCTAACCAACGTAATATAAATGTAATACTGCACTCATCATTATATTATCTTGTACTGAACCCTTTTTAAGAGCATGTCATGAAAGTATCTTCTCACACTGGTACAGTATGGACAGCCCTGAGGAGAGTCCATGTTATGGAAGGCTGCTTTCATCGTTATCCTCATAAAAAGGCTAATTACACGCTGTGATGGGTATATTAATTAGTACTGTACATCTTCTGTGCATATTCATGCTATGACTGTACATGAGAAGTGATGAGAAGTTCAGACTGAACTCGAAGACACCGTGCTCTTCAAAAGAGCGAGATGCTGGTATCAGCCCTCGGGCTCTGACACAAACCCCAATCATCCGCTTGACTAACTCTACTATCTGAGCCGACTTTGTCATATACCTCCGTTATCTGCATCTCTGTCCTTCCTCATGGAAAAAAAAAAGAAATGTTCTGGAGAGTTTGTACTATCGCATGTCATTCGAAGTTTCCTATAACCGTTGTTTTTATTGCTGGAGAGACTCTGATTTCCCCCCAAATATTCCCTACATAAGGCCTAATGGATCTACATTACTGTATTAGAGATTTATGAGGTATTAATATAGATCATAAAAATGCTTACAAAGCATCCCTACCAAATTACAAAGCAGTCATAAATCTTCATGTACGCAGTGTTAGCAATTCATTACACCGCAGAAGCAGGAATTTAAGATTTACGTGAGGAAAATATTTTAGGTAAGTCAATGAAGACAAGGCAGTTTCACTGGTTTCTCAGCAATTGAAGTGTAAGTTGCATTTAAGGTTATAAATAATAATAATAATAATAATAATAATAATAATAATAATACAAATGTGGGGCTAGAATGAAATTATTAATTTAAATAATAGTTTTTGCAATTTTTTGTTTGGTCATAATGTAATATTCAAATAATATATGCTTTATATTACTCTAGAATTAATTTATATTACACACACATAAATACAATTTTATTTAATCATCACTAGATAGTCAAAGTGTTTTAATAATTATTAGGATTTTCCATAGTTGGGGTCATTTTGGAAGAAAAATCAGACTTTTCAAGAGCTTCCATCGAGTCATCACATGTCCTTTCTTCCTGAACCGTAACAAAAATAATATTTTCTAATAAACAAAAAAGGTTATACTACCTATAAGTATTTGAGCAAACAGCTGAACAGCTAAACAATCTTCACGTCAATCACAGAACCAAGACAAATTAATGTGCCAAGAGAACCCGTGTCCATGATTGTGATAAGGACACTGGGTATCTGATCTCATCAGTTTCTCTTCTCCTTACGGAGGCAGTTTGTCTGAACGCACAATGAGTTGGACATTTGCACTGATACCGCTCAAGTAATCAGACACAAGTAGGGGTCTAAAGATGCAACACGAGATTGTGTTTGTATACGTCTTTTATGTGTGATTGACAGCATGGGAAAATTATTCACAATGGCCCATGTGATAATCAAAGCTGTTTCCTACACAAATTCAAACCGTAGACATCTTAAAAATCATGAGGATACAAGTCAAGAGCTTCGACTTCAGCTTTAGCTTCCCATGCAAACATCAGAATGGGGAAAAATGTGTTTTCCGTTGATGGTGGTACAGTATGGATGCTGGTGCCAGATCAACTGGGTTAAGTAGCTTAGAAACTGCTGAGCTCCTGGGAATTTCACACATGTCAGTCTGTAGAGTTTATATCCAATGGTGTGAACAACCAAAAACATTCAGTGAGTGACAATTTTGTGGGTGGAAATGCCATGTTGATAATAGAGGTCAAGGGAAAATGGCGAGTCACAAGAAAGGACATAGTAACTCATATAATCACTTTTTATAACCACGGTTATAAAGGAGAAGCATCCATGGCATGACATGGTTAAAGTCATAGAAATCACCCTACTTTCAACCTATTCCTTAGTAATTGCTTCTAAGAATTGACTCTGAACTGTCACAGCTAATACCAGCTAAAAAGACCATAAGCCTAACACAAGGAAGAATCTCAAATCCCTCTCTAACCCCTGATCAAGGACGCTACTTGGTGAACAAGGGAATGTAACACTTTACATAGCGCACGGCGTAACACACTCTGAGGACAGCACTATCCGTAGAGCCGTGATTAATGTGGGAGCACTAAGTACCTCTCATCCCTCCCCTCTGAAAGAGCTCGGCCAATCAGCTCTCTCTAGACCTCCAGCTGCGAGAAGTTACAGCATCACCCGGGAATCGGCCTCATGATCTCAGGATGATAGGGCCCACCAGTAAGAATTTTAAACTACTTTCACCCCTGTTAATTTCACCGTCAGCCAGCTCTTCCAGTCGCAGTTAGAGCATCACAGCCGTGCTGATATTCAGCACAACAGCACTCCCTCTCATGTGATATTTCACAATTATGTTGCATCATATTAGGTTTGGTGGAAAATAAACAAACCTTTTACTTTTTTCATTCCCATTTTCTACTTGAGTAGTTGCGTAAACCCACCTTGTCTATGCATACAGTAACTTTCCCTTTGTACATAATTTTGTAACACTTGAATTAAGTTGCAGTATAATTATTACTATTACTTGTTCTCTAACTTTTCAGGGTCAGACAGAAGAGGAGGAATGCTCTTTAAAAACTTGGACCTCCCAATGTTTCTTCCTCATTTCATGAGAGGGATTTTTTTTTTTATATATATTGCTAGTAACCTCTCACTTACTGAAACTAACATGTACTTGTGCTTTTTGGTTATAGCTATTAGGCGGTGAGATACAAATATAAACAGGTGGGGTTTTTTTTTTTGTGTGTATTCTAAGAAGGTCCAGGTATTTGGCTTGCAGGTGGCATAGACAGTGTCAGAGCGGACAGGGATAGCAGAGGTCGCAATCAACTGCTGAGCTGACAAAGCTATGACAGGAACAATAATGAGGCTGTAATTACTGAGCAAGCTGTTTCTGCGAGCACATCCGGGACTCACTGCCTGAGTGCACGCTACATTAGGAGAGTGCCAGAAAAAGAGAGCGGATTCAAACCGTCAACATCGTGCCAGCTTACTGATTAGGGCTTGTCTCAGTGCAACAATGGCGGAACAGTGGTTTCTTTGGGCCAGTTTAGGACGCCAGCATGACTGGAGGGAGGTTTAGGTGAATAGGAAATCATGGAATTACAGTGTCAGTTACACTTGATGAAATCTGACAGCAAATATGTGGAATTTTCACCCTTGGTCGACTGCATTTTGAAACTTAGTCTTAGCCATGCAGATGTTCCAGATTTAATTTCAGGTTGATTACCTTTGCTTGAAAAATGGCACAATAGGTCAATTACTGAAATCTATCCAGAGCTAACAACTACGCTTCCAAACCTGTGCTGTGGTCACCGTTCCAGGACAAACCACCAGTAATGTTTGGAGTAAAAACAAGACTAAACCCTAAAAAAAGTACCTCCACAGAAGTCAACTGAGACTCCGATCAAGCTAGAGCTTTCAATCAGGCTTTGAATAAAGAGCAGGGTGAATGAAGAAAGACTGACTACAGAGCTGTCCTGGGGTGACACTATCAAATACAGTCAATAACCTTAGGCCTCCGTTCTTAGCAGGGGAGTAAGAAAGGAGGTGACGTTTGACAAAGAATCCCAACGGACTCTTCTCTCACTGTCTTACTGATAGAGGCTGCAGTGGGTCTTTGACAGAAAGTGCAATCAGTTTTACCCAGATACATCACACGCCTCGAGCAGTAACCCTCCACAGGATTTATAAATGACACAAGGAAAAGCACTCAAGCAATACGGTTTCATTAAATTTGTGTCTTGTGCTGTCCTTTGACCAGTGACAGTTTTAGGAAAAGTGCAATGATTATTAAGTTAGTGCAGTATGGAAATAAAAATATATATACATGACATCTTGGGAAACCTGAGTTATGCCAATATGTCAAGACTGGAAAAAATTTAAGTCGTGTTTTGACAAAAAAAACCAAACATTTCCCTTGTAGAATGTAAAATATATTTTCCTTGGTAAAAAGCTAGTTGAACAGTCTGTCTAAAGGTAAGTGTAAAAGCAAGAAACTGTATAAAAAGACACTGTGACGCCACACAGGTTTTCTGGAGAGCGGTTTTAAAGCTCAACTTTGGGATCTCTGGTCGTCGCCATCTTGGCAGGAGATGACCGTGCTTGGTGGGTTTCCTCTGGGTACTCCGGTTTTCCTCCCACAGTCCAAAAACATGTAGGTTAGGTTAACTGGTGTTCTCAAATTGCCCGTAGTGTGTGAATGAGTGTGTGAGTGTGTGTACGTGTGTGTGCCCTGCGATGAATTGGCACCCTGTCCAGGATGTACCCCGCCTCGTGCCTTAAGTCTCCTGGGATAGGCTCCAGGCCCCCCACAACCCTAAATACAGGATTAAGTGGTATAGACGATGAGTGAGCGAGTGAGAATTTAAATCAATGAGTTACGTAAAGATTCATCCCCAGTATAGTTGTCAGGAATGGGAACTCTAGCCATGGACATGCAACATCTTCTTCTTTTGTACCAGAATGTAAACGTTTATTTCTGGCCTAAAGTTGAACATTTTAACATGGGGCTCTATGGGGATTGACTCACTTTTGGAGCCAAGTGGTTATTCGGGGGACTGCACATTTTGGCACTTTAGAACCAGAGGTTGCCTCTTGGTAAAAACTTGATAGCGAAGTGTGATTTCCTTCACACAATAATTGTTCAAGCTGTTGGATCGCTATGTGCTACAGCAAAATGGACATAAATCTAATAATTAATTCAGTCAGAATTCGCTATATAGATAGAAAAATATAGCGTTAGATAGCAAAAATAGAGGGGGAAAGTAAAAATAACTTATTTTGCATAAAGATCCTAGATATTATGATTCCATGGTACAAACCCTTTGTAAATTTACACTCATTTTGCAGGATTATCGCCTTTAAAAACACTACATGAGTATATTTTATTTGCAGAATTTCAATTACCTAACAAAAAGCAGATTAATAATTAATAACCTATTATATATTTACAAAAGAGTTAACTGTTCGTTTAAGCAGACCCTAATTAGAAAAACAAAAATAAATAAATAAATAAATAAATATTTTTTTATTTCCTGTGTATGAGCCAAGAGGGACTCTCAGTACATGGTGACATTAGCATAATTTTGGACCAAACGGTGTTTGAACATAGCACTGTGCTGGCACATTTTGAATGTCACACCCTCTGTCGTGTGAGCATGTTCATCTCTGGCCACTGAAATAGCAACCGATGGTTTAAAAAAAAAAAAATGGCTCACATCCAATCAAATTAGCATCCTGCCCTTGTTATACTACTACATTACACGTGTGCTTGCATGAAAATAGACTTGTATATAAATAACAAAAGTCTTTTGAAGGGTGAATCCATTAGACACTAAACAAGCAGATCACTTACTCTGATTAATGTTAGGGTTCTTTAATCAGAATTGTGATACTGTTTTGTTCTCTTAATCAATGTTTCGAATGCACTCTACGATTAAAGAGAAAAACAAATGAACAAGAAGGCGGGGCTTTGGCAAAAGTTAACTACAGGAGTAGGGCATTGAGAGTTGTGTGTGTGTGTGTATGTGTGTGTGTGTGTGTGTGTGTGTGTATGTTTGGAAGATTTGACCTTGCACCCTTGTTTGTGGTCCTCCTGAGCACTGACAGGCTGATGAAAGAGCAGCAATCAGAGACTCTCGCCCCCCCACGGCGAACCTTCACAGCAGGCCCACGTTACACCGGCATCTCCTCGTTAACCGCTATAATAACCTCTTTTAAAGACAGACAACCCCTCTCCGTCACTGTCTCCATCTCACTTGCTCTTTCAAACTTCCTACACTTGTACATCTCATTCCTCCGCACTCCCCCCTCTGCCCTCTTTCGCTCCATGCTGCTCCAGCACCATCATCTATGTGTTTCTTCAGCACCCACATCTCTGCTTCCTGCTCCTCTCCTACACCCTCCTACGATGAGGTCAAGGCAGACTCTGTCTCGCCCACTTTACTATGATAAAAATGTGCAACAGGATGGCCAACGTTTTAACCCTAATGGTGCTTGAAAAGAACTCGATTCCAAAATCCTTCATACACTAGAAACATAGATTAATAGTATAAGGGCAAAAGGGCAAAATTTCCAGCATTTACTTTATAGCTGAAAAATTTGACTGTGTTTTATGATTGTGGCATAGTGTATTTTATTGGGCACTTGGAGCACTGGATTACAGTAAAACACCGGAAGACGTAATGCACACTGGGACATACACAGCGATCAGCTGTAACATTATGAAAACCTGTCTAATATTAAGGAGGTTCTCCCCTTTTGCCATCATAACAGTGATGCACTGTGTTTCCTGACACCTTTCTATTACAACCAGCATGAAGTTGCTCTGACCCAGTCGTCATGCCATCACAATCTGGCCCTTGTCAAAGTCACTCAAATCACAGTACAGTACAGTAACTCCCAACCCTGCACAAGTTGCCAATAACCCCCGACCCTGCACAAGTTGGCGACCAGTTATCCATCGATTTTCATCGATCACGGAAAGGTCAAAAAGCAAACACTAACAATAACCTATGAAAAAGTACAATGCTGTAACGACATTATGAGCAACTAAATACAAAAACACTCTATTAAGTTTCTTTTATTCTGCTTTTAAATAATACCTCAGTCATTACTAATTAGTGACTCATTTCTACACTCCTGTTCCACATCATAATAAACCCTTGAGTTATAGGTAGTGATTATATATATAAAAAAACATGTCTGCTAACAATGTTAGCGAGCAGACATAAAGTCTTATAATGTACAGTATGCACTACATAGAGTAGATAAAAGCAAAGAAAACGATCAAACCGAATATCAATTACGCGCGTCTTGAGGTCGAGTCAAGTCTGGCGGGAAATCCTCCGGGTCTTCGCATGTCCAGAATCCTGAAGACAAAGATCGAAGTGTGCTGTCAATTTTCCCCGTCTATTTTCTTAAGTCCTTGTTTTAATGTGTATTTTAGATTTAATATGGGGCGGAACGGTGGCTTAGTAGTTAGCCTTGTGGCCTCGCACCTCCAGGGTCCGGGTTCGATTCCCGCCTTGGGTCTGTGTGCATGGAGTGTGCATGTTCTCTCCCATGCTTGATGGGTTCCCTCCAGGTACTCCGGTTTCCTCCAACAGTCCAAAAGCATACAGATTAGGCTAATTGACCTTTTCAAATTGCCTGTAGTGTGACGTGTGAGTGACACGTGGGTAAGTGTGTGTGCTCTGCATATATATATATATATATATATATATATATATATATATATATATATAAAATAAATTGAGGCCATGAGAGTAAGTTAAATGTAAAGTTTAAATGCCCAAGGTAAAAGTAATGAAAAACTTTTTTCTTTCTAGACTCTAATTGCTTTTTCTTAGAGAAACAAAATGGCTTTTTTAAACCATAAGTAATATTTATACAAGGTCATAATCCCTATTTTTATGTGGTTAAGTCTTTGTAGATAACCGTCTTGCTAATTAACTCCTTTTACACAAAACACATTAAGCTGATCTATAGTGCTCGTACCACACACATGTACTGTATATATTTAACAGTAGGTAACAGTCAGTTCTGTTGAAAAATTAATAAATAAATGTATAAAAAGTTTTGCTAATTTTTTTTCACTGCAGCTAATTAGAGTTTATATCCCAAACCTACCAAATTAAGTCTTACTTAAAACCTTACTTAAGAACCTCCCAATGTAAATATCAACTACATTCCTGACCAGAAAGCACCAACACTGTAAACAAAAAAAACGCATAACAAATGAAATAAAAAAGAATGAATAAACCAGAATCATACTGTTGGATGGAAAACAACTTCTCCTTAACTAAAGTAACTTTAGCTAGTTAAGAACATGATGCAGTCCTGATGTAAAGTCACCGAGTACACAGTGAACTGCTAAAAGTGTAGGAATTTGTTCCAGATTTTTAGGGGCTCCTCAGTGCTCCGGCACAGAGCTCTCGGAGAACCGATCTGAGATGTGCACTCGGTGCTTAGTGGCTCACACTCTGTGGAGGAGGAGAACATGTGGTGTGAAGGCGTAGTGATAGCAGCCGAGCGCCAGAGACGTGCACCAATGTACGACTTCACCCATCAGGGTTAGGCACGTTCGCTAAAAAGGCGCTCATATTATCACACAAATCAACATAATGTGCTTCGTTTTTTTATTTTTTTTCTATGCAGCCATATGCAGTGAAGATGAGTTCTTTGTTCAGGGAATTAATTACTTGGATGAACATAGATGAAACTTACATAAATAAATCTCTTTTCATTCGAATGAACTATGAGGGAAGAATTTATTAAAGTGTTTTAACTATTCTATCAATATTTTTAAATGCATATTGTGTTGATTGTGTTAATAGACCAAGTATGTTTTGTATTTTTCATAATTTTCACTAAGGATTTATTTATTTCTTGCATTTTTT
>JAQMYL010000016.1:18069842-18085186 GCA_030014365.1 Clarias pachynema | reverse complement strand
AACCCACTAATGCTGGAAATAATGTGTAACATATGTTCTATAATAATAAATATATTTTCAGATTAATATTAATAATGACACTTAAAAGATAACACTAAACATAATTAAATATATGCATATAATGTAGAGGGTTTAAACTTTAGTCTATTGTATTTTTTATAATAATAATAATAATAATAATAATAATAATAATTAGGTTTTGGCTATAGAGACATATCCCAAGCCATGTCTGAGACAAACACAGAAACAATCTTCTGCTCACATTGTGCAGTAAAAAGTTTATAACCGCACAATAAACACTATCAGTATTACATTTAAAATACTAGTCGAATCACATAATCACATTATTATTATTATTTAGAAAAAGACAGATTTTTGACTATATAATGATACAGAAAAAAACAGCAGTATGCCACATATATCATTAGAATTATAACTAAATACAATTGAATATAAAATACTTTTTTTGAAGAACAAAAGCATTAACCTAAATCTTTAACCTCATATATTGTTTTCACTCAGTGTATGTTTTGACCTCAAACGCACCCACACAAGCCCCAAACTCTGATAATTCTGCTAATATGTTTGGTTCATTTCCCCTCATTTGCTTATCATCTGGCGAAATAGTCACTTTATGAAAAGTGGATGGCTTTGCGGGTGAGCCATATGCTATACGCGAAGTCACAGATCATTAGCAATGATAGAGTGATGATCCTTCTCACAGAGTTGGATCTTGAGGTTGAGCACAAAAAAAAAAGAGAGAGAGAGAAAAGAAAGTTTGTTAAAGTTCGTAGAGCACTTTAAATGAGTGTTAAAGTGCAGCAGTGTTTAGCTGAGGGAGCTGTGTGTGGTCAGATGAGGGTCAACATGCATTTGATTCAGGAAAACTACTTCTTCACTCTCCTGCGCAAGTTAGAAGTAAATATAATTCGGGGCACGTTGTGGTGAGTGTGCCGAGGCGGAGAGGGAACGAGTGTGGGATCGAGCAGCCGCTTTTCTAGTTTGAAAAGAAATTCAACTGGTTTTAAATACTTCAGTGCACAACATGATAAGAGACTGTAAGTAACTGTGATTTTCACCAAAAATAACTGTATGAAACTACATCTGAAATGGTTCTCAGATTTTTTTTTTTTTACATTTTATATAGAGAGGTTAACATTAACGCTACAGAATATGAACAAATTAACACTGATTATTAATTATATACCAGAAAACTGGTGACACCTTCAGAGGTCTTGTGAAGTCATCCCTCGAAAGGGTCAGAGCTGTTTTGGTGGGACACGAGATGTTGGGCTTAATGTTTTAAAGTTTTAATATTATGATCTATATGTGTGAAAATACATTCACTTTTTTTTTTAATATATATATCTGGATTTCACACAAGAACATTCTGGCTGTTGGTAGAAACTAACCCTAACCCTAGACATATTGTAAAAATTAGCAAGAACCGATGATGATCTTTCCTTTTTCGAATCAGGAATACAAACACGAATTATAAAGTTGAGCAAAATGTGTCACAATGCAGCAGAAAGACAATGTTAAATATAGATATTTTGCCCTAAAGCTCAGCTTTTAAACAAGACGTTGGCGATGACATCAGCGTGATGCTTCGATACTAAATTCGTGATCAGGACAGGATGAAGGCTTCGGATAAAGTTGACAATCACTGGGATGCGGGATCTCAGCCATCTTCCACACATTGCATTAATGCACATAATTAATTTATGCATTTCAGGTAATTGAGTAAGAATTTTTTGGTGGCCAAGTTAATGATCTTATGGTTTGTCTAAGCAGCTGATATTACAGCCACATACTGTACAGTGGATTATTTCCCAAAAAACCCAAAAACAAGTTCACATGTGTGGTAAAGCCATAACTTGTTTTTTTTTTCCCTCTCTCCCCACAACTTTTCCAAACTCCCAAGTTCTAAGACAATATCTCCTCTAGGGTTTTGAAGTGGATTAAATTCAACCGAGTGGGAGTGAAGTGGGAGTTACTGGAAACGTTAACTTGCATTCAAGCCTCCTGCAGTGAATCACTGTCCCAGTCAGTTATAACATAAAGCACGGATAACCATCAGTATGCCGTTACTGTGTGGGAAAGTGAAGAGGATTTAATGAAAATGTTTATTTTACAATCCGAGTCAGTCTCAGTCTGGTGATAAAAGTCTGGAGTCTGAAGAGCTTCGTGAATATGAGCTACCTGAAAAGACCTCTGGATCATATTCAAAGTGTTTAGATGACTAACTGCAAACGAGAAATCCTTCGCCACATGCTGTCTGATATTTCCATCTGAAGCGACTTTGGAAGGGTCACGACTGCATTTTAGCTTTTTATGAATAACTTTTTGAATATTTCCATGGACGACATAATACTAAAGAAAACCTTGTCAAATGGAGGAATTCCACAAAACATGGGATGATATAAAAAAAAAAAAATTTGAACGCTATACAGAAATAATAACATTACGCAAAAACCTCCAAACACTGCTTCAGCATAGTGTTGAGAAAAGTTTTGTAGAAGGAAAACACAAGATAACTTTTCAACTCTCATGGCAACCTGGTCACCGAATTTATTAGGATGTTCGACAGAGCAGACACTGAAATTTTAAATACACTGTCTCTTCATGGAATACCAAGGTAATTGATTTAACCCTGAGTCAATCATGGATCAGACGATTTCACGAAAGCCAAAGTCAGTTCTGTCCACTGGCTACATCTTGATCTAAAATAATAACAATGCATGAAAAATATCCTTTCACACTCCATCTCTGAACTCCTCTTAACTGGTTCATGTGGTGTCGATTCATTTTCAATAACAGCACAGCACTTACAGTTATTTCCAAGGAGGCAAGGTTTCTTACCCCTGTCACACTGATCCAGTACGAACGCAGTAAGTATGAACTTGATAAAGCACATTTTTTCCATTTTGACCCCGTTTCCTCTGCAATCTTTCATATTCTTGGTATGTCGTGGAAACTTCATGGTCTTCGGATAGTTGTACTTGCATATCACAATTATGACCATTTATTAACAGATTTAAAAAAAATTAATATTGACGTGAAGTTTCAAGTATCAATACGTTTATTTAACATTTATGATAGGAGGCGCCAGTGTAAGAGCTTTGCAGCTTTCAATAAAATTTCAATGAAGTCTTCAAGACCAAAAAGTTTATAGTTTTGCAGTAACATGACAAGCAATTTTCGTTTTTTGCCTCTGTACACCACGACAATAGATTTGAAATGAAGCAATCAAGCTGTAATTGACGTAACTACACATATGCCAAAATACAAAATAAAAATATTCAGAAAGAAGCAAAGCACAAAACAACTTTCTTTTTTTTTTTTTCCAATTTAATCATGGTGTTAAATTCCAAAATATTCCTACTGTTAGAAACCTCCAAATAAATTCTTTTGTTCTCTTTAGATGCAAGAAAAGAAAACTAACAATAAACAGCTTCACTTTTTTTTTTCTTTGGAGTCAGTCTTCTAGGGCTGATTGTGTTCAAAGTCCCTTTGAAATTGTGTGAAATTAAAAATTAAGAAAAAAAACGTGAAAAAAACATGCATGACAATAAATTCTTTGTGTAAAGTGTATGTGTGTGTGTGTGTGTGTGTGTGTGTGTGTGTGTGTGTGTGTGTGTGTGTTTGTATAGAAGGCAAAAAAATGAAGGACAGATGGGAGGGCGTAGGGAAGCGAGAAAGAGAAATTAGCTGTAATTTTAGTTTTATTGTTTTAAATTGGTTTAGATGTTCCTGTCAGTCGCAATTATGTAAATGATTTTATATGTATATGAGAAATGAAAGGGGGAAAAAAATAGTGTTACACAATTATAATATGAACCAAATAATAATAATAATAATAATAATAATAATAATAATTATTATTATTATTATTATTAAAATTATTATTATTATTATTATTATTATTATTATTATTATTAAACGTATTAATAATAATCATAATAATAATTTACATGCAAATTTCATTATAACCCTGACAGGTTGCTTCAATTCTCCAGTGTTCAGGATTACAGTAATTATTTTCACACCTGCACCAGGACTGATAGGAAACATGGCCATAAAGATTCCCACCTAATCATAGTTGAGATAATTAACATAGTAAATGAGGTCATTTTGCTCCAAGCACAGCTGCATCTCTGTGTTTGGTTTGCTGAAGCATCATTTGATGCTTCTTCCAAAAAAATTCTCGGTTATCAAGAAACTTTTCAGCAGATAAATTTTTCTGGGAAATTTGCATGCTGAGTTGTTACAACGGGTCAAACGCACACAGTGTGGGTGGCCATGCGGCGGAGAGCTCAAGATGCTCGGCAAGTTAGTCACAGTTTGTTCCTTTCTCTAGTGTTTAATCAATTCCATGCATACACAGTCGATACATGTGCCAGGAGGAGGAAAAATGAGCGTCCCTTTGGAGACACGCTTTTTCTCAAGGTCTTGTCTTTATTATATCATGGCCAGTTTTCTCTCTCAGCGGTGTCGCCATTGGATTGTTCAAATAGCGTGAGTTTTGTGACAAAGCATGCTGTGGAACATGTTACTCAGATAATATTGTTAAACTTAGAAAAAGAAGGAAGAAAAAAGATAGATGTACTTCGCTAACGTTGTCCTTTCCATGACTCCATCAGATCTGCCCTAACCCAGCCAGAGCACACTGTGAGCGGTCATAATAATGCCTAGCGGTGCCCACTGCTGGAGCTCCACTCCACTCCCACACAGCATTCCCCCCGAAAAATACTAATCGATTCCTACAGCTTCATATATCCAATGACCTGATTTCTCCCCCATCTGGTTCCAGGCACAAAAGCACAGTGATCCATGCAGCAGAGGGACATCTGGGGTGAATGAATACGGAGAGGGAAAAAAACAAGGGGAAGTTCAGAGAAAGCTGGTGCACGCAGCTACAGACATGGGCGCTCACAAATACGCTTTAGGGGAAGGGGGATATCGGGAGGAGGTTCTACACAACACACACGGCACCACAGGGCCCGCTGCACAACCAAACACAAGCAGATCTACAGGATTAAAATTCCGGAAGACCAAAAGCAAAGACAACAACACACACTGAACCAAAACTGTCCGCATGTTGATGCATAAACACTCTTTAATCGCACCTGTTTGCTGGAGAGCGAAAGCGGTAAACAATGAAACACAACAGTGAATATCTTTAAATCACACAATGTAGATCGTCATTTGCACATCATAAAAAAAAAAAGCCAGAGTAAACAGGGGCGCTAAAAAGGGCTTTGGCTTTGCAAAGGGTCTGATATCAAAAAGCTCCAGGGCAAACAAGAAGATAAATATCTTCATCAAACATGCATCTCCACCCAAACCACCCAAAGTACAAGCCAGGAATAGACAAAGTTCGACCAGGATACACAGGATGATTCACTTGAAAGAGGCCCCAAATATTCTGTGATACCTCTCGCTATGATGAAGCAATCTGAACCAAAAATACGCTACTTATCTTGACGTATGTATAATTGATTGCATTACATGCGATGCTGGAAATTATCTCCATTCTGCCGGGAAAATTTAACGTGACAAACATATCGGAACCAGTCACAGTACCTGAATCTTTTCTCCATATTGGTATGATGGCTACGGCGCCTACTTTATCGGTCCAATGCAGTGGCGTCCCGGCATGTTCGAAGCTCATATACTGAGCATCACATTGTACATTATTTCCTTCAGATTGCTTCACCCTATCGAGAGTTATTACAGAATATTCGGGGCCTCTTCTGAGTGAATGAATGCAACTGGGTATCGTGGCCTTAGGTTTATGAATTTTGAGAGGTATTTGAAAGTTATTGTTAGAGGCTAGGATTAGGTGCGTTTAAATAAAGTCTAGGAGATTAAGATTAGAGACTGGAATTAGGAGGTTAAAATTAGGTGCAGAGACTAGAGACATGCAGGTAGAGTCAGGGAGAATGGGGGTTGAAATTAGGTGCTGCATCTAGGGGCTTGAAATTAAAGTCTGGGAGTAGGAAGTTAAAAATTAGGTGCTGAGACTAGAGGCTTGAAATTAGTACCTGGAAGTACAGGTGTTAAAATTAGGTGCTGAAACTCGGGGCTTGAAATTAGAGCCTGGGAGTCGGGGGGGTTACAAATTAGGTGCTGGGACTAGGAGCTTGAAATTAGTACCTGGGAGTACAGGGGTTAGTATTAGGTTCTTGAAACTAGGAGCTTGAAATTAGAGCCTGGAAGTAGGGGGGTTACAAATTAGGTGCTGGGACTAGGAGCTTGAAATTAGTACCTGGGAGTACAGGGGTTAATATTAGGTGCTGAAACTGGGGGCTTGAAATTAGAGGCTGGGAGTGGGGGGGGTTTACAAATTAGGTGCTGGGACTATGGGCTTAATATTATAGCCTGGGAGTACAGGGGTTAATATTAGGTGCTGAAACTGGGGTCTTGAAATTAGAGCGGAGTAGGGAGTAGGGAGTAGGGGGGATATACAAATTAGGTGCTGGGACTAGGAGCTTGCAATTAGTACCTGGGAGTACAAGGGTTAAAATTAGGTGCTGAAACTATGTGCTTGAAATTAGGGGCTGGATTAGAGGATTGTAATTAGAGGCTGGTACTTTTACCTGCATTAGGATCTGGAATGAGAAACTGGGACTACAGAAGGTCTGGGGTTACTATTAAGCATATTTCTATGCCCACATCTTATTTTGAAATAGGAAATAAAACAGAAACAAAATTGTCCTTTTGTTCACATATAAGAATATTCCTCTTGGCATCAGGGTGGAGAAATAAGTTGTGTCCTCTCGCTAAGCAGGACAGAGAGCTTGACAAAAGCACAGGGTCTCCGTTGGACATAAACAGCAGAGGCCACTGTTTAAAGCAACCCTTGGTTATTGACCTCCCTTCATGTGCCTTGTTGTCCATGATTCCTGTCTCTTCCTGTGGAGTGGACGGCCGGTGAAAGAGCCTCGCCCGCTGTTGACATTTACCACGGTGACACCACACTGTTCCCCAAACACTCCACACACTAAACACACTACCGTGCCACAGTAATCCCACGCCGCGCTCCTGCAGGCTTCGGTGCCGTGAAGATGAAGTGATAATGAAAGGAATTGTTTTGGAATTAATTGTGAATGTTCCCTCCCTCCACTTTCTACCACAGGAAGAACGGAGCACAGTGCTAATTATGAATTTTAATAGGATTACTAGATCTCTAGCAATCTGCTATTTGGAGTATTGAGAGATTAATGCATTCAGCGGGGAGATGATTAATCAAACGACGAGACTTTCTGAGTTTTATTCTTTCACTTATATATTTATATCATTATTTCTATTTTTTGAAATCGCTGCTATAGTTTCTCTTTTCAGATGCAATTTGCTGCCTTTGGAGCCAAGTGCTGAAAGTCAACTTAAGTAATAAATGTAATTAATATATTGTTTTTTTTTTTCCAAAGCTAAGACTCATCTCAGGAACAATGCAGAAAAATAATCACCAAATTATATTAGCCATGAAGGATTTCATGAAAAGCTCATACTGGTGGCACAAAATATAATGAGCATTATGGTTAGTTTGTACAGATGAATTAGCTACTGATATATGTCTATACTGTAACTACTAATAAAGAATACATGTATATATGATTAGTATTAGCAGTTTATATTTTCTTACATCCCTTAGCTGAAAAGTGCTTTTACAGGAATACAGCTTTTTACTTTAATAGTTGTGTTAAATAAATCAATGCCTGAACACATCCATAGAGAAACGAGTATTTTGGAACAAAACTGCTGGTGTTAAAAGCAAATCAGTGGGTGTCGGGTGTTTTGAGACGGGTGTTTTTTGTTAATCAGAATTAAATAGAATCAAATGCTGGCAAAGAGTGGGAAAAGAAAAGTACAGACGGCATCTACTGTATGAACCGTTTCTGTTGAAGGACATACTGTATTGCAAAGACTAGAGAAGAGGAGAAAAAAAGGAGAAAAAAATAATAATACTGCAAAGAGATGCGCATGCACCACGGTGAACTCACTTCTCAGACAAAGCCTAAGAAAAAGTAAATACATTTCATTTCCTTTTCCAATGGCTGAACTTTTAGCTAGTTTTAGGGCATGCTTATACATTTTTTATATACATGGCATAGAGAATTTGTGAGATCTGGCAACCATAATGCTGACCGGACTACAGAGTTTAAGGAATTATTTCTGTATCAATTGCTTTGATTTTGTGTGTGCTTTGTAGAGATATCTGGTAGGAGTAAAACATGACGTGTAACATAGAGTGGATCGTCTGCTGGTTTCTTTCTTAAACAAAAATCTGCTTGAAGAAAAGAAAAAGAAAAAACAACAACACAAAAGCTTAAAAAAAAAAATTTATGTGCAAAGGATTTATAATGCTCCGTTAAAAAAAAAAAAACCTGATCCTTCAACCTATTAAGCTGTTGAAACTCCAACCGGTACAACCATCCCCTGCAGCTTTTCTCCTCTGTACTCGCGGTTCCGTCTCGCTCGCTAGACCTCGTCTCTGCGCTCGGCCCCTGAACACGTTCTGATTGCTATTACTTTAGGTTTGGCACAGAGCTATGACTATGCAACTGAACTTTACCTGTGCGAGCCAAAAGCTTAAGTAACTGCCGTGAACGTCTCGTATATTTCAGGAACAGGGCCATTTGAGCGACATCTGTATTGAGAAACATCTTGACTGGGCTATTGCCTTTGCTGATACGAGAGAGTGGTTGTCCCATATAGGTGATGCATAGACTGGTAAAATGTTCCGACGGGGATTTTATAGTGTTTACTTAAGCGCTCTCTGGCTGCACGGATCCTATAATGGATTTGTGGGTAAATTAACAAGATGAATAGACACTTATTGTCAAATGAATCTGACTGTTGATTACTGCTGCCTGGAAGCTAGTATATGAATTTAATGTTCAAATAGCACTGAGGGGTTTTGTCGAGAGGCCACTCGTCTAACTGACGTGTTGTAAGAATCAATTTCTGTTTTTTTTTTTGTTTTTTTTATTGTTCACCGATCGCATTATTTATTTATTTAGTTTTTCTTCTGCTATTGCTTTCCACTGCAATCAACAGTCCTACAGTACATCCTAAGCCTACTGTAGCACAATGCTAATTTGAATTTCTCATAGCAAAAATTAGAAAACCAAAAAAATCCGTGAATTTCACTTGTGACATGAAATCCGTACTAGTGAACATGAAATTCGAAAGAGACTGGATGCAATCTTTCCATCCAGTCCTGCAGCAGAAGTTCAGACTGCGCTGAGATGCATACCAACTATACCTTGTACCATGTCATGCAAAGCCAATCAGCTTCTCTTCCCTAGAAAGAACTCCATCGTTCCATTGCAGTGCGTTTCTATGCAATCAGAATGGTATTCAAAGGAGCTTCAGGATATGAGAACACAGTAGGAGGTTCGATCAAGAACACCACATGTTTGTGCAGGTAATACAGGTTAGTGAGACGGTGGAAGGGAATGGGAACTCGTGCTGTACGTGCAACCTACACAAACCAAACATGCAAATCTCCAGAGAACCAATGACGTGTGTTACAAAAACATAGACTATGCGTGCATGTACAGTAAAAAATCATCTCATCGATACATTTTACCAAAGAAAGAGTCCCAGTTTGAGAAGGATCAAATTCGGAATTAAAAATCAATAGCAGACATCACAGATATGTTTAATAGTGAAATTCAAGATGCATAATATGATAAGAATTCACTGGCTCGGGACTGAACTGCTGTGCGTCTATAAAAACACTTGTTATTGAGACTAATCAGAAACAAAGGCTTCGGTTTCATAAGGAGCATAAAAATGACACTTTGGAGCAATGCAAATAGATCACGAGGTCTGATGAGTTCAGATTGACCCTAATCCAGAGTGATGTGCGTGTCAGAGTGAGGAGGGAAGCGCATGAAGCCATGCACCCATCATGCATAGTGTTATGATCTGAAGTTGCTTCAGTTGCTCAGGTCTAGACTCAGCAACATTAAAATGAAGATGAATAAAATTAAGCCAGCTGATGACCTGAATGTATTTAATGACCAGATCTATGGATTTGCTCTTCCCTGATGGCATGGGGTATGCAGTATAAAAGAACTTAAATAGTGAAAGAGTGGTTCTGGGAGCATGAGGAAACATTTTCAAACGTTGTGTGCCGTCAATTGAAGCCCTATAAGAGTGTGAGATTTTTTTGTGCCCAGCAATATATATTGAATTGTCTTCTTGTAAAAGTTAAAAACAATAATAAATTTCTCTTTGGTGAACTGTTAAGTAGACAATGTTTAAAAGTTTCAATCAGGAAAAAACAAAAGTCTTTTGCAATAATATCTATGGATAAAGCTTCTATGCAAAATCAAAGCCATCTTAGCCTTGTTCTTGTTTTCTTGTTTGTAAGTAATCTGCTTTCCTAGTAACTATTTCTGATCTTGCAAGAGTGCATTCTGACTATAAGGAACGATCTCTTAAACGTTTCGCTACCAACATCCGAACCATGTGATATAACGTGATGTAGCGTCCAGTATTGTACTAATACACAGATGACATGAAATCACATTGACCTGGATGTCTTTCTTAGTAGCACTCAACTCACGTAACAAGCTGATAAAGTAATATGGTCTTTAAACATGGTCTTTAAACAGTTACTCATGGTTTAATAGATCATTAAAAATATGCTCAATCCTGTTGCATGTTGAATGTACTGACTATAGAGTACTGTGAACATTAAGCTGCCAAAGAGCTTTCAGATTAAAAACGCAACAAAAAAAAAACATGCAAAAAAAACGCACTTATACTGTACAGTATGTGTTCTCCGTGATGATTCACATTCATGCATACTCTTAAATTCAAGTGCTTTTTATGAGAATAAATATATATATTTTTTAAACTTGCTCAGTAATAAAACATGCATTCTAAATTCCGCCAGTTCTTCAGAAGACCATTAATGGATGTATAAGTGCTCGACATTTCTGCCTTTTGTGATGGCGCTACATGAGAACTGTGACAGTTTGCTGATGCTCATCAGGAGAAATACTTTCACCCACCATCCTACACCAACCGGAATATTTTAAATACATCGTTAAAAAAAAGACAAACATGTTTATGCACAACTTCACAGAACTCTTTTTCTCCCTCTCTTTCTCTTTCTCACTTGCATCTGTACATCCAAGCCTTGCCCTTTAACATCTCAATGATCACGGAGTTTAGCAGAAAGAACAAGTTCTCAGGCTCACAGAAGGTTTGTCTAAAGCATGCTAATGTATTCATCATGGCTCCAGAACACTGTACCCCCTCAAGCCTTCAGGAGTGTATACAGTAGCACTGCCCTTCGATACAATGCCCTACAGTACAAGACAACATGAAAACTATTTCCATAAGCACCTAATCTAAATGAGGAGAACTTACAGTACATAAGCTCGAACAGCACTTCACCATCTCTCAAACAAAAAAAAACAAGGAGTGATTATTATTCCAGAGAAATTATTCAAACAAATCAGTGCTGAAAATCATGCTAATATATGCAAGGTTTACATTAGCAATAAGATTAATAGGCAAAAAAAAAAAAAAAAAAAAGAAGCTGCATTTTGTTTCAGGCTGGAAGACAGGTGCAGGTACAAATGATGATCTAATGCACTTTGTATTCCTTATACATTTCCTAGAAGGCTTTTCTTATTTTGGCTGTGAAAGCCTTGAGCACATAAACTAACACAGAGGATGTGGTTTCAAATAATCCTAAGGCTAAATGTAGCTTCTGACCAGCTCTTTAAAAATAGGCGCATTTATCCTAATTTTTAAATCGTTCCAGGAACGAGTCGTAAAACCTGCACAAAATTAGATATCGCCCAGTGAACCCACAGGTCACAAACACACGATCACGAACAACCCTAAATGGTGCTTAATACTTCACTGGCATTCATCCGTCTGAAATATTTAATGACAACAAGTTTTTTTTTAAAAAATGCATATTCCTGATTGCATGAGCAATCACAGCAGCTGTCACTTCACCACCAAAATGAATTAATTAAAGTTTTGACATCTCTGCTACTCCACCATATGAGCAATGCGGATACATGTACCGGCTCGGAATATATTCTGCAAGTTCTGTTACACATCAGCGCCCTCTGACAATTTAATCAGTCTTGTGTTAGATGATCGCAACTTCATGGTTACTCTCGGGTTTTCTCATACTACATAAGATGGCTGGTTAAATCCATGCTTTAGATAAAATATGGATTCAATTAAAATCTTTTTTTTTTCTATGGGATATATTTTGATAACTAGCCAAACTTTATTTTTGACTTATTAAATTTGCGCTTCATGTTTTACTAAATAGCTTAATGCAAATGTTAGCAACTCTTGTTGCTGAGGCAGTTGTTGTACTGTATAACTAGCTTGAAAGAAGATATTGTAGGCTGGACAAAAGAACGAAATCTGCTACACCTCTGCTTGGGGAAGCTGTATTACATATAGTCTTACAAAATGAATCGAAATGAGACAATAATACTAAAACAGTCATTTAACCGGGTTTTCGGTTCTTAAAATGACAGCAGGTGTCCACTGGTCCACAAAACAGCCAGGGTTATTTAGTGACCTGAAAATGCCAAAGGTTATTAAGTGCTTTTCAAAATGGCAGCAGTTATGAAGTGGCTTTAAAATGGCAGTGTTTATACAGTGGTCCTCAAAATGCCAGCAGGTATACAGTACACTGGTCTTCAAAACGGCAGAAGGTACAGTATATACTATACTGTACCTCTGTTCAAAATGGCAAGAGATACATCAGAGCTTTTAAAATGGCAATGGTTATACAATGATCTACAAAATGGCAACAATTAAGCAGCGGTCCTCAAAATGCAAAGGTCCTCTAAGTGGCAGCGGTCATGGAGTGGTCTTTAAAATGGCAACAGATATACACTGGTCATCAAAATGGCAGCGGTTATACAGTAGTCCTCAAAATGGCAGCAGTAATGCAGTGGTATTTGAAATAGAAGCTGTTTGGCAACGGTCCTGTAAATGGCAGCGGTCATGGAGTGGTCTTCAAAATGGCAACAGCTATACAGTGGTTTTAAAAATGGCAGCGGTTATACAGTAGTCCTCAAAATGGCAGCAGTAATGCAGTGGTCCTTTAAATGGCAGCGGTTTTAAAATGGCCCTCAGAATGGCTCTTTAAAATGGAAGCAGTTACATAGAGGCTTAGAAAATGGCAGCGGTCGTATATGAAATAGATGAATTTTACATACAGTAAGTGTGTTATGATTTTTGTTTATGCTCTCATATATTCATATATGTTCATATACATTTATGTAACATGCCATCATCGCTAGCAATTGTGTTGACCCTCTTCACTGCCACTAAACGGACAGGATTCTTTGGAACTACAGACCTTGATTTGTTTTTCTGCTTTCGTTCAGCAGCTCATCGTGTTCCCCCAGAGAACTTCTCCCTTGCAAGGCCTCGCTGTAAACATCTGTATACGCACCCTCCAAACTGAAGGTCAAACTGGAACTCGAACCTGTTGCTGAGCAACGGTGACATGGCTGTATAGAGTACACCATGTTCTCTTGCATGTGTGCATATGTGTGTAGATGAGCAAGACGAGCATCCTACCTGCTCCGTGAGCTGAAGAACACCGCACCGCCGATTGGCACCAATACTGAGAGCAACAAAAGGTCATTACGGGAAAAAAAAAAAGGAAAAAGGATACGGCCAGGGACCACGGGCTTCCGATTGACCAGAGCGAAGGACAGGTCTGTTTGCAGAAACACCGCCGATGCTTTAATAACGTGCTGCCCAAAGCGTATCGTAGCCATCTCTGTGAAGAGAGAGAGAGAAAAAAGAAAGAATGAGAGGGAAAGAAACAAAGATGGCATAATAAGTGGCAACAGCTTTACTCTCTGATTCTTTGCAGTTATTACTGAACTCTCAGAAAGTGAAAATCATCAGTGAACAGGAGGAGAATGAGAGAGAGAGAGAGAGAGAGAGAGAGAGAGAGAGAGAGAGAGAATTACTGAAACTAAATAAAGACAGAGTGAGAGCTAGTCAGAGATATTAAAGCAATGTTGGAGTTCAGAGAGAGAACAGAAGAAGACTAGAGCAAAAGAGGTAAAGAGACTGAAAACCAGGACAGAGATGGGAACTGTACAAGAGAGAGAGAGAGAGAGACCTTGAAACTGAAGACTCAGATCTATTAAAGCAAAGTTGAAGATACAGTAGTCGTATTAGTAGAAGTAATAATAATTATAACAATAAATAATAATATCAGTAATAATAATACTGTAATAATAATATGTATAATGATTTATATTTTGAATTATAATGATATAATGAATAGAGGAGACAGAGTCGCTGCTACACCCTCACGCTCAGTCTGTTTTTATTAAGAAGAGCTCATTATCACTTCGCATCACACGCTGATCAGCCCTGAAGCACATGTGAGCAGAGAGCAGAGTTTACTCGCTCGCTGAGAGACTCGTGCTTCCCATAGACGCATTGGGACGAACAGGCAGAAGCAAGGCTATTTTTAAAGAATCGCACCGGGTCCCGTCAAAGAAGAAGAAGAAGAAAAAACCCAAACAGGATGGCAGACAAAGAAAGATCCATAAAGTGTCAAAGGGATTCGCAGTCACCGGGAGGCCTATTCTGCTCCTCCGCTGTAACAAACATATCGACGGTCTCTTTTTACGGCAAGCGGGAAAACTCGCAGATCGGATCAATAGGCTAAAAATGTACCGCCGCTGTCACATCTGGATCTGGTGCCCTGAGACTGATCTGTGGAGATAAAGCGGCCGGCACGGAATGATTACAAATATCGAGACGAGAAGGCAACCAGAACGCGGCTTGTCTTTTGTTTAGTACGAACGACTAACAAAAAAACTCATCAGTGCTGTGAGAAGAAAAAAAAAAAAATATATATATATATATAAATAAAATAAAAAATTTTAAAGACCAGACCAGAGTGAAATAATTTGGCATGTGACCATGACTGTTTCCTCTCGAATTTAATTATATGTAATGAGTGGCAGAGGTTGGTGTCGTTTTTTCTCTCTCTCTCTCTCTCTGTCTTTCTTTCTCTCTTCCTCTCTTTCCTACATGTGCATGAATTATTGTAATGGGGTTAAATTAGGCCTGTGTGATTATGCGTACGCACTGTCTGGTCTTGGGGGAGCAGTGGAAGAGCAAGGCTGTGGCCTGGAGATAATGAGAGAGTGTTTTATTCTCCGTGCTCGCTCTATCTCTCGGTGAAAGCACGCATACGAGCCCACCCAGCAACACAAATAGTCTCACACACACACACACACACACACACACACACACACACACACACACACACACACACCCACCCACACACACACACACAC
>JAQMYL010000016.1:18030130-18052302 GCA_030014365.1 Clarias pachynema | reverse complement strand
AGGTTAATTTGTTTTATTTTTATTTTACAGCAGTGATTCCGTTAGTGTGTCGCTCAATCGAGTGTCATTAGAGAGATGTCTTGTTTATTTTTCCGATAAAACAGTGTTTCCGTTGTGTGCGCGAGCGTGTGTGAAAAGAGCGGAGGAAGAGGGGAGCTTTCTTTAGATTCACACACACACACACACACACACACACACACATACACACACACATACACACACAGCGCCTGCGCGCACAAACGGAAACACTTATCTGTCGGGATTTATTTGTACTTTTTTTTTAAAAAGGTAAAGTGCAGATTAATTTGTTGTATTTTTACTTAATATTTTGTGTTAATTTTTTTATGTATTTATTTTTGGGGGGCTGTGGAACGAATAATTTGAGTTTCCATTATTTCTTATGGGGAAATTAAATTTGGTTTATGAGTGTTTTGGAATACGAGCCCACTTCCGGAATGGATTATGCTCGTAATCCGAGGTTCCACTATATTGTATTGTCCATCTGCTCGCAGGAATTTCATTAGAAGTAACCATAATCTAAAATAAGTCATCTATAAACTCGAACCCCAACAAGATTTAGTCACTTTCATTCGTCAATGTATGTAATACAAAAAAAACTCAGAGAGTGGCGAAGAGACTCAACACAGTGTCACGGAAATCGACCACTAACTATCGGTTTGGCTGTGCAATCGCAGAGTGACACAGATGCACCAGCATAATATAAATGCTCACAATGCTGTGGGCCACTTGTGTAGGGTCTTGCGTAGGCCTGAGGCAGTACATACAGTAAATCAGGCTTAAGATGTTACTAGGGAAACAACCACATATTTGAATAAAAATATTCATATCAAAATTAAAATCAGCATTACGGACAGAGCCCCTGTTGGAGAAAATTAATCAACCCCTTTTGACCGATCGGAATGGAGAATTAAACAGCACTGATGTAAAATGTTAAAGATAATGGTCCTGGGGGAAACAAAAATAAAGTTTCTCTATTTTGTAAATTATAAAAAAAAACTAATAATAAATAAAAAAATACAATCCTAAAATGCTAAAAGTAAAATGGAAAAGAATCAGGAAGTAAAAAATAATCTTTGCAATCATGTTATATTGGGAAATAATAATACAGGGTCTGGAGGCATTTACACCAGCGATGCCTGGACATACAGGATGAGATATTAGGGAAGTAGAGAGCTATTATTTCTGGTACGTTTAAAAAGTAATGGAAAAATATCATTCGCTTCCATTACTACTTTATTAACACTATTCGACCTTCCTGTTACTCGTCACAGTTTTGACCTAAGAGTCTGCTCGACTAACCACAGTGCACTTAATGACTAGATTTTCTAGATCTTCACATTATTTCATAATGCTAAATCATCACAATCTACCAAATACACTCCTACATCGACATGTTAAAAAAAAAAAAGCTTTTTTAAAATTATAATAAGAAGTACTTTTAAATTCAGGTCCCTTGGCGAATGCTCCGGACTCATTAAAAACAAGCAGCTTTAATGGAGAGAATCCGAGCGAATAACACTCTCCTGATGAGTCGCAGCGCTTGGCTAATGGAGCGCACTGTACTTGAGGTAAGTCATATCCAAGACGGTTCGGTCACGAAGAGAAAAGGCTAGAAGGAAGAGTTGCTAATTGAGCAAGCTCTTCCAAAGCAGAGGCGTTAGGCCTGAGAATAAACTGTACTCCGTGTTCTCCATATAGCTTTTACAGCAATCCAGACTTGTAGATTTTTTTTTTTTTTTTTTTACTCGATAATAACCAAAAAAGTGCAAAAGTGAACGGATTAGAGGCTCAAGAATCTGCTATTTTTAAGCGTGGAGCAAAACTAAGCTGAGGATAGATCATCACTAAGCCCTGGATATATTTCAAATGAACTTTTCTGTCTTCTGCCTTCAGAGCCTCTCCATGGGAACGTCAAAGTCAGGAAGCAGATCATCGATGTGAAGACGACGTGTACCGTGAAGAGAGCTGGTTATCCCTAAACAAAGCACATGGAATTACAGCGATAGGCTGAAAATAGTCCACAGGGGTGTTTTCTTCTCTATTTTTTTTTTTTTTTTGGACAGTGTTGTCTGTCAAGTTCACAGGCAGCCTCTCAACAGTGCACTGGGCCAAATAATTCTCCCACTAGCTGTTACAGACAGCAAAAGCAAGACAGCACTCTTTGCCCAAACTGTCAGCCTTAAAGGCCTGGTGACAGAGAAAGAAACTGAATAAGACAACACAGCACATCGGCAACTACCCCCTGGTCGGATTAATAGTGTAAGTCTATGTGTTCGAGATTTTACGGTATAATCCTTGTTCTTCCTTAAATGCACTGTAGGGAGCAGGGGAGGATAAACGCAGTCTTTGTCATCACTTAGGAACTTAGTAAAATGCACACAAATCTTTCCACTTAAAGTGGAGTCATTACAAATTTGCCTTTTTTGTTTTGTTTGTTTATGGTTATTTCGTTTTTAACACTATGTCAAGTGGAATTTTTCTTTTTTAAAGGTATCTACTCAGTTTGGTTGCAAAAGGTTTTGCAAGAGATTTTTTCAAAAACAATTCAGAACTATTAAATGCCACTATGTGTAATCATATGTGTTTGCTTGTTTTAAATCTTCAAGCGTTTTCAAGGTGTATGATCATCCCAGTAGTCAAAATTATTAATAAAAGAGAAAGAGAGAGAGAAAGGGAGAGAGAGAAGATTCCACTCCATATTTCAGATGAAATACACAGATATGTCTAACAGCTCAGGGTGAAATGATCCCAAATCAACACTACATTTTTTTTTAGTTCTGACTGCAACATGAAATAATCTACTTGTTTAAAATATATCATATATACAGATTTTATCTTATTTTTCTCTAACATGTTTTTAAATAACCCCCCCATTTCTTCATATCAAATTTAATTATGTACATTAAATGGGAACAAATGTTTTACTGCGACAGGCTGCAAAGTGCCTGAAGATACAATTCAAAAATGGGTTGTTTATCTAACAACCCCAACAGCAACCTCATTTCTTCTCTCGTCCGTTTCAACCACTCAGCATTCAGCATCACCAGTATACTAACAACCGGCCTGATCATCTCTCATCATCTTAACTTAGATGTTTTTATATGCTCAATTGATTCATAGGTCACTGTGTGGCTTAACAAACAATAGCATTCCTCTGGAGCTGGTCAGGTACAGGGACTGGACTGAAAATAAGAGACAAGAACTTGACAAAAATGAAAGCCTTTCAGGAAGTTCTTCAGGAAGCCTGGTGGACTATTTCTCAAGACTAGATTCAAAACTATAAAAAAAATAAAATAAAATAAATAAAAAAGTTTGGCTCTTAGGACACAAGATATGAGAAAATGCAGGCGCTCAAGACTTTTGCCCAGTACTGTAATTTCTTCTACCTAGAGTAGAAAAAAAACTAAGAAATAAACAAATCAAAAATAAAAACATGAATAGATAAATGTTTTATGAGAAAGAAAAAAAAAGAAAGCAGCTAAAGCAGATTTTAACATATATTTAACTTTTTCAATGTCTGCTTCATTTTAAAATAATTTGTTCGTGAATCTGTTCATTAAATTAATACAATTTTATATGGAAGCAATTTTGGCAGAAGTTAGTTATTTGGAAATTAATTTTTTTTTAAATAAAATAAAATAAAAAAGCCTATTTCAACTGGTTGGCCGGTAGTTAAAGATGCCGGCTTGTCCTAATTGGACTTTTTTTCTATGCAACCAGAACCTAGGGTGCCTCAAAAGACCAGAGATTTTATTAAGCATATTAAGGATTTTATTGATACTTGCTGCCTAATGAAAATCAAGGTAAAAGCTGTTTTGACTTAGGGGTGCACAAACTTTTGTGATTTCATAAAGCGTCGTGTCTGTTCGATCCCGCTGCCCGTGGTTCAGGACAAGCCTCACTGCAGCCAATTAGAGCTCTGTAATACCAATGACCAAATGGAGCAAAATCACACGTGTGACACAGGGTGAACCTGAGGTGAAAGCGCACACTAATGAGTGCTGATGCTGGGTCTTGCACAGAGAGAGAGAGAGAGAGAGAGAGAGAAAGAAAGACAGAGAGAGAGAGTGAGAACTTTAATGGAGGTTAGGGATGTCTAGAGGTCAGGTACAAAGTGGCACCCTCGAATCTGTTCCCAGGTCCACCATCTCTGTGGACAGTTGTCACTGTGATGTCATGGATGTAAGCATAGTTGAACTTTTTTGATAATTACAGTCTGGAAGAGGTTTCTAATGTCAAGGGTCAGAAAAAGTTAGGATTTGGAAACTCTATCATAGAGCCAATATCCACAGCTATCATTTAGTTTATCATTAAAGACAAAAACAAGTAATTCGTACCTTTGTGTTATTTGATAACATGTTAATGACTAGAAGGATTATTCACGACAGTTAAGTGGTGTAATACGGGAGCGCAGTGGTATAATGGTTAGCACCGTCGCCTTGCACATCCAGGGTCTGGGTTCAATTTCCGTCTAGGGGTTTGTGTGAATGTTCTTAGCCGTGCTTGCTGGGTTTCCTCTTGGTACTCCGGTGTCCTCACAGTCCAAAGACATGCAGATTAGGCGTGTTCCCAAATTGCCCCGTAGTGTGTGAATGTTGACTGGAGGTTTTCCTAGGGTTATAAAATTGGGAGCAAATACAATAGCCACCATGGGCCTCGGTTTGTACAGTATGTTCTCCCCGTGCTTGGTGGGGTTCCTCTGGGTACTCCGGTTTCCTTCCACAATTGTGCCTTGTGCCTTAAGTCTCCTGAGACATTACCCATGTACTGTAATGGATGAATGAATGGAAGTGGTGTAATAAGTACTTTTTTTTTTTTGTTTGTTTGTTTGAACACTTCCAAAATACATATCAAAATACATTATTATTTCCTACTTTTTGTTTAGTTATCTGGAATTGCAAGACAGCAAAGCTGCAGTCTTGTTACATTTAAGTCAGTGCCAAGAAAGACATTTCTATAGGTAGCTCATTTAAACTTGTCCTTCAGTATCCATTAGCCATGTTTCAAAGAAAGCACTGGAAAGAAAGTGCTTTCTGCCTTAAATGTGCCTGTTTTACACATTTAATTACTTACTCTCACTTAAGGTAATGCTAAGATTTAGTTTGTACTTGTGATTAATTAAAAAAAAAAAAAAAAAACAGAAGTGACCGGTACTGTACTCCGCCAATACAGGCTAATACAGCCATGCTAATGTTTTGCTAATCGTTTCTGAATCATGACTCAACACTTCCATGGGTGGCTGAAAACTAGTTAACAACTAGTTTTAAATGTCTATTTTAAAAGGTTGAAAGGTTAAGAAATCAATTAGCCTTCTAAATGCTAATTCAGGAGTTAGCATAAAATCAAATTTAAAGTTCCAGACAGAGTGTAAGTGGAAATACGGGTAATACTAGCAAAAAGGGAGGGAGAAATAAAAAGACAATTTCCTTCCACAGAATATATCAGGGCTTAAAGGCATTATGTAAGGCTTAACCACTCGTATATGGGTTATGTGTGTGTGTTTTTTTTTTTTTTTCTTTCCCAAAGAGCTATTTGCTATTCACAGGCGCAGGTTATCAAAGTCATTAAAATGACAGTGAGTCATTTTGCGGAGCTCCAGATACGACAGGCTAGGAAGCGACTGACACACGGCTGCCATAACAACAATTAACTCCCACGCTGTAATTTCTGCATACAAACACAAGACAGATCTGAAAGTATGCAGCTATGTTTATTATAAAAAATAAAAAAAATTTTGTATTATTTTAAAAAGTACACCGGAACTCGTCTGAGAGCACAACACCTATTCTCAAAAGTATAGATGAATCCTATGAACTAGCAGCACAGCGGCAGTATTGTGAGCGATTAAGAGCTAATTGCTCTAATAACAATTGTGGCTTCTTTTTTTTTTCGTTGCTGACAAATCCCTTTAGTGACACACAGAAAAAAAAAAAGCTGGAAGGTAGTCATTTAGAAAGAAACAAAACCTTAAAAGAAAAAGAAAAAAACCTTGGTAGAGAAATGATTCTTGTGGTCTAACATGGACGAGGCTTAGCTACAACCAGGGCTACACATATTAAATTATTATACAATTTATCCTACTTTCAGAGTTATTTAATTCTCTAATATGCTCAGAAGGTGTTCATCAATCTTCTATTAATCTAACAGCAGCTCTGGGGATATTTTCAGCTGCAAAAACTATCATGGGTTTATATTAAAATGCTCAATATTCTAATCAATTTTCGAGTATAGAAGGGGACAATATTAAAATACACTTTTATTTGTTGTCAAGAAGAAAAACACGAGAAAGTCTTCATGATGGAGTGGTAACATGGCAAGCTGTGTTTTTAAGAGAGAAAACCAAGATGCTGAAGAGGGCCCAGCTGCTATAACATACACCCACTGGCCACTTCATTAGAAATACATGTTCAACTGCTTGTTAAAGCGAGTATCTAATGGGCCAATCACATGGCAGCAACTCAGTGCATTTAGGCATCAAGATGATGATCATGCCAGTGAAGTTCATGTGGTTGTTAATGCTAGACCGGCTGGTCCATGTGAGCATTTCTGAAATCTACTGGGGCTTCCGTGCACAACCATCTCTAGTGTTTACAGAGAATGGACTGAAAAAGAGAAAATATACAGTGAGCGGTTGTTCTCTGGGTGAAAATGTGTTGTTGATGCAAAAGGTCAGAGGAGAACGGCCAGACTGGTTCAAGCTTATAAAAAGGCAACAGTAACTTAAATAACATCTTGTTATAACCGAGGTATGTGGAAGGCCTTAGCAGATGGGCTACAGCAGTAGAAGACCACTCCTGTCAGCTAAGAACAGGGGGCTCACCAAATTTGGCCATTAAAAAAATGTTGCTTTGGTCTGATGAGTCCTGATTTTTGCTGTGAACAACATATAAGCATAGATCCATCCTGCCCTATATCAGTGGTTCAGGCTGGTGATGGTGGTGGTAAGTGGGAGAGATTTTCACGTCACACTTTGGGCCCCTTAGTACCAATTAGGCATGGTTTAATAACGCGCCATGTCTTGAACATGACAGTGAGTTCACAGTACCCAAAGTCACCAGATCTCAATCCAATAGAGCACCTTTTGGATGCGGTGGAACAGGAGAATCACATCATGGATGTGCAAATCCGCAGTGTGATGCTATCGTATCGATATGGAAATTGTTTCAAGCACCTTGTTGAATCTATGCCATAAAGAATTAAGGCAGTTTTGAAAGCAAAAGGGGGCCAAACACAGTACTAGCAAGGTGTACCTAATGAGGTAGCCGGTGAGCGCAAGCACAAATAGTGCACACTAATATGGTTTTAAATCAGTAAAAAAAATAAAATAATAATAATCGTAATGGTATTCCTGTGGTAATAAAGCAACAGGTTAAGACTCAAGTGGACACGTTTCATTATGTGTGAAATAACCATCACTTTTATATGACAAGCCAAGAGAGCGCTAGTTCAGTCATATGGGTCTACGTTTGCCCGGTGAAAATAAAAGCGAACAGGCTTAATCAAAAGACTTTAGCACCATAAAGGAGAGTGTTTCAAGCTATCCAGCTAACTGTCCAACAGACAGTCGCCTGCGGATATATAATTAATTTTCATTTATATACAACACAAACAAAATATTTTGTGATGAGAAAACACAAACATGTTTTAATAAAGAGTGGGACTCCCAGGGGGAAGGGAAGCGAGCGTCAGTTTAATAAGCGCGCGCTGCACTGAATAAATTGACTAACCTTGCCATCCATGTTGACACTGTATTGTGCTCGGAAGCCGTACACAGAGTTGTTTAGTGGGTTTTTTTCCCCCCCACTGCATGAGTAGGACGATGATTGGTTTGCTGGAAAAAAAAAATCATAATAGCTCTTCTATCAGAGTTCACCTTAACAATCTTATTGGGATTCAGCAGAGAAATTAGCCTACCGGGAGAATAGCGCGGCATCAGTGCATCTCTAAATTGATTTAGTGCGTAAAATGAGAACGCTACATCCTACAACAATCGCTGCTGCTGCTGGAGGTGTGTGGAACAGTTCTTAACCTGGGATTGCAGGGTCGTACAGGGATAATGGTGTAGCCAAAGGGAAATAAGTACAATCTTTAAAAAAAATTAAAAATAAAAAAAACCAGTAGAGCGTAATCATGCAATTAATTAATTAAAAAAAAAAAACAATCAGTGCTATTGTTTGGTCATCACTTTAGGACGCATTATGAAAAATGCTTTCACTGTATCAGCAATTCATGGGTGGTTTAATGTGTGGAGGTGTATGAGGTACTGAAACAGTGTTATTTTTCTCCATTAAAGCCAGGACACTTTATTAAAAAAAAAAAAAAAAAAAGTTAAGAAGCACCGGTGAGTGGAAATGAATTCATTTTAATTAAATAAAACTGCAGCTTTTTGTTATTCAGGCTCAGTCCACTGTGAATTTTTCACACAGTTCAAACCCCATCATGAAGATTTCCCAATAAGACAAAAAAAAAATCAATATATATATATATATATATATATATATATATATATATATGCTAATTGAAAAAGACAGAACGCGCAAAAGTCAAATAATCACTCAGATGAAAAGTGTGGGTGTTTATCAAATCAGCAGAAGTCTGACCGACAGCTGCATCGAAACCACAGATGCTTCTATTACCATTTCAATCAAGCGGGTTCAAAAACATTTGCAAATAGAGAGAAGCAGCGTGACACCTTTTATATTCGGCGAGCAGAAGGCCGCTGTCGGAGCCACCACGCTCTGATGAGTGTGCAGTCGGCGAAGACGTGAGCTTCAAGGAAGTTCTGGACTGATGTGTAGATCTGTGGCTCAGCGAGTCTGTGGTCACTGTAGCATGAGAGAAATACTGAACATAAAAACACCTGCCTGGGTGTATAGAGCAGGAGAAACCTTTAGAATGCTGTCATTCTCAACTCTTCAGCAAACCGGTATATATAATAATAATTCCAGTAATGTGCATATACACATATATGTACATACGTATGAGGAACTCATAGCCGATCAAGAATCTGATTATGAGACACCACATACTGTATTACACATATTACTCACTGATTTCCTAATCCACGAATCTAGAGATACGCTTGCTCGCCAACTTTAACCATTGAGAAGTGAGATGTGGATACCGAAGTGGGCCAGCCATCAGTTCAGACCTGTGTCCATAAACCCCTGACCCACAGCAGTGAAACACCCAGTGTCTGACCCCCAGCCACTGGATTTAGACCACAGATCAATCTGGATAACCTTGGCAGGAAAAGAAAGCGGATTCCTTTTAATCAAACAAAGCAAGAACACCAAGATTTTTAACTTTCCTTTTCGTTAACAATAAATTCTTTTAAAGGTCAGAACATTTTTTTGGTTGTTGTTAACAACGTGTGGCTCTGAGACAGTTAAAGCAACTAACTCTGAGGCCATTCCTGATTGGAGATTTGTTTATGGAAACCTGCACTCTGACAGTGTGTGTAAAGCGTTTACGGTACAACATCAGCATAAATTGGCCTTGTTATTGCTGCACACGGCACTCTGGATTTAATATTTACTAGCTTGCTATTCGAACAAGAATTATGGTCCCCCCATTAAAAGCCCCCACAAACTTGAGACACCGATTTATAGCCCAGATAAAACAGCAACGGTATTTTAGACGTGAGAAGAAGGCCTGTTACCTCGTCCATCAGCCGCCTCCGGTCAGGACTGTCAATATAAACATCGGCATCAGTTTTCAAGGGCATGCAGTGTAGAGGGCTGCCTGGGTGACCTTCCACCCTGATTATGCAGACAGGGACAGGCTGCTAAACACCTCATGTGCTTCCTCTGTGTTAGACCCTTTTGAATTATGGACAGCAGACAAAGGAAACTGGGGCGGTGCCTTCGCTATGCCCGACAAGGTTAGCCAGGTTTTCTATAGCTTAATGGGGACAGCAGTGCTCTAAATAACAAGGCTGTGTAAGCCAGGGTACACGATGTGCTCCTTCAGCACAATAATGCTTTTTTTTTATTATTTTACCACTGCACAGAAAGCACAATTTCATAAATCAAGATTTGAACATGCAGGCCCTGGAATAAGGACATGACCATTCTCTACAACACAACATAAGAATTTCTGGGAATTATAGTTGCTGGGTTTGGTTTGTTGTTTTATGTAACAGCATGCCATTGTGTATATACTGTATATATATATATATATATATATATATATATATATGTGTGTGTGTGTGTGTGTGTGTGTGTACTTGTATTGTGTTTGCTATATCATATTTAGGTTTACCTACTTGCCTTGGGGTATTGTATTGTAATGCCCTACCTTTGAGTTGCAACAATACAAAAAACGTAATAAAAATCAAGAGGTGTCAAAGCTCTAAATAAAGATATTTTTTGTTTTATATTCACAGTGGTACCCCAGCATACGGATTTAAATCCCTTCTGCAGACGAGTTCTTATTGCGAAACGCATTTTCCCATAGGAAATAATGCAAATGCAGATAATCCGTTCCAGCCTCACTTAACCTTAATTTACGAATGAATAAACAAAACTGAAAGTGGCCTCGTTTTCCTTCTTGATAACATGTAGTAGCACAGCCACATAATGGCTGCCGTTGTTCCCATATGATGTGTTGCCCAATCAGCTGTTTTGGTTCCGTGTTTATACTCTTGTAAAACTTTCTCTCTAAATCACGAGGGGAATCCCGGTGACGCAAGGAGGTCAGCTGACCATGTTTAAAGAGAAGCCGGGAGACAACACCATTGTTGTTTATATGCATGCGACTGTTTTTTTTCGCAGCGCTGCATAGGACGGTGAATCCTCTCTCAGTCTCTTGTGCAGACATCAAAACTGGATTACTCACCATTGGGACAGTATCACAGGACAGCGATTTTACGTCGTCGTGCTCCCGGATTGACTCATAAAGCCGATGAGGCCGATACAATACTTTCACACCCCCATACTAGCCACTCAGAATACATCCATTCACATACACACCAAAATAGTTTGTATATAGTTGAAAATAGTCATATTTTGCGCACTGCAGTGTCTGTTTTGTATAATACACATTGAGTGTTGTTTGTGTGTCTTTTGTATGTCAGTACTGTATGTCGTTGTGTGTCAGAAGACGAGATAAAAGTTCCGTGTTAGTGTAATCTCGGTTAATCAATTAAAAGCTCAGCTTTACTTGATGACCATCCAACTTCCTCTTGATAACATTCCAGAAGCTTTCTGGAGTAAATTGCAGAGTCAGAATATAAATATTTTAATACTAAATGTATTGCTATACATTATATATTGATATATAATGATAATATTATGATAACATTATGATAATATTATTAATATTATATTAATATCGGCTGTTTGCGCTGCAAAATTTAGGTCTGGAAGTCGGAAATTATACATGTACAAAATGTACACTGTATATAATCCTTTGGACTGGCACTGGTTTTATACCTGATGTGGGGTTAAGGGCTTTTTTCGCTCAAGGACACAACAATGGCGACCCTACCTTCCGCCTCCACTGCCACTGCTTGTAGAACAGTAAATAATATTAAAAAGTTCTTATTTGTTCTTATTGCTAAAAGTGCAATGATGTAAACTGGGTTCTACTGGTCACTAAGTTCTTCTAGTAAACCGGAATACCATAAATAAAGTGAATGTGTAGCCTTCTAGGATGAAACCTAACAGTATGTCTAATTGGCTGTATTATTTGGGGCTAAAATAAAAATAAAAAATGAAGCTCTATCTAAGCGGTACCAATAAGAAGGCCTTATAGTGAAGAAACTAAAGTCAGGGAAATGTACGTCGCCTCAAATCCTTAAACAAATTCGAGTTTTATGGAGGCCTGATATTCTAACGCCGGGGCTTACAACAAGTAAACAGGTTCAAGAGCGAGAAGTTTAATTGATTTCATGTGACTGGGTTTCAAGGGCCTTGGAGACTCGAAGCATTGCCTCTGCAAGCTGTGGCCTCATTTCAATCCACTGAACACACTAACTCAACATAAAGTGATTCAAATCCCTATGGTCTGGGCACCCACAGTTGATCCTCCTCGAAATCCTCCTCCTTCTCCTCCTCTGTCATCTTGTCCTCTTTTGAACGCGTTACAGTTCTCAAAAAAACAATAGCCTTGCAGCAGCAACAAGCTGAAGAGCTGCCACTGCGTATCCGATGCGAGAGTAATAAATCTCCTTCCAGCGATTTAGCAGAGCTATCAGACAGCCCATGGCAAAAAAAAAGAAGGAGGGCCAAGAAATGTCAGAGGGACACGGCGGTCAAAGCGACGGCCTCCTTAGCGTAAAAATCAAGCAAATTAAATAAAGATAAGACCAGAGCATAGCCTCGGGACCACACGCGTACATTCCGACAGCGAATGAGGTTAAAATGGGAAACTCAGATACGATCACTTATTAAAGTGTACGACAATTACAGACACATCACAGGATTATTCATGGAAATTTCTTACAGTAAAGCTCCATTACATTTAATTTACTTTTCCTTCAGTGTCACAGCTTTATTCAAATGTTCAAGGTGACACCATAAAACATGAACACCCCCCTCCTCCTCCTTGCATGCACACACATACTGTATGTGCAGACACTTGCAGACGTAAATGATTATTCTTCTCTATTGTACAAGGCACATTGTGCAGAGTCATTTTCTCCTTGGGAAAGATACAAACAAGAAGACAAACAAGGGAATAAACAATAGCAGATGGGAAGTGCAGCGACTTGAGGGACAATCACAGGACGCAGAGAGCTCGCTAAACAAATGCGCGATGGGACACCAATGAAAACTTTGCCCTGTCAGAGTTTGGGTAGAAAAGCACAATGGAAACAGTTAAAGGTTCCACATGGTACAATTTCTTTAATAAGAAACACAGAGCTCCCCCAAAATGTGTTTATATATGGGTTACAACGCTCCTGGTGAAATACCCCTCCTCATCCGAACATGCCGTTTCGGTTTCTATGTAAATGAGCTACCGCTGAGCCACGCCCACCATGGAACAGAACAGCCGAGCAGCATGTACTGATATCTTGCGCGAAATATATACAGGAGAGACCAGCAATCTGCAATCTATTGCTCTTCCTGTGGATATCCCAGATGTAAACACCTGGATTTTTTTCTACCTGAATTTTGGCAGCCTTTTTTGAACAGCAATCAATGTTTTTGCATGAATTTTTTAATACCTGAATTAAATTACACTTTCATTTGAAATATATAACCAGAAGACATTTTACAATGGCAAAAAATTTCAAGCATTGTAAATGCTGTAAGGATTTTTTTTCCCATTCAGATCAAACTGCAATGCAGAAAATTTCAAAAATTACAGTTTTTGTTCAGTTCATGTAATTCAACATGCTATTTTCCTTTGATCAATTTTGCCACTATTATACTTCCATGGACAAATAAAGGCTGAACAAAAATGGAATATATATATATATATTTATATACACTGTATATATATACTTCTTTCCCGTACTTGGACAATGGAGATAGAAATCTTAAAATCTTAATAAAATAAAATCTTAAATAGATGTTAATATTTTTTTTCATGAGCACAATGTGTAATATGTAAAAGAGGTTCTATTGTGGGGGAAAAAAAACACCAGACACTGAATGTTTTTTTTTTCCAAGACATCAATAGTCGGACAAAATAACTACACTTATAATACCGGTGAACATAGAAGCCAATTTGTAAGGGCTGTATTCGAACAAACATTTCTTAAACCAATCATTTTTTAACACCATTTCCCAAAATCCCCGTGCACAATTATTTTCTCTGCTCTAGCACAACGTTACCACATAATTGTCTTATTACTGAGCTAATGACTTGCAAAAGGTGTGCAGAGGAAACACTAAAACATTCAGTACAGCAGCACTGGGAAACATCCCTCCAGGAGATAACAGAGTATTAAATAAGTACTAAATATATCCTACTCTTTTTACTTGTGGGTAACAAAGAATTCAGAAACAGCCTCGTACTCCAAGGGATGTCTTATGAAATGTCAATGATTAACGGGTTTGCTGTACACACTGTACAGTAAATACATATCCGAATCAATACAAATCCAAATCATAACTCGATTCGTATGAAAGTTAAAGTTAGGATAAAAGATAAAATGGGCAGTATTTTTTTTTTTTACTCAAGTAAACTTCGAACAAGATTAAAGCTTCACATCAAACCAACCTACAAGCTTCTGGTTTCTACCAAACAACCACCAGCGCTGCGCCTTCGCTCATCATTGTAGTGAAAGTGTGTGAAATCTAAAAGAGGTTAAGAAAGGAAGAAGAAAAGTCTGAAGTAATTAACGATTTTTTCTCATCTTGCCCCAAGGGCAGAACTTTCAAAAATTGCATCTGTCATCAGAATGAGCCCTGGTTGTGTCAGCAATAAAAGTCTTCCAATTAGAAGCTCCATCATTATTAGCGAGCTTCAATGCGACATATGTGAGATGAGTTGTTATAACAGGTCAAAAGGTTGAGTTTGCCATGCATAAATAAATAAATATGTGAAGTGCAAGCAGGAAGGTCTCCATGTACTTGACAGTCAGCGTATGAAATAAGAGAGAATCAGTCAAAAGCTAATGTTAGTAGATACGGTCCGGTAGTGTGGATGCTTCGAGCATGTTAGTTCGAATTATGGTTGATATGTCGGTTTCAGAAATCTGTGCATGTTTAGAGTTTGGTATCAGTACAATATGATTATTTACAAGAAAATTAAACTACAACTTTATAGATGTTTTTTTTTTTTACACCTAAAGACAAATATTACAAGTATTTTTTGTTCATTTCGATTATAACAGCTTCCACTTCATGAACATCAAAAGCCCGGATCTCAAAATATTAAAATATTCCCTAAAATCAATCAAAAATGGATTTAAAATATAAAAAATGTCAGACTTCTGTGCGTTTATGCACATGGCCGGGGCTCTTTTAGTGTGAATTACTGCATCAGTGTGGCATGGCGGCGATCACCATGTGTCATTGCTGAGGCTTAATTGAAGGCCAGGTTGCTTTGATAGGAGCCTTCAGCTGGTCTGTATTGCTGGGTCGGGTATTCCAAATCAACATCCAGCCCATTAGGGTTCATGTCAGGTGAGTTGGCTGGCTAATCAGGCATAGTAATATCATGGTCAGCAAACCAGTTAGTGTTAGTTTTGGCACTGTGGGCAGGTGCTAAGCCCTGCTGAAAAAAATTAATCAGCATCTCCGCAAAGCTTATCAGCAAATGGAAGCATGAAGTGCTCTAAAATCTCCTGGTTGACGGCTACATTGCCTTTGGACTTGATAAGAGGACACAGTGGACCATAACCAGCAGATGACATGGCACCCCAAATCATTACCCACTGTGGAAACTTCACACTGGACTTTAAGCAACTTGGATTCTGTCTCTCTTCACTTTTCCTCCTTTCCACTTTTCCTTCTGCAAAATTTACTTTCATCTTAAAAGAGGACTTAAGACCACCGAGACACGGTCCAGTTCTTGTTCTGATGTTGTCTCTGGGATCAGGACAGGCATAATATAGGATTTTGTGCATTTGAAGCATCATGCTTTAGCAGTTAAGTGGCTCACTGCATATCATACTGTGCATGGTTGTGTACAGTACATTACAAAATTTAAATATCCTGACAATGCCTATGTGTGCTGGCTCTTGATGCACTGACTCCAGCCTCAAGCTCAAGTTCTTGATTGAGCTTTGCTCGACGGTCTTCTTAAGGCTGCGGTCATGCCTGTTCCTTGTGCGACTTTTCCTATCACTGTAAGGCTCTAGGTTTTTGGTTTGGGCATCTGAGGATCCGGGTTCATGCCCCGCCATAGGTGGATTGCCACACCCCATACTACCCAGCCACTGCATGCAGTGCCGGTCCCAAGTCGGTGAGGGTTGTGTCTGAAAGGGCATCTAGCTTAAAACCTGTGCCAAAGTTGTGTGCGGATCAGATGGTCCCCTGTGGCAAGATAGTTGGTACTGTACAACACTCTGCCTTTCAGAGATGACCTTCTACTGTATGGATTAACTTCACAGTCAACAGTCTTCCATATGATTGTGGTTGCGTGTACTGTGCTGGACAGGGAGATACATGGGATTTATACTGAATGAATAGTAATTTTACTCAAACTCTGTAAATACTGGATTGTTGTTATTTTCATGAGCTATAGGGCATAATAATCAAAATAAAAAATGAAAAAAATGGCCTGCAATATTTCACCTTACGTGTAATGAATATAGATTACATTAAAGTTTCACTACTTGCTTATTTCTTTATTTATTTTATTTATTTTATTAGGGTCCAATTCCCATTCATCCCCTAGGGCACTCCCTCATCAACAACAGCTACCAGCCACTGAGGGTGCAGCTCTTCAAGCTGCTGCTCTTGCACAAGTAGGGAGCTCTAACACTCTCATACTCAGAGGAAAGCACTGTACAAGTTGCTTATCTGAACATTCTGAATACACAAATACATTAATTCTATGTCCAGAGTTTTTTTTCCTTCGCTTATGCGGCATGATTTAACTGAAGGTTGTAAAAGTTTGTTTATTGTTTTTTTTTTTGGTCACATGGGGAAATCAGTGACCTTGAATTGAACAGACAGCCCTGAGGTAGAACTGGCATTCATCAATGCTGTTCAGATTAGCGATCTTGCATTCAGCATATAAATTGCAGCTTTTGTAAAGTTTTTAATGAGCAAAGCTGACAATATTATGCAATTGCACTTTTTGGACAACTGTCAGTATACAGTACCAGATGTGTCTTGTTGCTTCATCATGCTTATACAGTAGTAGAGCGCTAACCATTCAGCTGAGCATCTGAACCCAAGCCATGGAAGGTGTTGTTTCAAAAATGTTTTTTTGACATATTTCATAATTTCATAAAACAGAGAATAAAGACTCGGACTCCAAACATACATTGTGCTTTTTTTCCCCCTAGAGCTTGATCTTTGCTACTTATGTAGAAATTTCAATCAAATCTCAGTTTAGTCTGTAAAGGATATGAAATATTCTTGTCCTCGCACTCTCCATGAGATGACTGACAGTAAACAAACACTGCATCTGCCAAAGTTTTTTTTTTATTATTATTATTTGTTTTTTATATATATTTCTTCCTGACAAATACGAGTCTGACAATGTTAGACAAGTATGGTAAAGTAATAACAAACCTCAACAGTACTGCTGGGAACTGGGGAAATGAACACACACATACACAAAAAAGAAAACCTCCCACGAGCTGCTGGAGAGAAAACTAATTGAGACATCTCGGCGAGCAGCTTGACCCGGTGGTCGACGGAGACGCCGTTAGCTACACAAACAAACCGACCATCAATCTGAGCTTGAAAAAAAAAAAAAAAAAAAAAAACCATACTGAAAGACTTCTAGAGAAAACTTTGTCTTGCCAATTACCAAAACAACCCCATGGTGAACTGCAACACAGAAATCTGACTTTGAGGTTGAGCAGATTGAAGAATTGAGGGGGTTGTTGCCCAGCGGAGACACACTTTGGGCCAACCCTATCAAATTGTGCCGTTTCATTCCAGTGAAAGTTTCTCACTCGGCCCTTTACCAGATGCCCTTAAGTTCACTTGTTTCCTCTTAAAGGGATTTAGTATGCCGGACACAGTGGAGTAAATTCAACCTTCGAGCGCTGATCCGTTCTCTGTGTTAATGCCAGATTTAAGCCGTGTCCTGAGAACATGCTCCATGCGGTCCGAAGATTGGGATGTGAGACAGATGTTGGAGACATGGAGGCTTTAAAAAGTGAAAGTGAGAATGGACTAATGGTGGAAGGATATTAGAGAAGGTACTCTTAGGGTGTTTAATGAGCATCTAAGCATGTAGGAAATCTAAGGAGACACAGATGGAGTAGCAGGAAGTCAAACCTCTTTACCTTCCACTCAAGGAAACCTTTGCCTAGGTTAGATTTCAAAGGAGCCTTTTATTTCGGGATAATTAGTTTAATCCACTTTTTTCAGACCACCCCACTGTTTATTTATTTATTTATTTATTTCACATTCCAGTCTTCTCCCATCTAAAGGCATGCACAAAATGGCATATACATAGTTTGAAGAAAAGATGCTGCAAGCACATGGATGAAAAAACATGTTCATTTAAATAACTGAAATTATATTTCTTTGAGTTCTATGGTGTTTTTTTTCTCTAATTTTATGGAAAGTCTAAACAGTAAAGGTTTTTAGCTCTTGCAGCTGTAACTAGCATGTAACTGGTCTAACATGAGTTTGTGTTATACAATATTCCAGCATGGTATGGCCTATATATAAGTTTTATATATATAATACATGATTCTTACATTAATCATGGTGGATTATGTGTCAGTAATCAACGCAGATGCATTTCCTAGAATAGACAGGGTAATTGAGTACTGTGACTATTACATGGAGTATGGTCTTAATGTTTTCAAAAATAATATCTGATGTAATGTGCAATTTAAAAGAATTTCAAAAAACTATCTTAATGCTAAAGTCTTAAACTGAGCAATTATAATCTTGGTAGAAAATCAACAAACATATTTAACCAAAGTAAGTTCTTTCTTATTATTTTCTCCCCCAAGAGTTTTACTATTAAAATTTACAGTATTTATGCTTTTTTTATATACTTCCAATTTTAAGTGCCTATATACAATCAATATACACAATTTCTTAGGAACATGCTACAGATCAAGTACTTTGATAATGTTTCTAAAAATTATCAAAAATTCTAAAATTAAAATACTTAGAAACAGTGCAATAAATTATATCTTAGCTTTACTTACTAAATTTTAACTACACTTTCTTATAATAAGATTACAACAATTAAAATATAAGGTGATTAAGCCTGCTTCCAAACAAATTTTTTATTTTTAATTGTAAGCAAAGACTTCTGGCAGATACATATCATTTTGCCAAAATTCTCTGCCAATGGAAGAAGAAATTTTCAGTAAAAATTTTAGTAACACCTGACCAGAAATAAGCTTAATATTCTTATATTTGATTTGTTGCGAACTTATTTTAGGAAATTACACATAGGGTTCAAAATTCGAGCTATTGTCTGGCTGTATTAAAAAAAAAAATTTAGCCTATAAAATACACTACAGTAACTGTAAAATGACATCCAAGACCAATATTAAATACAAAATAAATATGACACTATTTAGTCAACAAAAAGGCTTTTATTTCCTCACAGAGGAGGTTATTCTAACTCTTAAAGCCAAGAGCATGTTTGGCATTACTGTGTTTTAACGAAGGACGCAGGATTGTAGAATATAAAGTGTTTTTCAGCACAACCTAGGCAATATGATGGAATTAATTTTAGTTCATTTAACCCAACTGAAAAAAGGATTCATGTAGGAAAGGACATACCCCAGACACATATGATCATGTGTTTTTTATGGAGGTTTCTTGTTGTTTCTTTAACCAATCAAATAATACTAATAATAATAATAATAATAATATTAGCATTTTGACTGTTTTTTTCGATGTCGTCTCCATATTTCGGTAGTGATGACATTTACACATTTAAAAAGTCATGATAAATTTAGTTCCACATAACATATGAAGCCTCTCCCGTTGACACAAACTGGCAGGATTTCCTCACAAAGAAGGTTTTTTGTTTGTGTAGCTGTAATTTGTAAACATTGACCTACATTTAAGTTTACTCTGAATGTGACACTGGGGTACAGTATTAGCAGGGCTGAAGAAGTCACAAACAACTTTTGCTTGGTTTATTAAAGGTCACACAGTTTACCATTTCTTTTCAATTTTACACAGATCTCGGAGTGTGTTTTCATGCTCCAGCTAAAATAGCCGCATTACCTCGCTCCTTCTCCAAACACCCTGTTTCATTGTCTACATCAATGTCCACCACACCCACCAGAGAACAGCAGAGCTGAGCAACATGCAGGGGAGAGGGAGATCTTCTTTTATGAGGTCACAGCAGTAGTTCATCGTCTACATCAATCAACTACTGCTGAGCCACGCCCACCAGAGAACAGCAGAGCTGAGCAACATGCAGGGAGAGGGAGATCTTATTATATGAGGTCACGATAGGAGGAAAACATAAATCTAATCCCCAAATAAAAAAATGCAAGAAAAGAAGAAAAGGAAAGGGAATGATTTTTGTTTGTACTGTTTATGCACACTGGAGACAGATCCGAATGTGACTTAAAGTCACCTTTAAGTTTTGCTCCTGTTAGAAAGTGCAAATGGTTTGTCAAAAATACAAAAAAGAAATTAAAATGTAGACAATTATTATGTATACATGTATGTAATAATATTTTTACATGATCTTCCTTGAAGGTGAAGTGAAGGATAAGACCTGTGACATGGTTTCATTACTTTTTTGCATTTAATTAAAAAATAATAATAATAAATAAATAAATAAATAAATAAATACCCTATTGGTTTTACTTTTGCCTTCCACATTAAAACAATTTTAATGTATACACATTCCCGATTAATCAACAACCCCAAGCACGCACACAAACTGACACAACAGAGCAGCGAATACAATAAATTAATTAAGCCTTCAATTACCCGAGACTTTAATTAAAATAGTGGAGGCTGTAAGCTCCTGGAGAACTGACTATATCAAATAAAAAAAGCATTACAGACTACAATACACCGTCTGGAATGAATAAAAACCAAAGGACTGAAGCAATATTAAATGGCACTGTGAAGAAAATTTGGAATGCCCATGAAATGATAATCATTGCTGCAGAATGTCCTAGCGAAGCAAAACCGGGTTTAATATTGTTCAATCTCCTCGATGCTGATATGGATCTTAATTGAAATTTACCCTACATGCCACAGTTTTCGATTCGGCGCCTGCTCCGCTGTAGAGATCGTCGCAAACTTAATTTACACTTTTGAAGCGCATAAACCTCCAATTAAAGCGCATTTACAGATGCATAAGCATTCAATTATTGGATGTTTGTAAAAATAAGAGAGTATAAGTAACCAAGTGCAGCCTGAGGAAAAAAAACATCCTGCTGCATCCGATCTAAGAGAAGAGACGCTTTAATGATGAACACGAGCTTGTGGGTTTTGGTGTGTGATTGCGTTTTTTTTTTTTTTTTTTTTAGATGGATACACGGGTGAGGGGTTTGGGCTTTGTCAGCATATTTCTCCTGGTGTGAGAGTGACGACTCTCTGCTTTCCTAATTGCCGCTTGGCAGCGTGTTTCCGCCGCCTGCTGTCCCGCAAAAACCACACACACATACACACACGCACACACACACACACACAAACACTCTTGCTCTTTGTATGCACAGTCTCTTGCACAGATGATGCGCACATGCTGCGCTCTCGCTTTGTCTTCTTTTCTCTTTCCCATAAACACACACTCGCATTCATACACATACAACCAGACACATGCATTCCTCAGCTGCTTGGAACAAACACAGGTTCAGGCTTGGTGTCCATGGCAGGTGCTTGTTAGAAGAATATGCACATGGGTGAGTTTTTTTTTCTGACAGCAGTTCTTAACACCTCTAATCAGGGACAATGGAAAAAAAAAACATAGCTTTATATATTAGAGATGCGATAATAAGGAGATGATTAGACTGTGATCACAGTTTCTGATGGTGATTACGATTATAGACTGTATAAAAAGAACTGGACAAACCCTCTGTGATGGAACACAGTAGTTTTCTGAAGAGTGTTGAGTTTTGACGCTCAACTGTGGGAGTTCTGGGCGTCGCCACGTCGGCAGGGGCTGACTCCACCTGAACTCCCCTGGTTAATCCATAAATGGGCAAATGGTTGAAGCGAAAGTGCCCCAATATTAAACCACAGTTAGCTGGTAAGCTAAAGCAATGCATAGCAGACAGCTAGTGGTTTGACACCTTTTAAGAAACAAACTTTGCAGCTTAATATAGTTATAACTGATGAATTGAGACCAAAGTGTGGAGTACGAGTATAAATATGGAGACCAAAACCATTTTTTGTACCAGGTTGTAATGAACCTTCACTTTTGGAGACAGCCCCCATTGGACATTCAAGGAACTGCATATTTTGGCACTTCTGCATTGGCTTAATTTTTCAGAACCGGAGATTGCCCCTTGATTACATTACAGGTAAGATTCATCAAAATAATAAATGATGGCCTCCGAGTGGCGCAGTGGTAAAGCGCTCGCCCTATCATCTGGAGATCGCTGGTTCGAACCCCGGGTGATGCTG
>JAQMYL010000016.1:18019122-18030030 GCA_030014365.1 Clarias pachynema | reverse complement strand
GGCTGAGTGGTAGTGGTAGCCTTAATGTGGGAGCCCCCTAGTGACGGGGAGGAATTGGCCACGACTAAATTAGGGGATAAAATTGGAAAAATCCCCCCAAAAAATAATAATAATAATAATAAATGATGTATAAAATATGACTGAGCAGTTTCATGTCAAGGTGGCAAGTTGGCGTAGTGGTTAGCACTGTCGCCTTGATCCTCCAGGGTCCAGGTTTGATTCCCACCTCAGGGTCTGCGTGCATGGAGTTTGCATGTTCTCCCCGTGCTTAGTGGGTTTCCTCCGGGTACTCTGGTTTCCTCCCACAGTACAAAAGAATGCAGGTTAGGCTAATTGGCGTTCCCAAATTGGTGAATGAGAGTGTGAGTGTGAATATGTGAGTGTGTGCCCTGCGATGGATTGACACCCTCGTTTAGGATGTACCCTAGCCTTGTTCCCCAAGTCTTCTGGAACAGGATGCAGAATCATGATTCATGCCCCTGTGATTCATTTCAACATGTTCTACACTTACTCTCTAACAGATATAAACATTGTAATAGTTCCATCATTACCTAATAAGAAGAAGAAGAAAAAGAAAAAGAAGAACTAAAAAACAAGAGTGCTGTTTCAAAGCTTCTCACTTGTTCTTATATTTCAAGGAACATGCCATACTTGGAAATAACACAGTGTCATTGCCTATGTATGTGTGAAAAAAGTAATGACTACCAGCAAATAATGAGTCAGAACCAATAAAAAACACCATGTGGATCACCATGTGTGCTCTACCATTTGTTTAACATGGATACTTTGCTGGATGATACAGTATCTCACTTACCCGACTGGTACACTCTTAAAGAAAAATCCTCCGTATATAGTGGACTCTTCGAATAGTCTTTACAAGGGCTTTACTTGGAAGACTACCTGATGTCCATAAACCATTACAGGGTTGTATATTTTGTATTCTTTACCAGTTCAAAAAACCAAAGAACAGCTCTCTGTGCTTGATGGAACCTTTTTATAATTAAGGAAGCTTATTATTTAACTGTCCATTCACGTATCTGTGAAAATGCTTGATTTAGTTGTTTTCTAAGAAGTATATGTAACAACTTTTTTTTATCTTGAGACCCCTGATACTACACTAAAAACTGCCGGGTTAAAAAACAACCCAACCATAACCCAGCCGCAGGGTCACTATAGGACAGAACACGTGCTGGGTTGGTTTGATCCAAGTGCTGGGATTAACCTTTTAACCCAGAATTCTGGTGGAAGGTGGTAAGCACTTAAAAGGTGGAAACACTTAAAATTTAGGTAACAATTTATATTAACTTACCATAAAATACTGCCAGCTTTAAGTGGCGTGCCTCTCGCTTCAGAAGTGAAGAATCCAGAAAGTGTGTCATGCCGTGTCTCAATTCCAAAACGCAAAGAACAGACTTGACTTAAAAGTGCACACTCGAGGGTTTGAGAAAACCGGGTGTATTGCAAATGGAACGCAGCGTACAGGATGCGTCTCACAACCGCGATATACTATAGCCGTATTATACCAAAGATTGCCTGTTAGAAATAGACAAAATGAAATAAATCCACTGTTTTAACCACTACAGAGACATCACAGCCAGTGGTAGTTTTCAGAAGTTCTTTCCGAGGTGAGGCAGCGTTGGGCAGCTACATGAGCACAGGGTCACCTGTATTGCCTGCCTGGAGCTCAAATCTCTGAAATCGTTGGGGCAATTTTTTAAATAGATTCTATCTTTAATAACCGATTGATGTTTTGAGCTGTATACGCATACATTCTCGCTTAAACAACTCTTAAAACTACACTTTGTGACACATTAACAGTAACATTTCAAACATTTTGCAGGCTGCCGTTTGGAGAAACCGGAGAATAAATAATAAACCAGTTGTTGGGTCAAAATAACCCAACCATGCGTTAATTTGTAAACGACCCACATCATCTCATTTGACCCAACATAGAGCAACCCAACAATTTGTTTAAAGTACCCGAAATAACCCAGAATTTTGACCCAGCATAAACAACCCAACAATGTGTTTACAGAAACAACCCAGCATTTTTTAGAGTGTAGGATTTAAAAATTGAAATATCTCATGTGATCGCTGGCCTACAGCTGGCGTCTCTTAACATCGTTCAACCAAAGAGAAGAGATCACAACGCACATTCAGCACCTCGGCCAGCTCCACTGTGCACATGGGAGGGACGGGGCGCCTTAACTCACCATGGCTGGCAGGGGATTATTATCCACTATCCTGGTGTCATCGGCGCGCTATAAAAGGGCCATCGAATGTCAGTCCGGTGAGTAGTATCTTCTGGGTGTGTGACTCACAGATCTGTTCTCTCTTCTCTCCTTCTGCAGGCTAGGAGTGTTACGGAGACTCTCTGAAACACGGCAATCCACCGAGAAGTGGCCCTTGCCGAAGCTCAACTGCCTCCTCAACTTTGGAATTTTCAGCCCCTGCCTTTCCGGCCCGTTGACCAACATCGATCGTCCGCTGTTTTCGCAGAAGGCCCAAGGAGTGCATCCTTTGCACCACCTCACCTAATCCTCACTTTACCACCTTTCTCACTGAGTGATTCACCCCATCCCTTTTCACTTTTTTTGCTTGAATAAAAGTACACTTTACTCCTCACCCTCCTGACCCCGTGTCTGTGTTCTGGCCTACCCTGTTGCAATGCTTTACACTTATTTACAAAAGTATCGTGACCCCTGGCAGCATGATGGCTTAGTGGTTAGCACTGTCAATTCATACCTCCAGGGTTGGGGTTCAAATCTCACCGGTGGTCTGTGTTTGTATGAGTTTGTTTTATATGATGTGCTTTTTGGTACTCTGGTTTTCTGGTTTGTGTGTGTGATTATGCCAGGCAATGGGCTTGCACCCCATCCAGGGTGTACCCCTTTAAATTAATTTGATTGGACATAGTTTGGAAGGGCACACACCAAGATCTATAACATCAAGAAGTCCAAGGAACACCCTATGGATTTCTGTGGTCAAATTGTTGCAAGGCAAAGATCTAAAACAATTTCCATGGCTTTGACTCTTTCCAGGATCACAGTGGCCTCAATAATTTTGAAATTAAAGACGCTTAGCACAACCTTTAAACCTCTGTACCGTTGACCGTCCAGCCAAATTGTGCACATGGGAAAGAATGGCTCTGACCAGAGAGGTATAAAGAACTGAACAGTCACTCTGAAAGAGCTCGAAGAAGCTTGAGCAGACTTCGGAGAACATGTCGGGCAAAACAAGCACCGCATATCAAATGGCTAATTCTATCACTATGGTGAAGCATGGTGGTGGAAGCATCATCCTTTAGGGGTGCATCTCAGCGGCAGGGACGGGGAGGCTGGAAACAACTGAGGGGTGGATGAATTTAAAATCCTTGAAAAAGAGATTTGTTTGAAAATAATCCTTGAAAATAAATGTTTGAAGACCTAAAGATTGCTCTCCATTCAATCAGACAGTTCCCAATACAGGTAGACTTATCCGAGAAAACTTGCAGCTGTAATTGCTGCCAAAGGGGCTTCCAGAAAGTATTGAATAAAGGGTCTGAGTACTTTTTTTGTGAATAAAGTAAGATTAAAAGAATTGAAAAAAGTTTTTTTATTTATTTGTATTCTGCAACTTCTTTTGCTTCTCTTCTGCCTCTTCCTTCTTTGTCTTCCTTTATTTTGTTTATAGCCAGACATTTTTTTAATATGCTGAATCACAGATGGTAGATATTTTTGATGTTGTTGTTGTTGTTGTTGTTAAAAATAAATATCTAAACATTACAGAGAAAATGTCCTGAAGTTATCCTTTATTTAGCATAAAAAAAGTATTCTTTCTGCGTCTTTCACTCGGTCGTTTGTGCTGCATAGTATGACTTATTGTTAAAAAAAAATAAAAAGAAGCCTGATTTTAATTCCAGCACATCGCCGAGTAGAGCAGAGTTAAAAGTCTGGCTCAAGGACCCAACAGCGACTCTGTGGAAGTGCTTCATATTACAGTGACTAATATTACAAAACCATAATTACTGTGCAATCACTGAGATCAGGAATCATGCCGTGAAAGAAGGTTACACTGTGTGTTCGAGTTCACTTTAAAGGCTGATGAAGTGTCTATCGAGTGTCTATCTTCAATCACATCAATAACCATCAGATATCCAGTATTTAAAATAAATTTTTAAAAAAGAAATCAAGACAATTCATCTTTCCTTATCTTAGCCTTGAGGGAAAAAGGTTCGCAAGAAGACATGAGAGGGGGAGTGAGAAGAAGAATGAGACATACAGTACAAAGCATGAGAGAGAAAAAATGTGTGTTTGTGCATATGTGTGTGTGTGTAGTGTTTCGTAGGCCAAAGTGGAGATCGCATACCATGGCCCTGCCAGATGAAATGTCACAGCGAGGCAACTGTTAATAAAAGGTAAATAAGGCAAATGGAGCAGAGAGAGTGCGCTCCGCCCGGGCCGTGGCACGACTATGTGCTGAGAAACCCACACGCTCAGCACGTTTGGTTATTGAACTCCCCCTCAGTCGCCCTTCGAAGTGCTAGGAGGGATATTGGCAAGGCCTCGCTAAAGGTTACATCAAAATGAACAGCTGGAAAGCGCCACATAAGCGAGGTTCTCAGAGGCACCTTCTATAGGATTGCGAGTTATGAGCTTGACTGGGGTGACTTTCAGAGGGCATGCGCTCGGGGATTATTTATCGATATGGAGCTGAAAGTGAAACAGACAAGATGAGGAACGGCTACAAAGTGTGTGAGTGTGTGTGTGTGATGGAGTGAATGAGTAGGTACGTGACACACACGCACACAAAATTTGCAATAATGAAGCACAGCCTGGCTTCATCAGCAAGAAAAAAGAATCAGCATGCAGGATATGAATATACATGAGTTTACGGCAATTAAAAGCTTGTCTGAAGAGCTTCTGAGGCAGACAATGGCACACGGCGGAAAGAGAGAGAAAGCTACAAGCCGTCGATTCGAATGGAGATGTTATTTAGCTGCTGCTCTGACGCTTCCCCTCCCCGACGCTTTTTATTGCTTTCCGCATAATTTCTCTGAACCCAAAAAGCTTGAGAAAATTAAAGGTGGCCTTCACCTCTGGTGCGTTCTCGGCTTACTGGCTTCCTGGTCTGGTGTGACGTTATTGACGCCCATACACGAGAGCACGGCACAGCTTGCAGTGCAGGAAGTAATTAAAAACACTTCTGAGAAATGAATTTTTAAAAAAAAACCTTAAAAAGTAATCTCCTCGCTGTTTACTTGCCAGCATTAGCTTTTAATTTATTGACCGCCAAGGAGCACAATAACACAATCATTTTTTACCAAGGCTTCCCAAAGGAAACGAAGACAGATCGACTACTCTGTTTTTCTGACCCACACATCTCATCTAGTCTCGCTCACTTTATTCCTCCTACTTGCGAGCTCTTTTAATGACCGCGATGATCAGCATGTGAAACGCCTCATCACGGGCTGCCAGAGTCACGTGTAAAACTCAAACGAGCCCTTGTTATAGCACCGCAAGCGATAAAAAAATGACCTGCTACATCATCCGAGCTAGAATGACAAATATAAGTGCTGCCTCTGCTTTTACGCACACTTTTAACTAGGGGTATGCACACGCGTAGCTTGTTCTCAGAAATTAACGAGACGTGCACATAGATGCCCCAACAATGCAATATTGCATGTGAACAGTAGGGGCAGTGTAGTCAGCCAGCGGTGGGAAGTTTGGAAGAACTTTGACAAGTACGTGAACAAACACGCTCACGACATCGCCGGTTGAATGGCTGACCGTATGGTTTGAAACATAAGCTCATGTCCACTATTTAACTGCTCGTCCATACAACTGCACTCTTGCGCAAGTCGCTTTCTATGCAGCTGCCTTGGATGTAAATCAATTTCGAAAAAAACTGAAAAGGAAAATCGACAAAATGAAAAGAAACTGCTGCGCATGGAGTCAAAGAGATGGTCGGCATCTTCTTTAAATTCCAGTTCTTTACACGTGACCTTGTGAATGCCTTCTCGCACATATCTGATTGAAAGAGCGAGAGGGAAAAGGACGCACTAATTAGTTTCTGTTATTCCGCACACCGCTAACGGTAAAAAGGTCAGGTCCTTGCTGTAATGTGTATAAAGCCACTCTTGACCAATGAACAACTTCACTGATGGCAAAGTGAAAAGGAGAGAGCGCATAATGACTCATGTCAGATTGCTGCATAACTGATAGCAGGGGCAAACTCCTGGCAAGTGTCACTGAATATACAGCATATAAAACCATGTGAAACCATTCTATATGCAGTGGTTGATGGTGCACGCATCAAAATAATAAGAAAGTAAAGAATAAGAAAATATATATTGCACAAATATTTTCTTGAGAGAGGGACTGAAAACAAGACTGGGAACTATAGTATAATTAATATTACTGATGTACTGAATACAGTATAGTTACGAGAGAGGCAGATGAAAGTCTAACCCAGCCTTTGGTGACTTTCCAGCAAATGTGTTTGTGTTTCATGGACAAACCATCCAATATATCAAACCCCCCCCCCAAAAAAAACAGGATGTGTTCAGATTGGACTCATGATGCTGTGAACAAAATTTCAGGATGACTGGATGCAATTTGGGAGGAAGTGAGGGGAAAAATTTGTTTTGGTTAAATCTCAAAATTACCAAATCACTCAGCACTTTCTAGTGATTCAACAGAGAGTAGAATTATGATTTGATGTTGAGAAAGACAAATGTTATGAGTAGATTCACTAATCTGATTTGATCACTAATCAAATTAATTTTAAATTCATTTTTAAAGGCACTGTCTAATTGTATGTGTGTGTGTGTGTTGTTGTTTTTTTTTGGATGAGCCATGCTACAGACAAAAATCGGATTTTTCTTTTTTTCATGTTGGTCTTATGATTCTAATATGTATTTTGGTGATACTGAGACAAAAAAAAGGTTTGACAAAGAAGACGCTGGTGTGGTCAGACTGTCGTTTTTACAGGACACAGCTCATTGTAGTAGCGGTATTATTGCACGACACAATTATACAAAGTTCTACCAATAGTCTAGATCAAAATACCCAAGTATGCCAAATTACAGAGTCTAAAAGTGTTCTGCCATGATCACTGAGGCATCGAACAACTGATTACACCAGGTTGCATAATAAAACCTGCAAGCCTGTTGCTCCCTGTTGGCTTATTATCTTCCTTTCTGCATGTTAGGGCATCTGAAAATTTACATACTACAATGCACTAACTTTATTTGGCATGCACAACCTACCTCAATGGCATAGCGAAGACTTCTGGCAAAAGGCCACAACGGTAACACTGTGCATCTCAAATGCTATAATGATGAATAAAGGAATTAGTTGCATATTAGTGCTAATGGGGAAATCAGACGTTTTTATGTTAACAACTCGTTTTTTTTTTTATTCTGCTTCATCTAGAAGTCACTCTGGTGTGTAAAAGCTGTCAAGTGAATCAGTGGACAGATCACTCGCCCAAAGAGAGTTCATGTTCAGGCTGTTGAACAACCAGAAAAAGAAAAAGAAATCTAATCATGTTAGATCACATCTAGTGCTGTGCATTTAATTACTTGCTCATTTCCCAGAATTTTGGGACGCCCATGAAGTCATGTTTAAACTTAAGGTCACCAACAGTAGCTTATAGTAGATTAATGTGGGTGAAGCGCATTATCATCATATGCAGACCTGAAAAAACCCATATAAATAAAGTTTGTTTTAATAAAATATATATATATATCTTTTAGATGCATTGGTGATGACCGAACACTTGACAATCAACGGACTGATGACATGAACAAAAACATCTTTGGTAATATAATTATGTACAGTATGGCATTCGTTATACATAAATGGATTAATTCCTTATTTAAATACCCTAATACACAGGCTTGTGTGTATCGAGTTTAACGCACCAAAAATGTAGGACCTTGGTAATTTATGAGTATGAGTATTAAAATGGTTGTATATGGCAAAAAAAAAGGATCACAATATTTTGTCTCTTTTGTTTACAAAGATGTCACGTCAACAAAGCTTTCTCATTTCATAGCAAAGGGTCCTCAGTCCATTCCTAAAGGGCCAAAGCATGGCAGAGTTTAACATTCTACCTCATTTAACACCCCTGATTCAATTTGTCAGCTAATTACCAAGGCGCTAACGTGCTAAATTCGGTGTGTTAAACTGGATACACACAAGCCTCTGTAGGGCTGGGGGCTTTCAGGACATGCTACGAAGACGAGATGAAAGTAGAATAGGAGCTTAATCACCAGTTAAAACAAGGCCGAGTGAAAATCCAAATGTTATTACGGTGTTTGGCTGATATATTATTATTTCAGAAGGGTCAAATTATTGGCCAAGCAAAGAAAGCAACTAAGGAAATCTGAAATCAATTGGTTTAAGATCTGTTCAACACATTATTAACACCGTTAGAAAACCACACTTTAGTGAGACTAATCAAGTTCTCTAAGGACTTGTGACTTCAGTCGCTCGATAGTTCAGGACTGGATCTTCCTACAGTCTACCTGAGCCTCCAAGAACGAACTGGACTCCATTTTAACTTAAACACATCTCCTGTTATACTGAACTTCTCACACAGTATGATGCAGATCAAATCCCTGCTATCCGTCTCACCCAAATGAGGATGGCTTCAGTTCGCCTTTGGAGCGTTGGGTAAGGGTCATGCGCATAAAACAATGCACCCATCATGCATATTGGCCACTGTACAAGCCTCTGGAGACGGTGTTACTGACGATCTGGGGTTGCTTCAGTTGGACAGGTCTAGGCTCGGCAACATTATGTAGAAAAAAGTATAAGATGAAGTCAGTTGAAGACCTGGATGACCGTGTTATCACATTAATGGGATTGAAAACAAATAGTGAAAGTGTGGTTCTGGGAGCATGAGGAATCATTTTCACACATGAACTGGTCACCACATTGTGTGCCGTAATCAAATCGATTTTTTATTATTTTTTTTGGCCATGCAGTGTAATAAGAGCTAGTGTATGTGACCACGGTTAGATGCAGTGTTGTTCTGAAGCAGGATGTTTAATAGCTATGATGTTATCTGACCAGCTGTTGATTGCTTTAATTCACCCTTTTCCCCTCACAGCCCGAGACAAAACAACATCTAACACCGAATCTAATCTTAGCTTGTCCTATTCACAGCAGATTAAATACTTTGTTCTGGAGCCACACTGTACTGTGTTCTGTACAAACAGACCATGTGTGAGGCGAACTCTCTATTTCCTTTCTTTGGATACTTATATTTACATTTAGGCATTTGGCAGATGCTCTTATCCAGAGTGACTTACATTTTTATCTCATTATACAGTACATCTGAGCAGTTGAGGTTTAAGGGCCTTGTTCAAGGGCCCAACAGGGACAACTTGGTGTTGGTGGGATTTGAACCTGGGACCTTCTGAACCGTAGTCTAATGCCTGAACCACTGGGCTTGTGTTTGAATGTTAACCAAAGGTCCTACCACGGTTGTAAAAATGGGCATAAGTACAATGGTCACCATTGGCGTCCACGGTCCCTAGTTGGACAACAGAGGTTCCTAGATGGATAGATGGATAGGAAGACCTTGCCACTAGGAGATGCCCCTCCATCTCCTTGAGACTGGGAAGTGAAATAAACCAAAAGAGCTTTGGTAACTGAAATAAACTCTTCCGCCTGCTCGAGATGAGGTTATCTCTTCAATGGGGCCTTTTCGCTCATTTAATTAAACTTTTACTTTTATCTGAGGAGCACGCTTATCACGTCGCGTACTGCTCTCTACTTCTTGACTCTTTTTTCGTTGACTTGGCTTGGTCTTTGCCTTTGGCTTTATGCTCAGTCATAAACAATAAACTTATTTTTATACACAATTTTAATTAAGAGAACAACCACAACCATGTCTTTTTTAAATTTATTTATTTACATATTTCTTTATTTACCCATTTAATGTATACATTTTATTTAGTTTTCTAAAGACTATTTTACTGACCTATTTACTAAGGCACATCAATGTTATTGTTTAATGTGCCTAGCACAATTAAAGGATTGTACAAGCCAAAAGTTTTTCTTTGGCCCTAGTACCGAAGGGACGTGCTCTCTACCTGTTGCTGCCTAATAATGGCGCATCACGTGCCGGTTTCTGGGGGTTTAAATAGATGCGCTACCAGGTCTGCTGCATATCTGCTGAGTTCCATCGGCGGCATTGCCTAGCAACCGCACGTGAGGGTGACCTGCGTCGCTACAAGAAGTTGAATAGTTGCTAAAGAAACCAGGAAAGATTCATGATTAGTTTGAAGGCTGTAAGTTGTGTATCTCTGAGCGTCTCTAATAGCTGAGGAGTTTTGGACAAGGTGCAGAACAATGGTGGGGTGCATTGTTTATTGTTCTCTACACTCGGGATCTGTCGTTCCGGCTGCTTCCAGGTCATCATGCAACTCTTTTTTTTTTTCGAATCAGGTTTTTTTTGGGGGGGGAGGGACCCTTAAATCCTTTTCATATTTCTAAGTCAAAATATATGTGTGTAACGTTGATAAAGTTGATTGAGGCACTAGAAGCTAATTAAATACCAAAACCAGTCATTTTATCAGCTTTATAAAGCTTAGATCTAAACTAATGTGGATATGTCTGAAATTATAATGCATTTGTATCACAAACTCCATATAAAAACAACAGTGTTATCTTCAGCATGAATGGATTAAGAACTTTCAGAGGAAATAACATTCTGGCCTCAAATAAATTTATAGCCATGATTTATAATATTATGAGCATCAGAGTATCAAAGGTTTGTTTCCCCCCTCTGCTGGCTCTCAGAGGAAGGGCCTACAAGTACTGAGTGTGAGTATGGAAGTGTATATGTGTGTGTGTGTGTGTGTGTGTGTGTGTGTGTGTGTGTGTGTGTGTGTGTGTGTGTGTGTGTGTGTGT
>JAQMYL010000016.1:17997728-18009804 GCA_030014365.1 Clarias pachynema | reverse complement strand
TGATTCATACACATTCACATTCCATACAAACTTAAATAATTCTTTTGATTGTGTAAAGCTGCTTTGCGACAATGACACCTGTTAAAAGCGCTATACAAATAAAATTGAATGAATAGTATAGGCTTTGGAGGCTGGGATGAAAACTAGAAAAAACATAATGCTGGAGAACTTTTTCTTTTATACTGCAGTTCAATTCAATTAGATTTTAATTGTATAGCGCTCTTAATAGCAGACGTTGCTGCGAAACAGCTTTACAGAAGTAATAATCATGAATATAAATTGAAAAATGCATACATTTTAAGTTTGTCCCTAATGAGCAAGACAGAGGCAACGTTGGAAAGGAAGACGTTCCTAAGAGAACATGAGGAAGAAAACCAGAGAACCGGTCCTCATTTTGGTAATACCAGATAGCATGACCATTCTATCACTTTTGGCTATAAGGTCAAAAGTGCAATTGTTTAAGAGGAAATGCACTTCACTTCCTAACACCAAGTCGATTTTGTTGAGGTTATCAAATGTTCACTCCTAATGTTTCAATCCTAAAAATAAAATTCTGACCTCAAACAAGATTTTTCAAAATCAAACTAAAGAATCCATCACATCTAAAAGAGCAGATCAGAGTAGATTCAGTACCAGAGGCTCTCTGGGATTTAAACCCATACCCTTCCACAAGATAGCACCGAGCATCAATCAACGAGCCACCGCTGTTCCAATGTACTGTAGTACTAAATAAAGTGGAAGGTGGTGGATTTCATTCAAAAATCCGTGTTTTCATAAATTATATCACATCCAATTTGCTTGTGCATCACAATCCTGGCTACCAGCATTTTAAACCGTAGTAATGTATAAACTCCATTAGACAGCGCTGTCATTGACAATCAGGAGAACAGTTTCTCAGCGATGGACTCCGATCCAGAATCGGGCACTATTAAAAAAAATAATAGCGCTTTGCAGTTATAAATCCCATCCAAAGCCATTACAGATATTACGCTCCCTCTGCATGAAACCAAGCTCACATTGACTGTGAGGACCACCGGCATACAGGTATTGAGCTTCTAGTCCATTTCCTGAGTCATGTTACTAAATACTCGCATTAACATCAGACAAAGGCCATTGATTATGGAGAAACGGAGTTGTTCGTGTTGATTACTGAATCTGAAAGAGCAAGGCCGCTCTCTTTATACTTTGCATAATTACTGTTGCTCTTTAATTGTGAGCGCCAGTTTGAATATAAGCTGGCGGAAGCAGACGGTCGATAATGGAGTGTTTAAAGAGGGTTTTCAGTGCAAATTGGCATCACAAAGAAGAGACAGTATTGGCTGGTATTAAGAAAAAGAAAAAGAGACAAAAATAAAACTAAATTACAGATATAAATTCCACAACTAAAAGCTATAGACCTATATAGCTTTTAATAATGCTTAGGATGAATACGCGTCGTTCATTCATTCATAGAAATCTCATTTCGTAGCAGAGTATTTAAAATGACTGTATATTGAAAAGCCATCACCGGCATTTTGAATTGCTTTCTGCAAACATTTTGCGGCCAAGGACTTGAATATTGGGCTCGTTATTTCAATCTGTACAATAATATTCTAAGCACATGAGGCCCAAGGTGACAACATTTAGTTGATTTTGTGTTATTGAGATGTGGAATGAATACATTCAAAATGACTCGTATTTATAAGAACCCAATAGAAAATAAAAATGAAAAAAATTTTTTTTAAAACACAGCCCCCTGAATATGCATCATGGACACTTGGGGTTTCCCAGACACTCATTTGAGGTCTTACTCAAGTTTTTAAAAAATGGCATTATTAAACATACAGCTTCCTTGAAAATAAGCACAAACTGAAGCACTCAGCCCCAAGGCAGGGTATGCATTATAAGATTGTCTGTCTGTGTTTCAGATTTAGGACAGATGGCATGCGGACGCATACCGGCGACCCTCTCCTTGTCCTCCATCTGGGTGCCTTTCCAGGTAGGAAGCAAAGCGGGCGAGCACCATAAAAGAGCGTCCACATCAAAGAGCCCAACAATATGGCCACTCAGGAAAAAGCGCCGAGGTTTTGCTAAAGCCTCAGTCAGGAGAGGATTCTTTCCTGTGTTTCCGTGCCAAGGTAGCCGTCTGTGTTACCTTTCGCAGAATGAACCGAGAGAGGAATGAAAGACTCGGACACTCAAGCATGAAGAATTTCCACAACCTGCAGCGAGTTTCTTCATCACAAACAAAACCGTGCAAGATGTGGTGCTGCACGTGCAACTCCGTCCCCGATCCGATGTGTCATGTCGAGGGCATATATGTTAGTGCTGAAAAGAAAGCACAAACATAAACTCCCACATCCACCGCTGAGAACAATCTCAAACAAGTTCAGGCCAACATATTGGTTTTGGCGATGCGATTTGTCATGACGAAACAGCACAGCAGAACTCGGAAGCCCCTCATGACTAGAGGCATGTTTCCACCGAATAAAGTTTCACAGTGCCTTCACAAGTTTCATGTAGTGCTCTGGCTGGATGCTATTGTTCCGATTACGCGCGGGGGCAGATTTTTCCTAATTGCATCATCTTTCCATTCAATCATCTCAGAAGTTCACGAATTTAATTCAGTTCTGATCTTATACCGTATATAATTTCCAGCGAGGAAGTCAAACAAGGGATTTGGAGAAATGAGTCGAGATTTATTTAATGGCTAACACATAAAGCAATATTTCATAATTGCAGCCGGATCACTTTATCACGATGTTTTGCTTATCAAGTGGTACAGCTGAGCTTCCTCAAAGCATCCTACTCCTATTATAATCTCAAACATAAAGCGTCTTTCTGATACTGATGACCTGTCTTTTAATAATCCTTTATGAAGTACTGTATACAGTAAGTGTACAATGGTGGCTAAAATTATTAACACAACATATACCATGTATTTTAGTTCTCTCCCTGTGCACAAAACAGGCGATGTCACTAATTAGTTCTAGCCTGAATCTGTATCTGGATGCTAATTAACTGAAAAACTATTGAAAAACTGGAGCTTCTGCAGCCATGGCCTGGGTCGTCTCCAGAACTAAATCCAATAGAAAACTCTTGGACGATGGTGAAGAAGGAAGGAGCAGTCAAGAAACCGTCTTCTGTACATGATCTTCAAGAAGCCATCAAGCAACCGTGGACTGAGCGACCAACACCAGAGTACGGCAGACGTCTCTTTGACTCTGTGCTTAGCCAAATCCAGCAGATTTTGAAGAAAACACACCAACTTCATACAAAATATTGATTGTTCTATACGTAGCATTATTATTCATTCATATAGTATTCATTCATAAGTGTCTTGTTTTTCAAATTTAAGAACGTCATTAAAACATCTGAATTTATCCTTTGTCTTCATTCCTCAGGCCATCTCTGTCACTTAAATATAATTTTAATATGCAATATAACCCACAATAATGAGGAAGTGTGAACCAGAGCTAGTTTTCTTTATTTAGTTTTTTTTTTAATGAGACAAACTTCATCTGATCATAGTTACAGTAGGTTTGTGGAACATCTATAGCAGCTTTAAATAACTGTGCGTGCACCAGGGTCTGTTATTATCTCACTCTTTAAAGTTAATAAGACAAAAAAAAAAAAATACAGTTTATTATGTTATACCGAGAACCTGCAGAAGTCTAGCAAGGTTGTTCTGAAATCCTATTAAATTCCCATGGAGACGACTACTTTAGAAGTAAAAGTATGGTTTATTTTGACAGATGATCTTCTTGTTGTTCATACAGTACTTTCCTAAGACCGGGGGACAAAATAACCAGAGACTATCCGGTTTCGTAGAGTCTGTGGCACCTGGTAGCTTGTGTAGAGTCGAGTTGGTGTTGCCCGACAGCACTGGAACCCGACGTGGTCTTCTGCTGCTCTCAGAGTTTAAAGCGTTGTGCATCCTGAAATGCTTTCCTGCTCAGATTTGCTGTCAGGTCTAACCAGTCTGTCTGTTCTCCTCCTCCTCATTAACAAGGCATTTCCACCTGTATGACATGCCAATCACTGGATGTTGTTTTGGCTTTTTCACAGCAATCTCGATTCTTGTTGTGTGTGAAAATCCAAGAAAAATAGCAACTTCAGCAGAGCTTTTTTTGTTGTTGTTGTTGTTGTTTGTTTTGCACAACTTCACCACAAGTCACTAAAATGCCATTTTTCCCCCCATTTCCATTGTCTGATGGAAACTTGACATGTATTTACATGGTTTTAAGCAATGCACTGCTGCCACATGATTGGCTGATTGAATAATGGCATAAATGCGGCTCTCCTGGAGTCGAACAGAGAGAAAGAAACCTTATTATGAGGAAGTTTTACTACACTGCACACTCAAAGTGCTATTGTCTTGGTTAATTCATATAGTGTATTTAGAACGTACTGTATATAGGCAATATAGAGAACCTGTATCAACAACTACATGACTATCATTATTTGTCATTATAAAATATATAAAAGGCAACATAAGCTAAATAAGCTTTCTTTCAGTTTAAGGATGCAGTATGAAGGTCAGCTCTTGCTATTCAAGGCATTGTTATTAGTCAGAGCACCTTAACAGTGACACTAAGGAGGTCTTGGCATCCCTTACAAATTCTCCAAAATGTGGGAACAAACATCGATCGCTCGATGGTAACGCAGTCAATATATACAACTTGTCTCTTTAAAAATGCTCTGCAGCATGAATGAAACTTGCAATGTGGTTTCTTCAAGGCAAAAGGCTTTTCAGGCTGTGAAGCTGCACTGAAAGCTTGAGGGAGTAGAGATGCAAACACTGGCATGGCTTCGCTGATGAAACGGGTCATGCAATACAACATCAAACTAAACCGATATAAACGGTATTCTCATAGTCTCACCCTAAATCTCATTTCAAAATATATCAATATCCAGTACTGTGCAAAAGTCTTGAGCCACCCCTCAATCAATGCTCCCGTCAACCATTTGTTCCGTGGAACAGGTTTTACGCCGCCTGACGCAACCCTCCCATTTTATCCGGGCTTGGGACTGGCACTGCATCCAGTGGCTGGGGTTTGGGCGCTGGCTGGGAATCAAACCGCATGACAGGCATGAGAAACCTACCACTGAGCCACCCAATCCTTCATTTTAAATTAAAGTCAATTAAAAAATGTAGATTCAATTAAAGAAATGGAAACTAAATGTTTTACTGTGACAGGCTGCAAAGTGCCTAAGGATACAATTTAAAAATTGGTTGTTTAGAGTATCTGCAGCAACCTCATTTCCCCGCTCATCTGTTCCAACCACTCAGCATTTAGCATCCTAAATTTTGAAACAAAGATAGGTTTTTCGAGCATTTGGCCTCTGTACACCACCACACCCACACTAAATTTGAAATGAATTATCATATACTGTCAAGTCCATAGATTTTGAAACAATTTTTTTTTTTGTTTGTTTGTTTGTTTTGGCCTCTGTACACCACCACGTTGAATTTCTCAGAATCTACAAAGTCAACACTTTTAGCTTTAACTTACAACTACCAAACACAAACGTAACACTCTAAGGGAAGTAATGAGGGAACTGGCCAGATCTGGCAATGCAACTGATTGTCAGCAACCGTGTTCCATTATTTATGAGCCACCAAAATGGGTGTGTATAAAAAAAGGCTGAAATTCTTCAATTCTTGAATCAAACCACTTGTTTGAGTTAAAGCTGGAAGTCCTGACTTCACTCACATCTTGAGTGCTTCATTTTATATTTAATGTGGTGGTGCATGGAGGCCAAATGTCAAAAACAAACAAAAATGTACCAAAATGTATGGATCTGACTGTATATGATAATGGCATAAATGAGCATGAGTCTTGCCATTGCATTTGATAAAGTACCACCTTTGGTGGTTTAGAATTCAGCTAAGGAAATTAAATTTTTCGCCAAAAGTTCATCCTGCTTTTGAAACCTGACAGAGAATTACAGGTACGTGCTTTAATCGTGTACAGCAATTAAGCATTAAGCGTTAAATACGCTCGAGCGTAGAGAAGCTTCCAGCCTGAAGACCCTGGTGTTAAAACGCACTTGAAATTGTACCATATTTTTTTGGTGAGATTTCTCTGTGTGTTTTCATGTCCTCGAGTAGACTTCCTTTCAACACAAGAGTTTTATTTTATTCTTAACAGGTCTACCGAGGAGGATTCTCGTCTGCACTAAAACCACCAATAGGGTGCATTTAACTTACAGACTTTTATTTTTTTTCTCAAACACTAATTGTTACTAAACGGCCGTCTGGAGTGCTTTCTAACCCTCTGTTTCCCCCTCAGTGATAACTATCCTGCAAGACCATGCACGAGATTGAAGTCCTGCCCTGGTACACGCTAAACCTTTTCGAGGGAAGTATGTCAACACACTGAACCGTCGAGCAGACACGTAGGGGCACCTTGATATTCATTTGTTTCTTTTTTATCTTTGCTTTTTTTTTTTTTTTTTATCCCATCTAGGATGTCAGCTCAAGTCATGTTGAAGCAATTACATTTTTTTCCTAAGCAGGGGATTTATATGGCCTATCATGGACAGTGCTGCTATTTTTAACAGCAGCAGCAGCAGCACTGCATAAAGCCAAGATATTGGATCCCACCTCCTCTTTGCATTATAGGAGAAAAGAGGAGCGTTATCTGATAGCGCGCTGATTCGTGGAACGAAAATGAGCCCGGGCGCAAGGTCTGATCTGCTGGCCACATACTAACGAGTCACTCTGGAGGCTCGGAGTAGGTTTCACACACACACACACACACACACACACACACACACACACACGCTCTAATGATATTTACAGAGACGCCAACTCGCACATCTGATGGGCCACATAGCCAACAGCTCTGTTTGCTTCAGGGTGTTCCTCTCATCTCTCCCTCTCTCTCTCACACACACACTCTCACACTCACTTGTCCTGTCTTGTCACATTTGGAGCATTGACAGAGCGATAATGAGACAAGTCTTACCGATTGCACATCCACAGTACAATTATTTTCTATACAAATATGTTCAATCGGGGCGGCGGGGTCGGAGGTGCACTAAGATGTTGACTCGCTCAGCGCTTTTTTTTATTATTATTATTTCTGATGTCCACAGTTATAAAGTTACTTCATAGTGCTTGTTTTTCAGCTAGATAAAGAAGGGTCGAGTGCCTAGACACACATATTGTACTGTACACACACACACACACGCAAAGTTTCCACCTTAATCAAGATCCCATTGCAATAAAAGCCCTGCAATCTCATTACAGGCTGATCCAATATACTGAAAGAGATCATTTGTCCATTATGCATCAGTAGTGGCTTGCTGTTACTTAATAAACCATCATTTTCACATTTATTCATTTGGCAGATGCTTTTATCCAAAACTGCTCACTGGCATCCAATCCAAACCAACACACACACACACACACACACACAAAAAAAAAAAAATGCTGGAGGTGTTATCAGTGATTTTTATTTCGCACTTATTTTAGTAATATTTGGTGAAATTCACCACATATTCTGGCCACAGATCAATGCGAAGAGTCTGCCTGGGCACACCCGGCTGTGTAAACGCAAGAAAAAGGAAATGATGCGCAACACCAACACCATTCAAACAAAGGCTTCTCTACTTTTTTTATTTTTTATTTTTTTGTCTTGGACCAAAATTTTCAGACTGACCTGCGATACACAATATATATACCTCGATATTTTAGGTAAGAATTATTCAGAAAGCCAGAGCCACATGCGAGACGTTGCCGTAATTAAAACATACGGTGATCAAAATCAAATGCAAAGACAGGCTTCCAGTCGCTGTTTCAAACATGATGCAACACATGGAAACGGAAAAAAAAAGCATGCAAAATAAATATTCTGTATTAAATAAAGATAAACCCAAGTCCTTGAGCTGTTCTCGAAGACTAGAACATATTAATTGAGAGTTAAACACAACGATAAATATGAACAAAAATAACAACGGGCCTTCTTGCTCCGCTATAGTACTTATATTTTATACTGAAGTAGACGGCGGTGCTCACGGAGTGTCATACAGAGACATAAATACACTTTGAGAGAGTTTTACAACACCAATTTATGTTGTATGTAGCACCTTCGTTTCACTGTGTACTGAACTGTATATGGCTGAAATGACAATAAAAGCCTACTTGACTTGACTCGATCAAGATATAATCAATATAAATGGTATTGTCTAATCCTATATATCTTATTTCAAAATATATTCAGATACAGTATAGTGCAAAAGTCCTGGTTTATATATTGGTCTCAATTCTTCATATTAAATTAATTAAAGTATGTATATTAAAATAAAGAAGTGGTGCAAAGGATCGATTCCTGCCTCAGGTACTGTAGTGTATATGGGCGTGGAGTTTGCATGTTCTCCCCATGTTTGTTTGGTATGTTTCCTCCTGGTGCTCTGGTTTCCTCCCACACTCCAAAGACATACATATTAGGCTAATTGCCATTTCCAAATCATGCCCTCAGTCCGCTAATAGGGATAGGCTCCGGGGTTATAAAGAGGGCCAACGAAGTTCTTCAGGAAGCCTGGAGAACTATTCCTCCTACATTAAAAATACACACTCTTTGTAAATAAATTATAAAGAAACGAGTGGTGGCTCAAGAGTTTTTCCCTTAAACAGTCAGTACATCGTACAGCTCTACCTTAAGCCAAAATATCCTTTGATTAATAAGAATTGAAAATGATGAGCTATACAGTGCATGTTGTTGTATCACATTTATTATTTATTTATTCATTCATTCATTTTAAATGAAGTTAATAAAATGCATTTTTTTTTGTAATCCATTAACTTTAGGAATCCAAAACGAAACACACTGACGATTCTAATCATTTCTCAGAAGCTGCTTTGTACAGATTACCATAAATTACAGACGTGATGGATTAGACAGGGACCCACTTTTGTCAGTTGTCACTACCAGCACATCATTTCGATTAGCGGTTGTAATGTAACAAGCTAATTGTATATTCAGTCTGTTTGGATTGGCCAGTCTCTTCATTCGACTTGTTATCCCACCCTTATGGGATTAATCCCGAAAACAAGACAAGAAAAAAAAAAAAAACATCTTTGTTTACATTACCATCCATCAATCACTGACACAGCGACAAGAATCACAATCTGCAATTTGAACACCGACATAGTGAGGCATTGAAAGAGACAACAGCTTCAGAATATGAATTTTTTCACACCTTGGCTCGGCAAGTGCTATTCTAGTTTAAGAGAAGGATTTAAAAGAAGAAAAATTAAAACTACTAATGCTTAATACATATTTCACAAAATCATTAGGATGCTTCTTTCAAATGGCTTAGTTTCAAATCATAGTGGGAAATGGTATACTGGTACAATCCAGTCGCATATAAGAGAAGATTAAAAATTTCAGAAATGAAACGAATGAATGAAAAATTACGGCTTTTTTAAAAATTGTGAGCACGGAGCACTCCCGATGAAGAAGAATAAAGCTGCCAACCCAGTGAAGATAGAAAAAAAAAAAGATTAAAAGATATTTTCTGTGACTAGATTTGCTGTGCAGTTTGCTGTGTGGATTGTTTCTTTCTTTTATTTAAAGTTATTTATTTCTCATGCCTTAAATTTTTTATTTCATTCAACCTTTATCCTGAATCACGAACTCAATATGTGAGGGGAAAAAAATGACAAGCAAAGTGATTGCAGAAGAGACTCCAGGGAAAGAGGTGTTCTAAAAGTTTCTGGCAACCTTCTCTCCATTATGTATTGAGTTTTCAGTGTGGTTAGGGTTATGGACAGGGAATGCATCACAGGAATCCTGATCCCTGATCCACAGCAAAAATCTTGAGGAGGATCTTTAAAAAGAAAACGTCTAATCATTCCTAATACCTCGCTCTGACATGTCTATCTTATACACTGGGAGATTTTGTTTTCACTCTACTACTGCATGCAATTTCAGCTCTTGATGAGTGTTGAAGAGAAGATATGAAACAGAAACTTCTGAACAGTTAACACCAAGAAATTCTAAACTGTCTGCAAAATTCTTTATGTGAAGCCTGTTGCGTCTCAGTTTTTCTGATTCGACAGCAACACCCCGCATTTTGCACGCGCCCCAACAAAACTAGCAAAGCATTCAACCGGGTCTCCAAAGCGCAATATAATGGAAAAAAAAATGTTTATTTATGAGGCTCCGTCTGGTACCTATGCCGAACGACTTTGCTCCAAACTCCTAGCTCGCTCAAGTTTTGGTCAGATTGGAAAACGAGTACTACTTTGGTAAAAATCATGTCGATCAATAATAATTCCCATGCGAACGGGCCTTTTAATAGACACAGACTGAAAAAAAAAAAAGCTTTTTGGACCGCTTTGGAAAAAACTGTTTCAGTCTGTGCAAAATTTTTTAAATACACACATAAAACTTGACAATCCCAGAAGTTTAAGGCCTCCTCTTTCAAACAGTTCGAGGACCAAAGCTCTAGCACTTTAAGCTCAAACTTTTAACCTCTAAGTGAATTCAGATCCCACAACAGAACTTCATTTTGACCATAAAAATTTGAAAATATCCAGCAAGCGGCAGTTCTTGGCTGAAAATGCCTCGTTGTTGCCAGCGGCCAGAGGGGAACGGCCAGACTGGTTCGAGCTGATAGAAAGGCAACAGTAACTCAAATAACATCTAGTTAGAACCGATGAATGCCGAAGAGCATCTCTGAACACATCAAACCTTGAAGCAGGTCCGCTACAACAGCAGAGTACCGCTCCTGTCAGCGAAAAACAGGAAACTGAGCCTAGGGTTCACATGGGCTCACCAAAACTGGACAACAGACGATTGAAAAAACGTTGCCTGGTTTAATGAGTCTCGACATTCGGATGGTAGAGTCATAATTTGGATCCATCCTGCCTTGTGTCAGTGGTTCAGGCTTCTGGTGGTGATGTAATGGAGTGGAGGATATTTTCTTTGGCACACTTTGGACCCAATAGTATCTATCGCACATCATGTTATGCCAAAGCCTACCTGAATACTGGTGCTGACCATGTCCGTAACTTTTTGACGTCAGGATAACGCGCCCTGTCACGAAGCTAAAATCATCTCAAACTGGTTTCTTGAACATGACAATGAGTTCACTGTACTCAAATGGCATCCATAGTCACTCAGATACAGATGTATCACTCCAATAGAGCAGCTTTGGGATGTGGTGGAACCGGAGAGTTGCTTCACGGACCAAAGTTCTTAAAGAATTTTTTTAGGACCTTGTTGAGTCAATGCCATGAAGACTTAAGGCAGTTGTGAAGCCAAATAATTGCACAACGCAGTACTCGCAATGCATAGCTAATGAAGTGTCCAGTAAGTATGAGTCATAACTATAGGAGTCACAATGTTATTAATCTTGCAATTCTATTTATTTTTCAAGAAAACAAAAAGAGCCAATCTGACTGAAATCGCCCATGGCTTATCATGAACACATGGCGAGAAAAATGTGCAGAAAGATTCTAGGTGAACAGTTTGTTCCTATATATGATAATTTATCAAAATAAAAATGAATTCCTGACAGCTTCCTCATAAAAAAAAAATAATAAAATAATAATAAAACACTTTTTTTTTTTTTTTTATAATTAAATAAATAAAGCAGCCTGCAGTTTCTAGATTCCTACAACTAAAAAGTTTTATGTCTGATACTTTTCAGTGACAATGTCAGTGTGTGTTAATTCACATTTATATTCAGGGAAAGAAAAGTGCAAGCTCTAGGTAAAGTAGTCGTCCATGCCCCCGCAGATGCCGTAAACACTGGCAAAGTTACCTGTTAAGGTGACAGTTTTGCAACTGAGAATCTGTGCCACAATAACGGAGACTACTTTAGAAAAAAAAAAATCGAACTGGCACCTGGGTAGCAGCATTTGTGCAAGAAGTATGTAGAAGGTAAAAAAATTTATAGCTGTACAAAATACTGGGTGATTCAACTGTATAAAAATAGATAGATCATTAAAAAAATAATAGTCTAGTCTAATTTTTATTCCTCAAACAGATCGTCATAACGCAGTGTTACACAAGATATGCATGCCAAGTGCGTTGGGGGGGGGGGGGGGGGGGAATAGGTGATTAATGCCTATATTAAA
>JAQMYL010000016.1:17980089-17992659 GCA_030014365.1 Clarias pachynema | reverse complement strand
AATCCCCAGTATTGTTGTAGAATGTAGAAAATAAATCACTAAACAAAAACAAAGAAATTTGCAAGTGACCCCAAACTGTATATACTACTGAACGGTAGTATATAAACAGACACCGATTATTGCACATAAATGACTTTTCAATTTCATACTTTGTTAATGCTGAACATGTTCAATTATATAACATATTATTTAATGTAAAGCAATAGTTTAAAACTTGGAAACTTTATTTCCAACTTTATATCTTTTCATCCGTTTATTCAATAATCAACACTTTCCTTCTAAGCACCGTAATAAGGACAGTTATTCCTAGACTTTTAGTGATATGGATGGACCTTCATTTCAGAGACAATTAAAATTGAATTTAGGCTAGCTCCACTGAAACAGAAATGAAATATTCACAAGCACCCACCTTAATGCTCTCTCTCTGTACGCAGCGCTCGAATATGCCAAGTGGAAAAGCGCTGCCACGCCACCCGAACAACAACACTGTCCTTGAACCCACCTTCCTTTAGAAAGAGATGCTAATGAGCAAAAGTAACCTTGGATTATCAGACTTTCACTGCACTCCTTTTTCCCCAAAATCATTTTCCTTTACTAATAATGAAGCAAAGAGATGTCCATGCATCAAAACCCCAGTGACACCGAAGGTCAGAACAATTTGGGCTTCGTTAGGAAGCCTAAAACACTGTGTTTATTTTTACCGCAGACGAAACGATCCTCCAGAGACCTCATGCGTGGTGGACCCAATCTATGTAGCAGATTGTACGCTTTGTCTCGGAAAGTATTTGTATAATGCTTCGCTACATCATGTGGATGTTTTTACAGCTCAGTAGCTGTGACCTAGGCTTTGATGGAACAGAAATCCCTGTGTCCTCGCACTGCCTTTGGTCTCGAGGAACGGGAGAGGGGAAAAAAAAATCCATTTATGAAGACAGTGTTGAGAAGAGACCCAGCAGGCAGTTTGTGAGATGCGAGCTGGCAATCCAGCAAAGTGCCAGGCGTCATGTCCATGCTATTACCAGGCCTGTTCCAACACCCGCGGGAAACACAAGACCTCGTTTTACTTTTCTGTCTCCTGCTCCACGGTTCCATCTCCCAAAGGTGACAAGTGAACGAACCGAGGGTGACTCTGAGGGTGTCAGTAATTAAAAAGCGGCTTATTAAAGTGACGGAAAGAGGACAGAGAAAAGGAGCGTGGGAAGAAGTGAGAGTCTAAGAGAGAGAACAAAAGAAAAATATAAGTTAAAAGGATGCAAAAGGGTTGACGTGGCATACCACGCAAAACAAATGATTCACCTTTTGCTGATGGCTTGACATACAAAAAAGCATCCCGAACACGATACTCTCCTACTCACTTAATTCTACCACAATACTCATCGGGCATATTGATGTGAGTTTCACTGTCAGTCACATCGACTAAGGTGAAAACACATGGGGGAAAAAAATTATAATAAATTTTCAACTTGAGAGAGATCTAATAAGCCATTTCTATATACAGTATATATATATAAAAAAGTTCCCTGTGAAAAGATGTGAAAGTAAAGAAAATGTTATTTTCAAAGTAGTTTCCAAGGATAGTATGTGGTAAAATATTATTGATTCTTTGTGAAATATTTGTACTTTCTGTGTCCAAGCCCACAGGCGAATAAGCTTCAAAAACGTGACCTCTAGCCTGGTGCACAGGGAGCTAAAGTCGAATCGACAAGCTCTTGTGGTAGCATGTTTTTTCATTTTGGCCTTACCTAGCTCTAGGGATATAATCATGACACACATGAGGATCCAGATCCAACTGGCAGATATGCATTAAAAGTCAGGCTAAAGAAAAAGGCATTTAAAAATAATGAAATAATCGAAAAAGTCACTTCTAATTAGGGACATGAATAGGACAGCGCCGGGGCTTTTAGAAAATCTGTCTTGGCACGACTTGGCAATCAATTATTTATTTATTATACATATAAATAAAGGCGGAGATGTTGAGCTAGAACATAAAACTGATAAAACTCCACATAGTTACCGTGACGATGATGATGAACGTTATGAATAATGTATGATGATGAATATCTGCTTCATCCGATGTTAAGCAGAATGACCTTGTTAAAAAAAAGGAGCAAGTTGCACTTTTAAAGAAGAACTCGTGAATAATATCAATACATTTCAAACTATAGACTTAGGGTGGGCATTCTAGAATGACAAAGAGGTTTACTTAAAATCTTTCAGCAGTGCTAAAAGTGTTAAAAAATAAATAAATAAACTCTTTTAATTATTAAGATCAGTTTGCAAGATAGCTAAGTAGCTAGCTGGCCGGTTAATGTTTGCTAGACTCTTACTGTACTTCATAGCTAGCATGTTTTAGGCTTGAGTTATACTTAAAGAAATGTCACCCAGCTACAAAAGTCATATCCTTTCATATTAAAACTGACTTCCAGCTTAATAGGTACAGTGCCTTGCAAAAGTATTCATACCCCATGAACTTTTCCACATTTTGTAACATTACAACCACAAACGCAAATGTATTTTGTTGGAATTTTATGTGATAGACCAACACAAAGCGGAAGTGGAAGGAAACTGATTTTGAAAAAAAAAATCAATAAATAAATTAATAAATGAATAAATATCTACAATCTGTGGCGTGCATTAGTATTCATTCCCCCCTGAGTCAAAGTTGTTTTAATTTCACTAGTGAGGCTAATCTAAAAAAAAAACAATAGCTAACACTAACTAGCCAGGTTGATACCTAGCTAACTAGCAAGAAATCACAAAAGAAATTAAAAAATTAAATTAAAATAAAGAATGATGTATGGTTTATATCATTTGTAGCTAGGTATATTTTGTGGTATTTTTTAGATTAGCCTAGCTAGTTGGCTAGTCAGTGTTAGCTAGGAGCTTTCTTAAAAACTAGCATGTTAAATATTTTATATGTCTAAATTTGTTTTGTGGTATAATTTTACTTGTGAGGCTAATCTAAAAAATACCACAAAATATACCTAGCTACAAATTATATAAACCTTACATCATTCTTTATTTTAATTTAATTTAAATTTATTTTCTTTTGTGATTTCTTGCTAGTTAGCTAGGTATCAACCTGGCTAGTCAGTGTTAGCTAGAAATGCTCTTCATAACAAGAATGTTATTTTTATCATGTTTTAGTAATGGTGTTAACAGAAATAAGGGGGAAAAAATGTAAGTACCAAGCTACATAACTCATAATAATAAATTATAAACACTTAGTGTGCACGCTAGTGTCAGCTGACTAATTCATGTTGTCAACTATCTAGTTTGGTAGCAGTGTGGAAAAATGCAATCATAGAAGCAAGTCAGCTATTAAATTGAATTATTAAATTATAAATGGGAAGGACATTTTTAAAACCTGTACCTCTGTCTTTACAACACTTGCTGTATTCATTTAGTATTATTTCGTACATGAGTAGAAAGGAGACGGCAGCATACCAGCACATTCGAGCAGATATTACTTGGATGGTGTGTTAATCTCAGAACAGCAGTAACACAGATGGGAGTGTGTGTAGTGTGTATTTGTGTGAAGGCAGTGCCAGCATGTCATCACCACCAGCAAAACCTAACAAACACGTCTGGGGTACTCTACATCTGTCAGTAAGCCCTGGATCAATTGCACGGGTGAGTTTTGACAAACTGCATAATGGCCTTGTACGACACAGTGTTTCGACACTCGCGATGGCATATCATAATTTCACAACACTGATGCTGACACGTTACAAAACCACCCATCACATTTAATGAGTGCTAAGTCCCGACCCATGAGACTGGCGTAAAAAGTCTTACAGCCGAGTACACAGCATGACACAACACAACAGTGATAATGATATGTTTTTTTTTTTTAGATAAGGAGATTACATAAAATACACACTGGTGACACTCCACTATGATGGTAGCCTATTACTTAATGGTCGTCCATTAGCTCTAAATGATATTCATTACTTTTAAAGCACACTCTTGCTAGCGAAGCACCGCCCTTGTACAGTACGAATAGCATTTAAAGGCGGCTCATACAGGACTTCCAGCGCTGTGAGCAATGTTCCAGTTATGGTGTATTAATCCATCACGGTCTCCCTTGTTTTTTCCATGATGACCATGCTTTTGGTGTCGTATAAGTGTTAGATATTTATTAAACTGATGAATAGGTCTAGTGTATGCAGTTATTAAAGCACTGTGTGCTGGATTTCAGCATCCTTAAGAAAACATGACAGTTGGTTGTCAGGCGAACATGGCCCTAAAGGCAGTCTAATTATACATGCTTTCCTTGAGACCAATTAGTCAACTAGCCTTTTAGAAAACATGGATAATTTGGAAACATGGATTGAGGATATGAAGCAAGGTTGGATCTGAAAATAATAACAATAGTAATAATAATAATAATAATAATCATTTAGACAAATACAGGGGGTTTTGACTTCAATTGTTCACAGGATGTGCAATTTCACTCTCTCTTGTTTTACTATTCGTTTTAATCTTTCAAACCGAGCTCAGCTCCGTTCTCCACATGTACAATTTAAACGTGCAAGATTGTCAAAACAGAAGCCGAGGTGCATTTCCTCAGAAAGGGAGGGAAAAAATAAAATAAAATAAAAAATCTACCAAAATATTCTGGATCAGACTGCAGCTGAACTGTTCTGACACCCTGTCATCTCACACAGCAGAGTTTAACGACTCCTAAGATTGGCTTGAATTGAGAACAAGAGGCGTAGCATATCTTTTATTTTCTTCTAAGCTACTCGTGCAGCGTAACAAAATCGATCTTTACCATCACACCTCGCACCGTGTCCCATCTTCGCAGGCATATACAGTACAGTACGTTCAACATTCTCATCTGAGAGGCCTGCAGAAGACTCACGGCCATAAGCATGTTGTGAACATGCTTACGGCCGCCAAAACGTGTAGATCCCGAGCTGTGGATGGAAATACTTAATACTTACTCGATAAGCTAAAGCTGGAAAGTTTTATGCTTTAGGGTGATCCTGATAAGTGTAAATAAGTGTTGTAATCAAGCACCACTAAGGCCTTGATTACCAACAATTCATTTTAAACTATATTATTTCCCCTAATCATTACATTACCTGAGAGACACACACTACACATTACACGCTACGCTGCCCGGTGTACACCCCTGTTCACTGCTCACCCAAGCAGAATAAATGCAATAAAATGCCACTAAACCCTCAACCCAATTTAGTCACGCCATCTTTACATTACAATTTAATTAATGTATTAATAATACAATTGGTGTTTTTCTTTTTTCTTTTTTTTTTCTTTTTTTTCAACTTCTTCCTCCTGATACCAAATAAGTAATGGGTACATGTGAAGGAATTTAATTAGGCAGGCTTCACTGCGTTTATTGCCTCTGGTTCCGTTCTTCGCGTGATATACAGAAATGTGGCATTTTGCAAAGGCTGATATTTCTAATCATTGCTCAGCGTGGCATTCACACCCACCAGCTACAAGAGATAACACACAAATATGATAATATATCAGCTCGCCGGCATTCTCATGCAAAAGGGATAAATCTGCGCGGAGACGTGCGAGGCGAAGCAGCGAGTTAGGCCCGAGGAACTGGATACGCCTCGAGAGAAAAAAAATAATAAAAAGCAGTCTAGTTTTGAGGTTAGCCTAATTACTGCTAAGTCAAAGAAATCTTCATTAATATTGCAATATGCACTCATACTAGATCTGCAGCGGCGTAAACAAACGGGACTGAATTGATCATATTTTGTAGGAATGAATGATTAAAAGTATGGCTGGCCCCACCCAGTGCCAGAGATCACATTTTTTTTACATTCCACAAGTGCTGATATTGAGTATAACAGCACTGGGATGCTTACCAAAATGAATTTTGCATCACAGGTGTTCTAATAATCGTTAACCCCTGATCACCCGCACTTTTTGGAACCAGGAATTCTGCACCCTACGTTCTACACCCACTAGCTGGTACGTTAGTAAGCTGAGGTTAGTCTAAAGCGGAATAAGTGGAAATTAAAAGAGAAACTTAAAAGATTTACAGAACTGTCCACCACCTCCATGTTTTCTTCTCTGTACCTTTTGGCTACATAGTACCAGTAAGAATTTAAAACTACTTAATCAGGGTGAAACATAATCTGTTGTGTAACAAAACCTCGTGCTATGGATATCATAGCTGTGCAGATATTTCGGTACAACAGCACTCCCGCTCTTGTGATAGTGATTAAATATGGAATGTCCCTCAGAGAACATCAACTGGGTGTTAATTCCCCTCTATGTACAGCGACAACTTAGACATCCATTTGCGTTACAGATAATCCAGTTAGTAACACGGATTAAAGTCCCTAATGGATGTCAGTGCTTGCGTTCAAATGTTATGAAAAGAAAATTCAATGCTGTGTGAAGATTCACTATAAAGACCAACAACATGTCACTGATGGCGGTGGCGATCTACTGATCAGACTGATGGTTTGTGATCATGGTATCATGGTGATGATGGTACCACCTTATCATCAATCATACATAAGAATAACAGAGCATTTCAGTGTTTTTTTTTTTTTTTTTTTCACATTCACTCAACATGGCGCGCTCCCCGCCCCCACCCGAATGCTAATGATGTACTCATGATCACTAGCCTGGCGTGATCGTGTAACGTTAAGTCTTTTCACGTGGAATGGGATATTTGTTAAAACAGCAGACTGTCACACTCGGAGCTCAACTCGGAGGAAATAACAGAAATATTGGTGAGACGAAAAAAAGCTAAGCAGATGCGCAGACGCCACTAAGCTGAAAATGGGATCGTGGCTGAACGAGCGTGCCGCACGCTGACTATCCCATAAATTCAGAGCAGTTGGGTCTGGTTTAAAGGATTGGGCGATTCAATCCTGAGTCTTTCACGTCCCCTGGGCGTCGGCGTAAGCCGGTGGACTTCCATTGCTTTTCCTGCACGTCCCCGGGTCCTGGTGGACTCAGTAATCCTTTTTTCAGCATGTCCATGAGATATGTCGACAGCACGAAATAAAAATAAATAAATTAATTGAAGAAGAAGAAAAAAACTTCCCTTTCTTTCCGGGTTTGTTGCCGTGACTGCCGACTGGAGCTCTTTTGTATTGCACAGGATTAGGAGAAAATAAACGGCCCTCGGACAGCAGGCAGACGAGACCGTGTCGCTTGCCTTTGTAGCGCTGCCATCGACATCTCGCCTCATGCTGAGATGGCATCATAACAAACGCGCGTTTATGGTGACTAGCGTGATGCAAAACCTCACGCGGCCGCCCGTCACTGACCCGTGAGTAAACACGCCAGTCATGATGCTCACTTAGGTTGTCCCTATACTACCTATTAAAGCGAACAGATGCTATCGAGTAATTATACGGCAACTGTAAGGAACTGAAAACTAGCTGTGATTTTGTTAATTGCATGCTACCTCTGAGGTATAATTTTCAGCCTACACAGAAAAGGAGCTGGATGCTGATAAGTGAATTTATTAAGGTGGATGTTAAACGGGTTGTCTGACGCTTACTGGAGGGTGTAGGTATGAAAATAAAATCGAAAAAAAATCCCACAGTAGACACTTTGTAAAGAAACTGCTGTTATTACAGTCTCTCATTTTCATGCGCTTTCCTCTCTCCTCTCATCCATCCATCCATCTTTCTCTTTCTCTCCTGCACGGCTCAAATCAGCATATAGGGGGAAAAAAAAAAGAAGAAGAGCAGAAGAGCAGGAACAGTTTGATATTCAGCCTCTGAGACAGAATCTGAGGTGCAGGACACTGCATTGCAGTACACACATATCCCCACACACACACACACACACACACACACGGGCCACAGGCAGAGAAAGGAAGCACCGTGCTGGCCGTTCACCTTTAAAGGTCAAGGTAAAAAAAAAATAAAAGCCCCCCCCCCGCCCTCATGTCCTCTTGGGCCCTTTGGATAGAAAGAAGCTTTATAATTGCGAAGAAGGAAAGTGACCTGTGGTTTATATCCTGGTGAGTCAGTCCTAAAAAAGAGCCTTTCAGACCAAGGTGTCTTGTCCTGAATGGCACGTAAAGGACAAGACGAATCGCTTTGGTTGGGATAAAGAGGCCTGGGAGATTTGACATGAGACCAGACCACTAAAATAAAAAGGAATGGCTGGATTATTACGTAAAGACTAGAATGAGCCACATTTATAATGACTGATCTAGGGCTTCAGTAGAACGCTTGTGGAGATAAAGCTGAATTTTAACGCAGGAAATGAGCTAATTATGCTTTTTGAAAAAAAAATTAAAAATGTTAACAGTGATAAGGGTACGAAAAGTACCCTTGTTAGGAAGTACAAATAAAGCAGCGTTCAAATCAAACCGAGACGTTTATTGTGCAGAATAACAGAACACAATTATTTCCCCTGCTACAATAGTGCACTTATTAGTGCTTGGATACCATCCAGGTAGACAGTTTTCTCAGACTGCCCACTTCACGACTTGGAGCGAGGTCAGGACTGTGGCAATAACTCCCAGCCAAGTTCCTGTAACGTGCAAGTGGTGCTTGCGAACGATTGCGTGTACAGTTTCCCCAGACAGATGCGGCCTTATTTAAAAATGTTCGCAGCATTCAGATGTCTTAGACGGTCTAAGTTTCAGAGTCTCATCGCCGCTTTGGGTTTGAAGTCTTCTGTAATTCTCAGTCGGTTTCGCATCTTCATTCCCTCCGCTAATGAGTCGAAAAGACCTGGTTTGACTCGAGCTCCCTTCGTAAATAAGGGGGTAAATAATTAAGTAAGAAAGTAATAAAGTAAGTAGGGCATTAATTAAGAAAAGAAGTTGGCAAGAAAGTAATGGAGAGAGTGAGACAATAAAATGAGGAAAGAGTTTACTGATCCCGAGGGGAAATTAAATATGAGCAAATAAATAGTAAGGAAATGAAGTGGGTAAGTAAATAAGTAAGTGACAAAGTAGATGAGTAAAAATAAGTTTAATAGTTGTAAGAAGGTACGTATAATAAATAAGTATGTGAATAATTTTAAAAAAAGGAAATTAAGTAAATAAGGAAGCAAATCAATAAATTTAAAGTTAATAAATGATTTTAGTGTTCTAGACTTTGCATCGTTTTGTTTTTTAAAGAAAAAAAACAAAAAAACATGACGCATCTTAAAGCATTTGGGACGAGGCCGAGTTCTTTCTAAAACACTGCAGAACGGAGATTATTAATAAATGGTGATGCAAGCGTCAAACTGAACTCAATGTGGCTGCAACTTCCAAGCATCATCAAGATGTAAAAGAGATCAAAATAAAGTCTGTATTAGTCCTCGTTTCATCACTGTTGATAATCTGTATGCGTCGCGGACGCGACATACTTTATTCAAGCGGGGCCCTTTAACGCGTCGCAGCAATACAAACATTTTGCCGCTGAAGCTTTGGAATGCTCAATAAAGCTCAGCATCCAGCCATCTAACCCTCACATATCTGTAATTCACGATCGTGGCTAGAAAGGGCAATTTCCAGTCGGAGTTTCGGAATTTCAAGCCTCTCTGTATAATACTCCGTGGCCGATGGCAACATCCAGAGGCAGGGAGGAAACGCACGCGGGGACCCGTCTGCTCAATAATACATGAAGCAAAGAGAATCAAATCAATTAGGTATTGCTGTGGTATGAATAAATGCTGCATAATTGATGGCGGCGCTCCTGCATTATGCATCTCTGTCGGCAAATCTGCACATAGGGTTATGAGCAGGGGAGGTGCGACGCTCAGAAAATTACACACACACAGAGTTTTTTTTTTTTTTTTCCCTTCGTGGAGACATGACTTAAGCCTAAGCCTACGGGACACTGTTTCTGTCAAAGAAGAGTAAAAGGGTCTATGCGGAAATGGCGGTGCATAAATATGTATTATTTAAAGCAGTGTTCATAAATTTGACTGATTTCTCCGCACCTGACACGACGCCTAAACAAGGTTATAACAGTGTCGGAGGAGGACAGAAAACGCTACAGTATGTACGGGTGCAAGGCACTGAAGCTGCAAGACTTGGGGAAAAGACTGATCTTAAAAGGAAAAGATAGAAGGCTTTAAAAGTGATGCAATATGAACCAATCAGAAGATGGTGAGTTCAAATCCTTATAATGGGACTCGGGACATGGTCAGGAACAAGGCGGCGAAATAAGTCTGGGTAGGAGGGAAGACACACACCGTCTCCGTCTCTGTTGATCATCAGAGCAACCCTGGGGAATCATGGGCATCTGAGCGCTCAGGAATGAGGAAGAGGGCGGATATGGAAAGATGTGAAAGGTGGCTTGTCCCAGTTCTGTGCTTACACCCCTGCTGGAGGACGGAGGAAGTGACATACGTCTGCACATGTGCAAATGTGTGTGTGTGGCTGAGTGAGCATTTTTTTTTTTTTTTTCATAAAGTAGACAGATGGCAGACATTAAAAGGAGGAGCCATGTGACATCTCTCAACAGCACCACTGCGTTGGAGATAATTAAAATATATCTAATCGTGTTGCTCTAATTAAAAATGCAGCTGGACACACATACACACCCAAACCCACACACCCACACGCACACATCTTCTAAACATGCCCGATCATCACCTGAACCAAAACATTATTATTTTTTATTTTATTATTATCATCATTTTTTTTCTGAATGCGGTTTGTCCGTATGCAACAGTTTTACTCGAGGCTTTTAACAAAGTCCTAATCACTGCAGGGCCACAACCTTTTTGTATGAGGAGAGGATTTACGCGATATAGCCTGCGCGGCCGTGCATTAAAGGTAATTACCATTTCCATTAGGCGGAACAATGATTTTTCTGACTGATTCCACCGAGCTCCTGTAATAACAATAAGCGCCCATAATGTGGGCATTGTTAAAGCTTCGTTCATACGTTCCTATTATTTCAGCTCCTATTGATTCGTTTCTGGGTCCGCGCGGTGGAAATACACCGCAAGGTCGACTAATGGATGCTTTGGCTCTAGTGAGTTACAGCAAGTTACAGCCCATTCATCGAACTGAACCTTTTTTCAATTATTTTCCGCTGTTTATTCCTATACATTTGTTAACTCAGGGCCCGATTTATAAATCTAGAGCACTGATTTATTTGTAAGTGCAATCGGATAAAATACAAGCGAGCGCGTTGTTTGTGATTTACAAAGAATAATTGTGTGGGGGGAAAATAAATAAATAAATAAAAAAAGAGGCGGACACAATTTTGAAAAGATTCTCAAAATGAACTCTGAAAAGCGTCACACGATCAGACCGGTGTTGATTAAAAGCGATAAAAAAAATAAATAAAGAGTTGTGTTTTGTTCGTCACGTACGTGTGAATTAAAGATTTCCATCAAAGTGCTCTTGGTTTAGAAATGTCACAAACAGGATGATGCAAGTTTATGGTATTTCTAGACCTAGAAAAAAAAAAAAGCACTTTGGTGGACATTTTTACTTTCGTTGTACGTGACAAACAAAACACAACTTTTTTTTTTTTATCGCCTTTTATCGATACTGCTCTGATCATGTGAGGATTTTCCCTCATTTTTACTCCGAACTAGACACTAGGGCTGTTGAGTTTGTTCGTCAGCATTAAACCGTACACACTGCTGTCATTGCCAGAGAGACCTTCATGCTGCATGAAATAACACGGCAGGTGTTGCATGGTCCTGAAGTAATCAATTTGCCTAGACACCACACTGAGTTTTGCAATTTTACCTAGAAGCGCCCCAAATTTTGCATATGGATTAAGGCAAAGATGCAAAACGGACAAGACGAGGGCTACTTCGCCCTTGTGACGGATGAATCCTGCAAATCTGTGAATCCTGCTCGTAATTCAGTGCCTGAAACTACTGCACAAAGTATTATAAACTCACCAGACACTTCATTAAGTATACCTTGCTGGTAATGGGTTGTACCTTCAGAATTATTTAAAAATCATAATTAATGCTCCTTAGAGATCTGGGTCCATACTGACATGATACTGTAGCGTCACGCAGAACCATTGCTGCAGTTCCACCACATCCCTAAGGTGCTCTATTGGATTGAGACCTGGTGAACTTGTCATGTTCAAGAAACCAGTTTAAGATGATTTAAGCTTTGTGAGATGCTCAGCAACAATACTTTAAAGCATTTAAAGCATGCTTGGATTGGTACCAAGGAACCCAAGAAAATATCCCTGACACCATGACATCATCACCACCAGCAGCCTGGACCAGTGATACAGGGTGAAGGCAGCGTGGATCCAGGTTTTCATATTGTTTTACGCCAAATTCTGCACAAAGCATCCGAATGTCGCAGCAGAAATCGAGACTTGAAGCTGCTGGTGTAGCTTCAAGGTTCGAGGTGTTGTGCGTTCAGAGATGCTCTTCAGCATACCTCAGCTGTAACAAAATGCTATTTGAGTTACTATCTGATCGAACCAGTCTGGCCGTTCTCCTCTGATCTCTGACATCAACAAGGCGTTTCCACCCAGAGAACAGAAGTGGAAAGAGTAATAAAATTTTGGACTCAAGTAAAAGTACTGTTACTTCAGTGAACTTTTACTGAAGTACAAGTAAAGTTACCCTTATAAAAATGTACTCAAGTAAAAGTAAAAAGTAGCTCATTAAAAATTT
>JAQMYL010000016.1:17939290-17968825 GCA_030014365.1 Clarias pachynema | reverse complement strand
AAATGGTCATGAAAATAAAGAAAACACATTGACAGATAGATGAGAAGGTGTGTCCAAACTTTTGGCCTGTACTGTATTTGGAGTTAGACTCTCCACATACCTGTGGTTTTTCGGTTTCTAACAAGCTCTGAAAATGTTTCAATAAGTGGTTCGGCTCCTATAAATTACCCCAGTGGTGTGACTGAGAGTAGGAATGAATGTGTGAGTGGTGCTAGGCAGTAGACTTGAATCTCATCCATGGTGTATTCTCACATGTAGTGCAGTTCCACCGCAACCCTGACCAGGATGAAGCACTTATGTGTGTGTGTGTGTGTGTATACGAGTGGTGGACTAATCTTGGACTAACTAGTCTTGGACTAATAAACCCCTCAAGTATTTCCGAGACTGCCTGCTTCACGTCTGAAACACTGGCCTCCCAGGAACTACCTTAATATCCAAATGTGGAAATGGAGTGAGGTCAGGACTGTACTGGGGATGTGGCAATAACTCCCGGCTGGGTTCCTGTAATGTGAAAGTGGTGTTGGTGAATGATTGTGTGTACAGTTCCCACAGACAGATGCGTCTCTTCTGCAAGTTGGAAACAAGTTATCCGCCGATTTTCAAGGATCAGGCGTTCGACTCGCTGAATGTTCACTGGAACGACTGCAGCGGGCTCCGAGCCACCTCGGCCGGGATCATCATTCGCAGATGTACGGCCTTCTTTAAAACGTTTGCACCTTTTAAACCTTTTAAATGTTTTACTGCAGCTACCGTACTGTTTTAAAAGTCTTCTATAAATGTCAAGCGTTTTTATGCCTTCATTCCAAAAGAAACTTCATCATGTATACAGATATATATAAATCTCTCTTTCGCTCTCTTTCTTTGTCTTCCTCACGCACACACACACTTTGAGAGCAAACATTGCCTTGGTGTAGGTTTTCTTACAGTTGAACAGAACACAACACACCACCACACAAGACAACACAACGCAACATAACAGGCAATTCTTCACATGGAGGCTGAAAAGGTTCCTGATGTTGAAAAGGTCAAACCTACACAGCATCAAAGAGGTGGTCAATGCAATGCTCAAATATTGATAAAATGATTCAGCGTGTGTGTGTGTGTGTGTGTGTGTGAAACTTTCTTCAAAATATGTGTTTGTGTCCAATGCTTTTATATGCTGTTTTAACTCTAAGTAAGTATACATCTCGTTTATATTTTCAAAGACAAGAATATACAGTAGGATTTGCTCAATAGCTCCAGTGTTGGAAAAACAGCTAAAACTACATAACTTACTAACTACATACAGGTTGAGTGTGACATCTGTCTAGTCCATTATCGTTCGAGTGGAATGGTTGTAGCTTTGCATTTGCATGATGTACCCGTGTAGGCCTGTGCCGGTAACATTTTTTACCGCCACTGGTGACTGTTACCACGGTAACTTGGTTCACCATCACCAGACCTATAATCATGAATTTTAAAACGTTTATTATTACAGTGCTACAGCTCCCCTTATACTTCTGTCATAAATGGGTTTGGAGGAAATGACTCTTTTGTTCTTTTCTCAGTACAACATCGAACACCTTTGAATGTGACAGATGTTCAGGAGTATCCGTTTAAAAGGATGAGGACGACAGCAATACTTAACATGAACAGCTTGGTAGTATAACACATCACTCGAGTGGCCGCTTGCAGAACAAGGAGCTGCAGATGCAATGGAAATCATATTTTCCAGTGAGGACAGATTTAACCATGGCAAGCACAACGTAGCTTACATACCTTCCAGAGGCATTTGTAGAGTCTGACTTCTTTTCAGAGATGTTCATATTACATGCTACGTAGCTATCTAACTAGCTAGCATGCTGATTATCTACAGTAGAAAACATCCTAGCAGCATAAGGTGTTGAACCTGTGTTAGAATTTCTGTACTGTATGGATGAAGCTACTCACTCTCGCTCATTCTGTGCAAAAGAATGACATCTGAGCAGGTGAAATATTCTTGAATCTAGTCATACCTATGTACAATTTCCTAAAATAAATTTACAATCTAACATTTTTAAGCTTATTTCAAGTCAAATATTATTATAATTGTTAGAAGGTTTGCTTCTTTCAAGAAGTAAATTCCTAAAACAAGCAACAAAAAAAAAATCTGCCAACAGACCAAGAAATTTTGGTGAAGTTTGATTAGAAATTATCTTATATTTGGTTTCTTGTAATTTTATTTTAAGAAAGTATAGATAAATCTAAATAGAGTTCATTTAAATATTTTCACTTGCTATCAGTTTTTGTAATGTTCTCTATCCCGCCTGTCCTGCACAGCAGGGGTACTAAATTTAAATTTTAAAAGGTCCATTTAATAAAATGTTCTTCTAACCGAGGTCTGAATTTCATGTTTTTATCAGGATTTAGATCTCTATATATGCAGTAATTGTAAGTCTATAAAAATAAGCAGTTAAAAATTTCCATAGTATGTATTGTCAATTTTCAGGAACTTTGTTAAACACATGGACGGTTTAAACTTTGATGGGCTTGTATACTATTAGTTCAAAAGAATATGAAGGGTCTGGTTGCTCTGTCATAACGGGCTCTCAGTTCGAGTACTTTACACGCCCTTACCTCGGACTGCTGCGGATATTTTTTCTCAAATCACACATGTTTTGTTTCATAGTGGCACTTTACATCACTGTTATTATCGCCACAGTTTTGGTACATATAAGACAAACTGTTTTTAAACTTCCTGCGGGAAGAATAAATACGCATTAATCTGGTCATTTATCGTTAAAAGTTCAGTTTTAATAGTTTAATTTCCTTTTCTTGGAGTATGCCATGTCCTATCGTTCTTTGTTTCCAGTTTTTGAGAATTCACCCACCTATCCCAGGGGACTATAAAGGCCATGGTGCCAAACCATGCCGGGCACTCAACCGCACACACTCACACACTATGGGGAATTTGGAAACAACAATTTGCCTAATCTTTGGACTATGGGAGAAATCACATCAAGAACATGCGAACTCCACGCACAGACCCGAAGGCAGGACTCGAACCTGGACCCTGGAGAACCCGCTGTGCTGCCTTATATAAAGTTAATAACTACATACTATGACCTCGGACATCAAAGTCAATCAAGTGGAGGTTGATTAGGGAGTGTTAGAACAGTACTGGAACGAAGCCAGTGAGCGAATCTTCTAATTTAAGGTCAGGAAAGTATCAGAAGCAATTGGCTTTAAAGTCATTGGAGAGGGCTAAGAGGCCATTTCTGGTTTTAATTAAAAACAGCAGTACAGTAAGTAAATGATGAAGCAAAAAAAGAAAAATGTTCATAATATTTATGTGCAGTGCATCTGGGTATGTTTTCATGACCTAGAAAGAGCTCAACAACTTGCGACTGCTATCCATCTGATGCTCGGTGCCTTGCTGGTGTTTGTGTTCTGTTATTTACATTAATAATAGAAATTGACTATTAACAATGCATCAGTGGTTACACCACAAACGACCCACGGATGTTTTTATGATAACTTACCTCACTACGCTGGGAGCCTGCTTTAAATTTAAGTCCTTGTTGAATGCCTGTAGTGTAACTAATGAAACATCATACACCTCCTAGGTCCACGCTCCATTCCTGATCACTTCAGTCTGAAATTTTCTCTCGCGATGATGATGCCAATCTTCCAAAAAAACAAAACAAAAAAAAAAAAAAACATTGAAACCCCCATTAGCTGTCTCACTGTGTGTGTGCATGGATATGTATCTGTGATTGCCTTTTTATTACAAACTAATACCCTACAGTTACTCAGATTACTCTATTATTGCAATATATTTGTGTGTGTGTTTTATTACATATAATTACAACATCATTTGCTGCTCATTTGATTGCTTTGTGACAAATGATTGTAGCAGTCCTGTGTTCTGGTATTTAACTACAAGATCATCAACATCATCAATCCCTGTCTTCCTCGCCCACAGTGAAAGTTAAGGTTGGCCAGGATGACTTGGTCAAGGATATGGTGGATCTGGAGACTGTTACCCAAACAACGGGTGGGAAGGCAGTTCATCTGAATATACCATTCACAGATTGTACATTCAGAGCTAGGGACAGATCAGTGTAGCAAGCAAATGTTTTGGGGAGGTGAGAGAAAACCAGAGATAATAGAAGATAATCCAACCTGAGGTCAGGACTGAAGCAATGATGCCCACTGTGATTAAATATTTTGGATAGTTATACAGTTTATACAGTTTTTTTTTATTTTTTAAACTGATTGAGTTATTAACAATATTCAATCAGCTTCCAATGCATACACAAGAGACACTATATGGAAAAAAGAATTTGGTCAACCCTGCCAGACTACATATACTTCAAATATGGAGTTGTTCCCCTTTTGCAGTTATAACAGCTTCCACTCTACTTGGAAGGCTGTCCACAAGGTTTTGTAGTGTTTCTGTGGGACTTCTTGCCCATTCCATTCTGCAGAGCATTTATGAGGCAGGCACTGATGTCGGACATAAGGCCAACACTGATGCGAATCCATCAAACTATGTCTTTATAGTTCTTGCAAGCCTGAATTCAATTATTAACAGTTCTGGGTAAATACTTTTGTCCATATTGTGTATATAACATGACAAAAAAAAGGAACCCAAGCATTTATTTTTCAATATAAAACACCTTTATTTTATTTCCAAGATTCTCTTCAATTGCACAGTAAGGAAAGCGTATGAAAGACATGTTATTAACAACAATCATCATAATCACAAGGCTGCGTTCTGCTCAAAAAAAAACAACAACCCTTCACCAGCTCAGCTCATTGTCCAGAAGTTGTCCACATCATCTCAGAAGCCACGCCCCCTCCCTCCACAGGAATTATTATGGGATTGTGTCCAGTTTCCGCACACTTATGATTTTGACCGGATGTAGTAACCGAAATATGAAGCTCGTGTCCTCTTACTGTGTGTGTGTGTGTGTGTGTGTGTGTGTGTGGACTCTGTGTTTATAACATGACCGTGCGGTTTCGGATGTAGGATGTTCACTTAAAATAAATAAATAAATGCATTAAAAAAATAAATAAAAAGAGCACGCGAGACCTCGGCGCTAGGATCCGGCGGCGCGACCTGCCGCGCTCTCTCTCTCTCTCTCTCTCTCCCCCCCTATTTCTCTCTCTCTCTCTCTCGCTCTCCCTCCCTCTTTTTTCTCCCGAGCCTGTTTGAAAGTCTCCGCCACACTTCGGCTACTTCCTGGATGGCGGAATGCGCCTCCCAGCGCCGCTCCTGCTGCTGCTCCGACTCTGCCGTCTCTTCTCCTTCTTCTTCTTCTTCGTGCGCTGCTCTGGCGTGAAGAGCAACAACGGAAAGAGAAGCGTCGCGCGCTCGACTCGGCACGAGCCGCCAATTCCATCTCGTCCATTCCAACAGATTCCAGCGCTCGCACGCACGCTCGCACGCGCGCGCTCGCGCCGTCATGTATTATTATTTTTTTAATTTTCATTTCATTGCTCGGGACTAACGGCTGCCGCGCGTGAAGGGCTTTAAGAAAGAAGGAGGGGAAAACGGAGATAGAGAGAAAGAAAGACAGAGAAAAGGAAAGAAAGAACGAAGAGAGAAGAAAGAAAGAAAAAAAGAAGGAAAAACTGTTTCCCGGACGAAGTTGAGAGAAAAATTCCTGCGGAGCTTCTTTTCCGCCGCAAAAGAAAATAGTTACAGTTTGTTCTGTTTGTTTGTTGCTTAAAACCGGACGTTTTGGGGATAACCGAAGTGACCAGTTACTCCGTGGCCGGTTGTCGATGTGCGCGGTGCCATGCCGAGGCTTCAGCAACCGGGTCGCTGCTGCTGCTGCTGCTGGATTCTGGCGTTAACGCTGGCAGCCTGCGCGCTCCTCCGGGCCCACGCGCATCCCGGTAAGTTTGCAGGTTTGTCCGCGTGAAACATTTAAACCGTCGCTCACTGTTTAGGGCTACAAACTTTCCACTTATTTGTTTCTTTCTTTTTTTTTCTTTTCCCAACAACCGTCTGTATCTCCCGGTGCCAGTTTGTATGTATGTATATATGTATGTACACCGGAGAGCTTTTAAAACCTCCACATTTACCCCCAACCCTCCTCACACCCCTCTTTCCGAATCCATAGCAACGCATTCACTAATTCAGCGCGCGCGGCAGATTGTTGTTGATGATGATGACGATGACGATGTTGTTAATGTGTTGCGCTCGAGCTCGTTGTAAACGATGTTCGTGCTTCATGACATCATGATTCCGATCGGCCACTAGATCACAGCAGCTCCTTAAACCATAACCGAACGTGCTCTCGTGCTGCCTTGTATTGTCAACCAGAACATCACATTTCCGTTATTTATAGCCTCCTCATCACTTCCCATTCGCAGTTTATACGTCTGATTCATTATGAGGCATACACTAACTTACCAGTCTAACTAACGGAGAAGGAATGCACAACGGGTTTTATTTCATTTTATTTTTTAGTTTTAAATGCACAATCTGATCATTTTTCTTGATACAGTGCATGCTCGTGCAGAATTCCCGTTCATTCTGCAAGGAATTTGGTGTCTATTTAGGCACTAATCCACCAGGCAGTGGTGTGTTAACTACTACACCACTACTATGTTTTTTTTCCCTGATAAAATGCACGCTGCACGCGTATAAACAGATAAACCATGGACGTTTGCAGGCCAGGAGTGATGATAAAAAACGCCTTCTTGGTGCAGACACCTAATTAAGCGCATAGATCAGCTCTTACTGTATGTTGCGAGTTGGCGCTGCACGTGCGTCTCTGGTCCCGTGCACGCGCTGCTTCTCCAAGTGCATGCTATGAGGAATCACCATGAGCATCAATAATGTCAATAATTCCTCTCAGCAGAAAACACTGATGGTGCGCACACCCCTTTGAACCCAAAAGTGGCAAAAGTTGTTCAGTACAAAGGTGCACACACTGTACACACAGGGTGTGCTGGATCCTTTCCCTGAAAAAATGAGCAGCCATTCTGAATTGCATTCCTGCACCTTTCGGGTGCATCAGATTGTTTGGTGGAATTGAGTGCAAAGTGTCCTTATGCACGCCTGTATGTATGCATTCTCGTGTTATGCATGAAATGCAAACCAATCTGCAACCAAAAATGTTTAATTTTTTTCGCCTCTGACCCACTTTTGGACAGCATGAATACTCGCTGCAATCAGTGTGGCATCTTATTTGCCAGATTTTTGCATACAGCAGTGAAGTTGCCTTGTGCTCGTGTCCCTGTTTTTGTTTGCAAAAAAAACAAAACAAAACAAAAAACCCAGCAGTATGCATGCTAGGTTTAATGGACATGACATAACTCTCAGCAGCCCTGGCTTTCATGTATGTATGGGAAGTATAGTGCCGGCCATGGTTAGACATGCTGCTGCGTTCAAGGTGCCGGCATTCATTTTCCATTCTGTCTGATTCAGACGCTTGAGAAGAAGCAGCCTAGGGAGACTCCGATCCAGGGTGCTATCTTCAATCCCCCAGATCTTTACATTTTTCGGACAGCTTTCACTAGTAATGAGCATTCCATAAATAAGACATCGACGCCAACGGGCAAACGCCGTCTTTGTGCACCTGAAAATACCGAAGTTACCTGACTCGCTCTTTCTCCAGCTGCCCTCCTGTATTTAAAATTCTAGCAAATGGCACGGTTTGAGTAACGAAAAATACATGCACAGCACACTCTTTGTTGCTGTTGAACGATTTCAGCTTTTTCACTCAGGCTGCACTTCTGCAGTCAGGCCAGGTAGGAAAGAGAAACTCATCAAAGACGTATCATTTGAACGCACCGCCGTCGTCTGTGCGGCTCGCTCTACTTTCTGACAGAACGTTCTCTTTTCTGGTTGGGTGACATTTCTCCGCCTGTCTCTCTCTCTCTCGCTCTCTCTCTCTCTCTCACTCTCTCTCTAATAGACCTGTTCGTAACGCAGGGACGAGACAGCAGCATTTTTTTATTTATTAAATCTTTTATATTTTTGGGGCATACTCGGCCGACGCTGCTGTAACCGAGGCAGGGTATTAGGGGATGGAAATGGAAACGCGTCCATTTTATTTATCCTCCTGTCGAGTGTGTGCAAGTGTGCACCGAGTGCATGTTTGTCTGAGGAGGAGACGAACAGCAGTCCTGAAGCTCGCTGCAGGCTGTCTCATGACCTATGCCTGGCAACAGAGAATGTCTCAATACAGAGGCGTCTCCTGTCCTGTATCTAGCCTGTGTGCCGTAAAAATAAAACAGCGGTTCGGAGTGAGTCAGTGCAGGTCATTAAACGTACTTAATCAGGTTGTCATCATGATTATTACGTCAATCTGGTTGCCGTCATTTAATCTGCACAGCTAGGTTTTCAGTGCTTATGGAAATACATATATATTATATATTTATATGTATATTACATATGTATGTCTCGCTCTGGGATAAGTAGCTTTATCGACAGAGTATTTCTGAGGCAAGAGGGCCAGCGCACCATGCATTATGGATCCCGGTAGTAATTTAAATCTCTTAAGAGGCGTCAAACTCCCTGCCTTTATAAATTTCCTTCTTCTTTTATGTGGGCCATGGAAGCGTATCCTCGCCTAATAGAAGAGGATAATTTGCTAAACGTCCGCTCGCTAACGGCCACTTAAACTCGGGAGTCTCCGGAGAGAGATATAGCCTGGCAGTCTTGATATTTGGGATGCGCAGGCCGGCCCCTGGAACGACATTCTCATCATCCTCATCATACCCGACTCGCCCTCCTCGTCCCATTATCGAGTGCTTTAGCGCCGCACTGGGTTCGGCACTGTACGGCTGCTCGGGTAATGGATTTATGAAAATCTGTAAGGAGGCTGTGCAGATATGAAGCGTTTGAGTGTGCGTGTGTGTGCGTGTGTTTGTGTGTGTATATATACAGCATGTTGGCACTCTATAGAGACTTCAAGGACATCAAGGAAAACGTAGAAAGTGTTTCTGTCAGGCAGTCTGGTTCTTTCCGTGCTTTAATTTGTGTGCTTAATGAAGTGTGTGTGTGCGGGGAAAACACCCGTCTCGCGTCAAATAGTGCTGAGCGCTTGCGCCTTCCATTGTTCCACACCATTGTTTCCATCAGGGCCTGCTGAGGTCTTTTTATTCATATAAATACACACATATACACATATATTTTGCTCCGTGAATGGGAAGGGTGGATACTTCCCATGATTCTCTCACAGGTTCTCAGTGTTAACTTCTGTATTATTTTTAGGTGCAAGTTTGAAAAGTGAGCGCAAACCCCTCCCCACCCCCTCCTGGCCCCGTTCGATTCGTCCCCACTAAGGCCTGGCCTGGCTTCCTGTCCGAAGCGTATGTGGGCAGAAGGCCGATTTCACGCCTCTCCATTATCCCGGCTCAAACAGCGAGCGAAGCGGGCAGAGCTGTCCTCGATATTTAACTCTACTCAACGTGCTTAGTCAGTCAGCTTGGCTTTCAGGCCTTCATCTCTTTTTCTTGGGGTTCATTTAATATTCAGGTTCATTCATTCCAAGGACTTATCGGAGTGGCTCTCGGTGTCTTGTAACTCATCTAAGCAAAGCAATCAATAGCAGATTTCTTTCAGTCTCCATTGTAACGCCATATGCGACAGGAAGAGAAATAAAAAGGCACAAGTTAATAGATATCACAAAAAAAAGAGATTAAAGAACTTTATCAGTAAATAATAATAATAGGAAGCAAACACTGTCTTCTTTTTTATGTTTTTACTTTCTCTTCAATCAGCACTAAGCCTTTCGTTTGACTTAATCCAAACCGCGTCTTTTAACACACTTGTTGTCTCTAATGTAAAACTTTTTCATGTACATTCCAAAAAAAGAAAAAAAGAAAAATTCCAAAGCTCTCCAAGTCTTCCTATTTCCCAGAACTCATAAACAGGAGCTTGAATTCGCTCGTGGCGAGCACACTTTAGATGATCACCGCCATTAATTCAACACCGTCGGACAAGCTCACTCAAGGTCTTTTGTGAAACGACGTCGAGTTCATCTATCACTCTGTGGCTTTGTACTTCACCTCATACATTATTTGACTTTTCTACCTCCTTTGATTCCGGATCTTTATTTATATATTTCTGGTCCTTTCGGCCTGCCGCTCGAAGCTTTTTCTCCCAACTGGAAGTGATTTGTACCCTGATCAAATATTTAGAGCGAGAACCTGCCGGCGTCGAGTCTTTTACTTTAACGCCGCGCTGTCGTGCCTCGTTTTCCACCCGCTTAAATCGCTCTCAAAAGCCTCCTGGAAAATTTTTCGCCACCAAATGTTACTATCACTCTTTTTATTATTATTATTATTATTATTATTATTATATTTTTGCGCCAGCCTTTTATCCAAAGTTTGAATTCCACTAGCGCTCCTTTTCCTGACTTGAACCTGTACAAGATTTTTTATTTAATTTTTTTCTTGCTGACTTGCGGAAAATTTAGTCTCTATAAAAAATGTGTCTCTTTCAAAAGGTGCAAAATACTTTGATGAACTGAGACCAATCAATGAGTCCTCTATCAATCCTTCGCTCTGTTCAGCCCTTTCAAAACCAAACTCCGAGAGAGTTACGCAGTTCAAGGTATAGACGCGTGGATCGTGGTATAGTGTGTGAAGCGTCCCCGAGCTGCACGATGTGATGAATTTCAAAGCATCGTCATGTGACAGAGATCAGATTTGGATCTCGGATGCTGAACGTGTCGTGTTAGACTAGGGGAGAAGGAAGTCGTTAGAGGATCTCAAGCATTTATATGGATTTAGTGGCGCATGTAATCAAGGACTTTTCATCACACGTGGAAAGTCTGTGAAAACGCCCTGATTTCTGATCTAATGTCTCTTGATTTTTAGTCAGATTTGTTCTTTGTTTTTGTTCGGTCTGCTGAAACACTTCACGATACCTTCCTGAACCTTTTAAACAGACAACGTGATGCAAGTTACACACACCTACAGTGACGTTTCTCAAGCACTGCATTATTCTCCTTCCTTAGTGCTTTAACTAATAATGGAAATCTTCAGCTGGAGCTGAGAATGAAATGGCAGTCTTGTTCTTGTGGCCTTGTTCTGCACCGAGGCCGTATCTCGGTTCAGGATATCAGAGCCTCGGCTACGATGGCTTCATTACTCGTCCGTCTCTTAAGCCTGAAAAAAAAGTGGGAAAAACAGGAAACTATTAGACACTCTACCATCTACATCCCATCAGCAGGGCGATTACTTGTGTGTGTGTGTGTGTGTGTGTGTGTGTGTGTGTGTGCAGAGACATACTTGGTAATGTCATGAGGTTTTCTGGGAAGCCTAGTCACACATTGCGAATGGCCATTTTCACAGTCGTAGTGCATTAGCGCTGCATTAGGGGCCGAGTGAAAAAGCTGGACTGGTTACAAGCACACCGCTCACTCCATTTGGCCCGGTTAAGGGAGCGAGAGAGCTTGAAAAAGAAATAGGAAAAATATAGAGAGAGAGCGAGAGGGAAGAAAAGAAAAAGAGGACGGGAGAATAAGCACATGGCACGCGGCGGCGTGCCGGGGAGAGTCGCGTGTCTCATTAAATTCTCGCAGCGGCATTGGTTTTTCCACTTTAATGCTTGGGAGGACACCGCATTTCCTCCAACTAAGAAAGAAAGAGACGAAAGAAAGATCCAGGCCTGTGGACTCAACCCAATTTGTCTTACTTCTTCTGATTCCGAAGCTGTACAGACTACAACGTACTTTCTCTCCTCTCCTTTTTCTCTTGCGCCTGGTTTTCCGCCCAAATTGGCATGATTTTTCTTTCTCTTTTTGTGTTTTTTTTTTTTTTTTCCTTTTTCTTTTTCCCCTCTTCTGTTTTCCCAGGCAGTTCGGATCCGCGAGCAGTGATCAGTCATCCTGCTATTGAGAGTACGCAGAGAATGGCTCATGATCAAAGTCTGTCTGCTCTGATTTATTCCAGCCGTAAGACTCACTCGGCATCGAGCGGAGGAGCTTTGGAGAACAGTAGGGTTCAGTTCTCTTATTCTTACTTTCTTTGTGTTTTTTCGCGTCTGTCTCTTGTTTCTTTCAGCGAGCAACGAGCGGCGGCGTGAAGCAGGGGCGCGTCGACGCTCAAACCTGGCGTCTGGGGTCCGTCTGATAAAGTGTTAATGCGATGCGATTGTTACATGCGATTCCATGTGACGCTTTTTAATTTTTTTATTTTTTACAATCAGTGACGTGTAAAAAACGGTAAAAAACGTTCACACGGGGAAAAGGAAAGCATGTCACCATCTGACTCCGAGTCTGTTCAGAGCAGTCTCCAAACATTCTTTGATTTATTTTTCCCCCTCTTTTAGTGCCAGTATTAAAACAGTTTCCAACAGCCTACCCGAGCGTCCAATAACAAACTGGACTCAATTTGAACTTAAACACATCTCCTGTTATACTGAACTTCCAGTCTCACACAGTATGATGCAGATCAAATCCCTGCTATCCATTTTCACCCAGATGAGGATGGGTTCCCTGTTGAGTCTGGTTCCTCTCAAGGTTTCTTCCTTTTACCATCTCAGGGAGTTTTTCCTCGCCACTGTTGCCGTCGTCCTCGGCTTGCTCATCAGGGACAGTCTGACCATTTTGGTTCATACACGTTCACATCTCATACAAACTTAAATAATTCTTTTGATTGTGTAAAGCTGCTTTACGACAATGTCAACTGTTAAAAGCGCTATACAAATAAAATTTAATTGAAATTGGAAATTGAAAACATTAAGCTTGGCGCACCGGGCGAGCATGAAATCAGACTGGAAAGTGGAAATTCTCCTCCATCCAGTTATTGCCTTGATGGCTCAGCATGACCTCTTAAGACCTTTCTCTATTCAAAGCACATTTCTCTGGGAAGGTTTTTTTTTATTTTACTTTTTTTAATGCTTTTTTTCTCTTTTTCTATCTAATCTATTTCTCTCTCGTTTACTAATCAAGATTTCCTAACCCAACATGTCGAAGGTGGTTCACTTCTCACTCCTCCGAACCAGATGTCTAACAGATGGGCCTCTCCGTTTTCACCCGAGGGACTTCTGGAGTTTCCATCCTCTTTTCGTTCCCCCGGTTCCCGCTGTCCCTCTTTCTTCCTGTGTTTCCCTCCACAGCCTTGTTTTTCAACATCCCCTTCTTTTTACCTCAGTGTTTTATTATAAAAAAAAAAAAAATAGTAGAAATGCAGTTTTTAGTAGAAGGCTTCGGCCCAGCGCGTCCCTCCTCCATCCCTCATGGTGAAGACAAGCGCCTGTGTTCCACCTGAACCCCCTCAGGATTTACGCCGCCGTTGCGGCCATCCTTCTTCCGTTAATCACCCCGAGGGCTCGATGAATGAGCCGCCGGGGAAAATCGAACGGAGATTAGCCGGGCAGAACGGGAGAGAGGAGAAAAGAGAGGGAAGGTTTTTTCTCTCTCTCTCTTTTTTTTTTTATTTGTCAAAGGAGAGTAAATGAGAACGGAAGAGAAACCAGGGATGGGTTTTTAGAAGAGGATGGAAGTGTAAGGAGAGGAGAAAAGGATGGGAGATGAGAGTGGAGGAGAATATAATAAAGGAGAGGACAGTGTAGATGATAAGGAAATAGGACATGGAGAAATACTGTAGATGGGGAATTAAAGAAAAACAGCGAGGTGGATAAATAAGGGGAAGGGAGAAGGAGAAAGAAATGAAAGAATTGAGGAGTGAGGAAAGCAGAAGAAGTAGATATTAGAGGACCTCTGCTAGTTGCTCTATCTCGTTTTACCTCCCACATGTCCTACACACACGCACACGCACACACACACACACACACACACACACACACACACACACACACACTCCCCCTCTCCCAATCTCTCCACAGCCAGATAAGAGCCAAACAACGGCGGGGTCCCAATCGTCAGCGTTTGACTGAACGACTGAACGAGTGAGTGAACAGACCTGCTCCTGTTTAGCAGTGTAAACAAGCTCCTGCTTCGTCTGCCATCTGCGATCATCACCGGCCTCGAGACAAAATCACACCCGCAGTGTCACCGAGACTCCGCGGCCAAACGCAGCATCAAAGTCACGCAGTTTACCGAAAGACAAACATACACAACTTTTATTTGGTATGGATTGTTTTTTACACTCGCCGTCTGCGGGATCACGTGACGTCCCCACGTCCCAGTGCTGTGTGAAACATCCTGGATTTTAAAGAGATAGAGAATAATAATAATAAAAAAAATAAAAATAAAAAGCAGATAACCCTGAAACTGTTATCTCACTAAGTACATTTTAGTATTTGCTGTGAAACACTGTTTGTTCATCTAATGCTAACTAACAGGAATGGGAATCACCAGGGACCAACCGATATGATATTATCACCATACCCAGGTGGCAATTACATTTTCATGAAGATTTTATAAATATCTTGATTAAATTTTCTTTTCGTCCCAGTTCTAAAAAAAAACAACAACATAGGAAGTAATTCGTTCCTACCACACGGGGCGCTGTTAAGCCTCACAGTTTAGAGTGCACCACCTGTAAGATTATAGAGGACCAGCAATGTTTCAAGTATAAATTTCCAAAATAAAACAAAAAAAATGATTTTGGGGTCCGTATAGCGATACAAGAATCATCACACAAAAGAATCGCGATACATCACAGAATCCCATCCTCCCCCCGTCTCTACTACACAGTACATATTTGTGTGGTGGCGCTGTGTTTTTTTTTTGTAAAGACATTGATTATTATATGGATTCTGCCTTTTAGATATTTACACTCATCCAGAATGAATGACCGACCCGGAAAAAAAAGCAAATAGTTCCAGAGAGAGAGAGAGAACCACAATTAATGTCTGTTTTCAAGTAAAATTTTTATGAATAAATGAATCTCTAACGAGTTCGTATTTACTGCGCCGAAGTATCATGAATTATGGAAACTCGTGATTGTGACCAAAGGCGAATCCATCCGTTGTACAGCGGCCGTCGCTGAATCATTGATTGCGTCTGGAAAGCAATCAGGAAGTGACTAATTATAACCACGAGGTGGAGGGGGGGGGGGGAGGCGTTTGGGGGGTTGGATGTGGGGAGCGAATGATGGGAAACTTCGCCGTGAGCCAGAGTCGAATCGAATCGCTCACCTCGGCGTGATAGGACAAGGCCCGAGGCATGACGAGCTTTCACCGTCTGACATCTCGGCCTCTCTTCCATTCTCCCAGCTTTCCCGAGGCAGTGCTGATGTTTTGGCCAGACAACAGGTTTTCAGTAATGCCTCTTTGAGGCTCTCTGCCTCGACAGCCCGTTGACGAGCATTCACGGAACGATCCAGAAAGGAAATCTAATTACCATTAAAAACAGCCCGATAGCTCTGGGGTCTATTAGCTAAAACGAATGGAGAGCATTCACGACAACCCTCTCTTTCTCTCTCTTTCTGTCTCTCTCTTTTGCTTCCTTTTGTCCTGTGCTTTCAGTGGTCACACAGGCCCAGTCCTTGCCAAAGGCACTTTTTCACACTGTCTCTCCCTCTGTCTCGCTCTGCCTGTCGTTTCTTGCTCTCGTGTTCTCAGGCTCGTTTAGCGTACGCTTTGTCCCAAATGCTACAACTCGTGTCTAGTCGATGTTCGAGCTGAAGCCTTCGACACAAAGCCTCCCAACACTTTCATGCAACGTTACCCACAATGCACTGCAAGACGGAATGCATTTTTGCCCTGAAATAGAAAAATAAAAAACAAATAAATAAAAGAATAAAAAAAAAAAAGCTGTATGATCCGGAGGTTATATTCTGTTAGCTCAGTCTGTTTGACCTCGCGCAAACCACGAATTAGCCCCAGGTTATTATCTACTGACTAATAACCGCACAACGGTTGTGGTTTATTTTGAATGTTCATTATGTAAGCGTTAGTAAGATGAGAGCTCCTTACAGCATTCAGGGATTTTATAGACGTATAATAGCGCCGTAGTAATCGTAGTTCTAACTTTTCCTCTGGGACGGAGTGAGAGTTTGGCCGAATTCCACTCGGATATGAAATCGCGTTATAGATGGATCTCCTAACTGTAAAGTCATCTGAAATCCTGTTAGCGTGTTCAGACTAGCCAGATGGCTATACGTAAGGCTTATCTGTGTATGAAGCGACCCTCAGTCACATTGGTTGACCTTAAAGAAGCAGCTGTTTGGGGTGTGGATAAATTGTGTGCTGAATTTAAGCGTTTTTGTTAGCGTGCTGGCGTACAGTAGTCGGCAAAAACACACACACACACACACACACACACACACACAACACATAACACACACGCTCACACACACAGCAGGCTATTGTATTGCAGAGGAAGTGTTTGGGGCCATGCAGCAGATGGCGGGTAACAAAATATCATTCCATTTCCGCTCGGAGCCGCGCCGGCAGCCATACGATAATCGAAAACTCTCGGCCTCTGGCCGTAATGAGATTCGCTGACCTTATTACTAGCCAACGCCGAGCGGAGAAAAGTCTATATACAGAGATAGGATGTAGGAAAATGTTTCTCCAAGAGGTGCCCTAGTGTGTGTGTGTGTGTGTGTGTGTGTGTGTTCCACTGATTTTGCATCTGTAACAGTGTCAGCATTTTGTTTTCATATGCTCCACGATGAAATATCACACTTCACTGTTGTGCTACAGCCTAAAATCTAATTTGGGTATATGCAACTTTTATTCCCTTTTCATGCAAACCACTCATTTCTTTTTATACTCATAAATATAAAAATATAAGTGTAGTAAAATAAAAAAAGAATCTGATGCTAAAAACTCATAAAAAAATCTTATATAGGATATTATTATAAATGTAAAATGGCAGGGGATGGCGGCATTCGATCGGCCCGTGTCCAGAGTCAGCTGTTTTTTTTTTAGCTCGATGGCCCGTGGCCGATCAGCCTCAGGTATAACCGATCCTGTGCCAAGTGCACGAACTTTCGAGTTTCACAGCAGTCACAGCATCAACAGTTATGGGGACAAATCGTCCGGCGGGGTAACAGGAGCAGCCCAAAAGAAGAAGAAGATTATCAAAAGTTATACAAAACCCAGATCAGCCTTTTACTCCAAACTATGCAAGCGAATTAGTCTCAAAACCCACTAATTAGGCCTCCGAGTGGCGCAATGGTAAAGCGCTCGCCCTATCATCCGGAGATCGCTGGTTCGAACCCCGGGTGATGCTGTTACCTCTCACAGCCGGAGGCCTAGAGAGAGCTGATTGGCCGAGCTCTCTCAGGGGGGAGTGATGAGAGGTACTCAGTGCTCCCACATTAATGACGGCTCTACAAGCCAATCAGGGGCGTCTGTGAGCTCACGCAGGCGAAGGGAGCGGATAGCGCTGTTCCTCCAAGTGTGTTACGCCGCCCCCAACGGTGCGTGAGCGAGCAGTTAGAAAAAAATGGTCGGTGACGCCACGTGGATCGGAGGAAACACGTGGGTCGGTCTGCAGCCCTCCCGACTGAGCGGCAGTGGAAGCTTAATGTGGGAGCCTCCAACGACCGGGAGGAATTGGACACGACTAAAATTAGGGGAGAAAATCCGGAAAAATTCGGATAAAAATTGGAAAAAAAAAAAACACTAATTACACACAGTTAACCCAGTCTTAAAACACTGCGAGTGCAAACTAGTCTCACGTATGTGAGAAGCCACCTGACGACCTGCTCAACACGCTTCATTTTCAAGTTGAGATTTGAGACTTCGGAGTTTTGAGACTTTGGAGTTTTGAGACTTGTCGCTTGACGTTACTTTATAAATCCTACAGGTGGTGCGCTCGAAACTATTCACACTATTCACTCATCCCGTGTGGAAATAATATAAAATATAATATATATAATATATATATAATATAAAAATAATATATATTTTAAATAAAAATGATAGTTATGGCGGAAGATATAACATATACGTGCTGCTCAGTAAAATTTAGCCTTTTTGTTTAATTTAAATTGAAGTTAAATGTTAAACTCTTGTCTCTGAAGTTCGTTTGTATTGTATAAATGCTGCCCTCGGTTTGTAAGTGAGAAGACTAATAAGAAAAAGGCTTCATTTATTTACTCATTTTCAATTCAGTTGTGAAGGTGTTGACTAAAGCTATAGTATAAAAGTTCCTGGGTTTTAACACGACATATTTTGGAAAGTTCAAGGTTTACAAAATCTGGAAAATAGGATATTGAATCGGCAGCTAGGTGTTGTACCGGGTGGTGACTGGTGATTCCCATCCATAATAGGATGAACATATTAAACAGTAGGGGAATAAAAAAAGGGTATTTACTTATTTGTTTGCTTGTTTGTAGGAGCAGTTCACACTTTTTAGCACCTTTCAGTCTTGTTTTATTTATTTATTCATTTATTTTGCTTGGCGTGTCACTGTGAACATGCCCCCGATTACGAACCTTTCCAGAACTCAGCATTATTCACCAGGAACATGAGCCAGCCTCAGCACGTTGGAATGAAAATTTTTAGATCCTTTTTTTTTTTTAAGAGCAGCATGGTGCTCGAGAGCGTGCAGGTGAACTGAGAGGATTCGTCAGGGTTAAAAAAAAAAAAAGAAAAAAAAGAAAGGATTGACCTCCTCTCTCCATGCCTGCATTACCAACACTGCTTGGTTCTTCCCTCAGGTCAGCAGACTAATGGCCTGGTTTCTCACACCCTGCTGATCCCATCTTATTTTTCCACTCATTGATCAGCCGGCGTGCTTTCTAGGAATTCTCTTACTGAGAGGTTGATCTAGCTGGGAGTATATTGGGTCCTTTTTTTTTTTTTCCCCCCCTCTGCTCCAGAGAGGTTTGGCCTTCATCCATGGAAAGCATATTAGTCGATGTATCTGTACGTTCTTTTCGGTTTGCCAGGGAAATTTCACCCTCGACTAATCTAATGCATTCAAATCTGTGCTTTTAAGGAGTAGCGGTAGTGAATATTTAAGATTTTTTTTTCCTCTTCCTCATCTGCAGTGTCATATCGCTTTAATTCCGTCCACACTGTCAGCATGTCAGCGCTGTTAATGCAGTACCTTCTCTCTGCTGCGTCACTTTTTCCATTGTTTTCAAAGCATTTCCATCAGCGCGTGCGTATACATTATTTTTGCCGCATTCGGCCCGACGTTTGGATAGACACGCCGCTCTCTCCCTTTCTTTCCCAACGACATGATACGCTTTAGGACGTCGACCTAATCTCTGGAGCGAGACTCGCCTCATCTAAGTCGGAGTTATCAATCCAAACAGACAAAATGTCATCCCTAAGCTGGCGGATAAGTCCACTCCATTCAGAGGACCGCAGTTATTTTTCCCCTCCCCTCCCTCCCGTTATCAGCTCCCATCTCTGATTTTTCATTATCTCTAACGTGCGGACATGGCAGGACACACAGGGAAAGCCGGCGCGATAGGTGGGCCTAAGCTTCGGAGCTGGCGCACGGCTGATAGGAAAGCTTTGAGGTGGGGGGAGGGATTTCAGGATTTCAGGAGTCGAGTTAAACGACGTGTCACTGGGTGGATTGTCCCGAGGAAAAGAAGCAAGAACAAGGTTTTGAATTTCAGCGGAGCTTGAGAAAAAAAAAAAAAAGAAAGAAGTTATGTTTAGTTAGATCTGCAATATAGCGATGGCGTGTCCTTGCCAAGGGTTCATCTCGATCGCCGGGGAACCATAAGGGCAACATATGATCTGTTTTTCCTTCCTTTAAAAAAAAAAAAAAAAAGCTGGGATAAGGGAAAGGGGGAAGGGACGAGCGGATGGGGGAGGGAAAATGGAGAGTGTTACAGAGTAAGTCAGGGTCATGGAGTGGCCACTTACTGAACAGGGGCGGGGGGGGGGGTATCGTACATAGACCACAGTTTTCCTGATCATGTTGTAATGCTCTCTGAGGATATGACTTCACTTGTCCCATGGCTTGGTTTAACACACCAAGGAAAAATCGTACAGGTTGTTTATTCATTTGTTCATTAATTTATTTATTTATTTTATTTTTTCCTTGGGGCCAACAGCAGCGGAGACCTGGTGTCACGATGCACCGCAGTAAGGACATTGTGTTAACTGATAACAATCTGGAAATCCATGAGGCCAAATCTCTGATATTCAAAAGTCTTCTCACTTGTAGTATTGACCTGGATTGGTAGACGTTCAGAGAGTGTGTGTGTTTTTGAACGAGTCGACATTATCAGAATATTTCCTGAGAATCCGTGATCACTTTCATTACCAGCTTTTAGAGGTTTCAGGTTGACGTCAGTAATGTGGAATTGTTTTTAAGTGATTTTATACAAACACTAATGGGATTCTACACACATTAAGCTTTGCGCTAGTCTCTCTCTCTCTCTCTCTCTCTCTCTCTCTCTTTTTTTTTTATAAGTAATTCCAAGCTCGACCCCAAAGCTTCTTTCCTATAGTCATATTTAAAATCGCCCGAAAACGCGATCTAAAAGCGCCTGCCGCGTTGCCTGCCTCTCCGTTTTGTCAATACGCCGGACAGCCTGTCTTCCTCTTTCTTCAACACAATACGTCGTCGAGGAACAAAACCAAGCATTTGCGCTACAATAAGTCTCTTGAGTGATGGCTCGGGATGGAACGTAGCAGCAGAAGAATGGACGTGAATAGGATTAAATGCAATGGGAGGAGCGCATTAGTGGTAGGTCAGCTCCCTTACTAGCGCCAGTCACTTTCTCTAGTGGTCTAATCAGATTAATTAGCACTCATCAGACACACTTACACACTGTCAGCAGACACAAAAAGGATACTATTCAAAGGGAGGCGTGCATGTCTGTGAGTGTGTTTGTGTGTGTGTGAGTGTGTATACACGCGTCTTGGCAGAGCTCTTTTGGTGATGACTGACACGCTTTAAGCTGTCCTGTGGCAACGTGAGCTGATTAGCCAAACAGCGCAGCTGCGATAGGATCATCGCTATCGACACGATTTCCACTAACAAGTGAGCAAAATGTTGCACAAACCTGCCGCGAGGTTGAATATTGAGGATGCGAATATATATCTGTTTATACAGTGTGTGTATAAAGGTGCACCAATGGGAATCGAAGCCGCTGAGCTGTGAATAGGATCTCGTTTCAGAGCAAAGCGATGTCGGACAAGCGGATTCGTAGCGGCTTTTCATGAAGAGTCAAATATAGCCAACTTAAACCGGCAGTAAATCTCATTTTTTTAAATGGCTTTAGAAAATGTAAATCTACTACATTTCCACTCGCTGGATACTTTACCAATCAATCCAATTACATGGTAGCTCACAAAATCATACAAGTTACATAAGTGCATTAAGATGGGAGGGAAGAGAATTTTACCATCGTATCTCGGGCTTTAAGAATCGTCGATCATCTGGGGTTCTCTTTAATTATAATCGTGCAGAGCAGAAACACATCTCAGAAAGCACTACACGTCTAACTTAAAACAGCAGAAGACCACATTTCGGATCGGCCAAGGCCACAGCGCAAAACCGAAAGACTCACCTAAAGCTTTACCGTCGAAGTACAACCTGCCGCTGTAAAAATCTCAGCAGATGAAGACATGGACTCTTGCGAAAAACCAAAAGCCAAGCTGGTGGAGGTGGAGTATTGGTGGGAGGAATGTTCTCCTCGCACACATCAGAACATAATCCCTTTTTATCTGTTTTATAATGGTTTCTTCCAGCAAGACCGTGCATCATGTCACAAAACACATGTTGCCTTAATCTGGTTCTGTGAATGTGACAAACTACATCGGAGGCTCAGATCTAAATCCTTCGCAATGTGGTAGAGCAGAAAATCTTCAATCGTGTCAACATGGCCTAGCAGGGCTCCAGATGGTGACTGAAATGGTCGCCAACGCGACTAATGTTTTAATTTTGCGACTAGTTTTTATCCAAACAGACACCAGTGGTGATTTTTTTCCCCAGAAAAAAAGCAAAAGCAAAAAGGCATCTTTAAATCCTGTGATAGACGCTGTCCTCTCCTGCATCAGAGTTCAGGATCGCATGTGATAGTACGTCAAGAGCGCTTCAGTTCGTCAGACATCATCATTCAACTGTTGTGCATTTGCGATCGTTTTTCAAGCGCTCTGAATATTAAACACAGCCCCTTCTGTATTTCTTTTTTTTAATCTTGGCAGTTTTTGAAACAGTGCCGTGCTAACTAACACACGTGACGTAGCTTAGGATCCCAGCTAGCCAAAGTTAACTAATGTTAGTCTAAGACATCGACAAGACCCTGGCGAGAGCAGCGATGCTCTATGACTGAAAGACAGCGGCACTTAAGTAAAGACAAGAGGCAGAATCAGAGGTGGCAGAGCTGAAGATGTTGAGGTTCTATTTGGGAGTGACAAGGATGGATAGGATCAGGAATGAGTCTATCAGAGGGACAAGCCATGTTAGATCTTTTGGAGATAAAGTCAGTTTATGGTGGTTTGGACATGTTTCAGAGGAGAGATTGTAAATATATAGATAGAAGGAGGCTGAGGTTGGAACTGCCAGGCAGGAGGACTAGGAGAAGACCAAAGAGGAGATTTATGGACGTAGTAAGAGAGGACATGAAGGTAGTTGGTGTGAGAGAAGAGGATGCAGAGGGTAGGGTTAGATGGAGGCAGATGGAGACCCCTGGACGAAGAAGAAGAATCTTAAGACATGAACAACTGAAAAGTAAGAAGAAGAATATTCAGGGTTAACCCTAACCGTAACCCTAACCCTGGCTAACTCAGTTTCTTAAAAAAAACTTGATTTGGCTTCTAAATATTTTGGATATTATGGAGCCAGAGGCTTCTAAAGATTTATGTTTGTCTGAGTCTCAAAGCAACGTTTCCTAAAGAATCGAGGCTGCTGTTGTCCGAGAATAACCTAAACGAGGACCGGATGGGTGTCCTACCCAGCACTAGTATGATGTTCCTAATACAGGGGCCAGTAAACATATATATATATATATATATATATATATATATATATATACCTGTACACAAGGGAACAGTGGGAAATAAATCAGATGATCCGTATAAACAAAATCCCATCCGCTGTGTAATTACACGGTCCGTTCCCAGAAACACAGAGAACATCACGTCTACGGTAACCAGCCTGAAATAGAGCCATTTGCTCCTAATGCTCAGATTGGCCCTGATTGGCTGTGGCTTTCATGCGCTTCTGTTTTCATTTCCTTTGTGTGCTCCATGTTCCTGCGTGCCACATAATGACTGTTTAGGCCTCGCAGCGAAATCAGCACACTCCGCTCTAATAATAAACCTCGGTAATCTTGCACAGGTGTGTGTTGTGGGTGCAGGAAGCATGTCCAGGGTTGCTAATGCGTCTCTTTATGATGTTGAGTGTATAGCTGGGCTGTTATTATGAAACCGTGGCTTCTCTCTCTCTCTCTGTCTCTCTCTCTTTCGTTCTCTTAGCGTGTAGCGCACGGTTTGTCGTGAAAGCGAACCGTGGATCTATAGAACACAAGAAAACAATAATCTGCAAATTACAGTTATATAACAATTACTGTTACTGTATGTGTCACATGGTTCATGGATATCAAAATAATAGTTGGCTTGAGGACTACAGTGAAGACGTGGTCCAGAGTACATGAATCAGCTGACTATGCAGTTTAATAGATATTTCGTAGGATGATTTTATTTTTCAATCGAATCATTGGTTTTGATTCAGAATAGATTCGCATTTATTTAAGTAAAAATTATTTAGGGAAACGGAGATCTGTTAAATGGATAAAAAGTGAAAAATTCCTTGAAAATGTACTATACCTTTTCCCGAAAATGCAAATTTGTTTGCAAACAACATGATCTTGTTTTTCCTAGAATTCCACTTCTTCTTTTTGAGTTTATGGTTAGTTGGTGCTATTCCGCCACCTACTGGTCTGGAGTACGGAGCTCAAGATTGGAAGGGAAGAAAAATACACCATGCAAAAATACAACATCAGCAACACATTTTAATGTTTATTAAACACTTAAAATAAGGTTGAATGCTTAAAATATTGCTGTTTGAAGCAAATCAGACAAGTAAACATCAGTTCTATTGAAATGAAAAGAATAAAAAAAAATATCAATGATGAAAAGTGATGCCTGTCGAGCTGTATTATAGTTAAATATCTATTATTTCCGCACTTAATTAGCTTTATATGTTACATCCGAAAGGATGTGATTGCTTAAAAAAATTCTTAAAAAATAAGAGTTCTGTCCTGTTTAGGTTTACTTATACAGTATAACAACAATTTGCCGATGCTCACAATATTTTATCAACTAAGTAAATCTAAAATAAACTCTGTACATTTATAGTTCTGAAGGCATGTTAAAGAAACGCCTGCTCACCAGCTTTCCATCCTGAAGACTCAAAACTCAAAACTCTGACTAGCAGGGGAAACAAAGCCCTTTGCCTTTGGTTTTCAAAACCCTTTTAGAAGTTATTTATCAAATAAACAACAACAAACAAAACAAACAAACAAACAAACAAACAGTGGACATCAAAGCATCAAAAGAAAACAAGCTAGCACATTTTAACATAAGTTATGCTGTGTAATACAATTAACACGATATCAGAGCTTGTTACATCTGTACAGTAACTTCTTTTTTTCTTCCCACTTCGTAGCTTTTTGATACAATATACAGGAAAGGAGGAGTTTTTTTATTCTGATATTTATCCTGATATTAATAATATATCGTTACATGAAATAGTATTCTGGATAAATATAACTAAGTACTAAAGCAAAGATACCCGAATGCACCGTGTTACACCACATTACTCGTTTTCCTGACGAAGCAGCGTGTCTGAAAGCCTGCAGCGGGATAAGCTTCATGCTTATGTTGTTTGATTCAGTGCGCCGGTGTGTCGGCTCTCTCCGCCTTCAGAGGATCGCTTTGGCAACATGACAAGTCGCTGTGAACTTCCTTTTTTTTTTTTCTGTACCAAATAGCTCCTTAAATCTAGTTCAGTGCTCCCTCCTGTATCATGATAGTCCTTCACTGACTTCCTTGAAGTATTGGTCCAAAAATAACTACAAAGTCTTTTTAGAAGTGGAGAAAAGAAAGAAAGAGAGAGAAAGAGAGAGAGGAAATGGATGGGATGGGATGGGACGGATGAATCCATGTACGTGAGCGTCATGGCGGACTCGATAGCAGATAGCTGTGAAGAAGCGCTGGCTGAAGAAAAGACGTTCCCACCGACATGAATTACATACCTATTCATTTATTTATATTTCGGGGGTTAGGACGTTATTCACACGCTCTCTCAATGCGCTTTTTGTAGGGCGGAATCACTGCATGAGTCTCACACGTTGGGTTTGTTTTAACAGGATCTGAGACAGCAAAGTCGATGGTTGCACTTTGAGGGAAAGTGATTCAAGAATGAGCTCAGAAATCTACATTTTCATTTTTTTCAGGAATGAGCTCAGAAAACATGCAAACTCCACACACATAGACCCGAAGTGGTAATCAAAGCCTCGACCCCAGAGGTGCAAGGCCACAGATAGATATTTATTTTATTTAATCCCACAGTGGTCATCTGTTTTTACCTCCCAAGAAGTTAATCAGTGGAACTTCATAATCATTATATCTATCCATGTTGTTTCCTCTTATCGCTTATCTTTATTCTGCTAAATAATTCATGACTTAATTTGGTGCAGAACAAACATACGAAAGAAAATAAATACTTCCTAGACAGCCTGTAGCTTCTAAAACACCTTTGTTTTCCACCTTTTTTTTTGCCAACATCACACTAGAAGATATAAAAAAAAAAAACAAAGCTGCTAAGTAGCAAAAAAATGCAACGTGCCTTTATTTAACTCGCCTGTAAATATTCTTCCTTCTTGCAGGTCGATTTTCTCACTTTTCCACCCTTTTCCTTTAGTTTATGGGGAAAAAAACACCTCATTGCTTTGAGTTAAATTTCTTCCGATAGACTTCCTATAGTTCACTCACTCACTCATCTTCTATACCGCTTTATCCTGTATTTAGGGTCGCGGGGACCTGGAGGCTTAGGGCACGAGGCAGGGTACACCCTGGACAGAGTGCTAGTCCATCGCAGAGCACACGCACATACACACAAATTATCTTATTAACAGGATGTTGGCCAATATTTATCTTCTCAAAAGGTATTTAAATTTAGCTAAATTATTGACAAACTCACATAAATTCCCAAGTATGAGTATATTACCTATAACAAACTGTAGCCTTTTGTGATTGATAGCACAGGTCCATATCACGGTTTTTATTAATAAATGTATTCATTCCTAACAAGTTGCTGTGGTATAAGAGGAGGTCGCCGCCTCAGGATGCCTCAGTTTTCGGAAAATAATCATCCTAAACTTCCGGGTGGTAAGCATAACCCTAACTCTCATTTCCTCACCCGCTGTCGATTATTTCCTCCAACGGCCAGTCTCCAAGTGTCCTGTCCTTAACGAGGAGCTTTTCATACCTGTTAGTTTCCTTTAATTATGGTTTCCATGACAACATCAGCCAGGATTTCGAGACATGACGAGCACTCATGGTGTTTCTCACGTCACTTACATGTCCTGTTTGGAAATTGATTATCTGTTGATTCGAGACTCTGCTTGAAAAGAGAGCATGTGAACGTCTACAGTGTTGCTCTTTGATGAATCTTTCCAGCGCCGCTCCGAATTAGTTTGATCACACACTCAAATGTGGCATTTGACTATAAGTTCAGACTCACCTCTAATGAACTCGCTGTCTCAAGAGAATTTTGCTCTACTGAGTATTTTTTTTTTCAAGTAACGTATCCTTGAGAATTGTTATTCTTCAAACCGATGGCCTGCGTTCGTCTCCCAGAAAGACCCGTGACCTTTTTTCTGAGTAACGCCTCAAGGTTCAATGAGATCCCCGCTCTTTAAGAGTTCGTGCTGGGACGCTTTCGGGAAACTCATCGGCGTAGCTCGTCAGAGTGGAGAAGGAAATGAATCCCAGGACGGTTATGTTGAGGGTTGAGGTCTTTTTAATAGATGAGTGCAATAATCGCTTATTTAAAAAGCGATATTACGCACACAGCAATTAGACCACCTGGGACAGCGGTGTGTACTCTCTGTCCACTTCCAAGAGAACCCCAGCGAGCACCACGCTTATGTTTCGAGGATTATGAGATGCATGAAGTGTTTCCGGCTCCATAAGCGATATCCGAGATGCAAAGCGAGCACCGAAGGACGAAACTGGAATATCGGACAAAATCGCACACACACATACTGTAAGAGTCTATTGTGGGTATCTGGAAACGACTAAAGAAAGATTGGTAGCTGAATTCCGAATTTATTTGTAACTTTTTTTAGTCTGTACTTGAGTTCCTGAGTCATTTGGTCTTTAGTATGATTTTATACTTTGATTAGATGACGTGTGCTTGCTATGTTTGTTATTTTTATTTATTACTTATTCAGTTATCGGTGGTATTGTTTTATTCGTTATCTATACCGGTTATCCCGTGTAGGGTCACAGTTAGACTAGCACCCTAGCTTCCAGGTTTACTCCAAGGTGGCCATATTAAAATTTTCACTCAGTCATACAATATGGGCAATTTGGAAACACCAGTCAAGCTAGATTGGAAACCCGGGGTACCTTGAAGGGAAACCCAGCAAGCACTGGGAGAACAACCCCGTGTGATGAGCGCTAAGCCACCATGCTGCCCCATATGGTTCCACACAAGCACAAAGTAACCCAATAATCATTAATGAATTAATTTCTTATTATTTTTTTATTGTATTCACCTGCACTGTGAAATTATGAAATCGATACAAATACAAAACCTAACCAAAGGTATACTGTACATTTACAACCTGATTAACAAAGTGCCTCCAAACAAAAAAATTTTTGACACCCAGCGGAGTGATCTGATTACACCCTTTGTGCGGCAGCAATTTGAGCAATCACAAATCCACGGTCTGTCCCTTCGCTTTCATGTCCGGAAGCGGTGGCCCCACACCGAGGGGGAAAACGAAAGCACAGGGTTTCATCAGGTCCATTTAAATGTGGCATGTTCACCCTGTGGGCCGGTATTGGTTGGGGGAAATGAAAGGTGACTGAAGAGAGAGATACAGCGCTTATCCTCTTATTATTCATGTTTAGTTTTTCACATTTCTGCTTCCTGTTCAGAATCATATCAATCACTGTCGCTCTCCAATCGTGTGAAATACACTGCTAAAATGATCCTGAATCGATCGGGTGGCTTCAATGGCCGTAACTCCTCCTAATAGACCGAGAGGGAGAAAACCTGTGCACAAGGACAGACGCACGGACACACGCACCTGAGTCTCCTGACATGAATCACGACAGTTGCATCGTAATACCTCCACACCACCCAACGCTTTCAGTAAATATCTGCCGTCATGCAGTAAATACAGCCCAGACGGTTTTGATTAAGTTTTTTTCCGGGAACTTAATTCTAAACTCTAAGTATAAGGAACTGTAACACCGTTCCCCCCATAACGCACGCAACACTCACTTAATTTGCCCAAAGATTGATCTAGTTAATTAGCCGGCTAAAGCTGTGCTCCATTACTAGGCTAACGCTAATACTCGTGCATGCCACACATCAATTTGTTTATCTTTGCTTGTGTGTTTAGCGCTCTAGGCTGCCTGGCACATACGTGCTCAGACAATTAACACAAGCCCTAATTGCTCAATCTTTTTTTTTTAAGTCCACACCGCACAGCTGTCTAATGGCCGCGTTTAAGCCGGCTCCACAGCCGCGCCAGACGGACTGTAAACAAAGACGAAAAGGATGGAAATGTTATTAAGGAGAAGTGGAGCTCAGGTCCTTCAACTCCATTGATACCTTGTTGCGCAGCCCATTGATTGAAATGTATACTCGGGGTATAATGGTGCGCCATCCAGGGTGGAAGACGACTGAGAGGGGAAAATAGAATATTACATCAAGGAACATTTTATTGAAGGATCGGTTTCATACCTCAAAGGTTTCAGCGTGCACTTCAGGTGTGTAAACCTTAATGACTGAAGTGATCCAGTACTCCCGAGTATAGACGAGCGTTTTTTTTAGCAGGCTCGGGTAGCGGGCCGTTGGAACGAGTAATTGATTACTCGCAAAAGATGATCCTCTTGATTCTTTTTCTTTTTTTTCTCCTCCGCCCCCCTCGTCTACATGAGAAGCTTTCAAACTTTTTTTGCGAAACCTCAAAATTGTTAAGTAGGCTGCAGAGACCCTTTTGATACTTACAGATCTCCGCTTATCAACATTAACATATCAACTCTGTGCTGTCAGAGTGTCATGCCGATGGGTTTATGGTGTTATTCGGGGTGTGCTCTAAAGCAAAAAAAAAAAAAAGCAGAAAAATTCTGTTAAAGGGGTCAGCTGCAGGTTTTTGGTTCCACCATTTTCTTGGAAAAAATTAATAAATAAAATAAACGTATCATTAATTATGAAAATGTTAGTCCCAGTCGAGAAATCCGATCGGATGAGAAGCATTTCACAAGTGCTGATGATATACACCGGCAGCACCGGGTTGTTTACCTGTACCTATCACTCGGCGTCTCACGTGTTCTAATATCCGTTAGAAATTGAGAAGAGGTACCGAGGAGAGAAGTCAAAACCCAAATTCCCAAAAACCAGTCACAAAAGCGCTTTCAGCAAGAAAACACATACGTTGTTAGTAGGGCTGCACGATATATCGTTTCAGCATCGTCATCGCGATGTACGCATGCGCGGTAGTCACATCGCGGCAGTCGCG
>JAQMYL010000016.1:17915267-17935176 GCA_030014365.1 Clarias pachynema | reverse complement strand
AACAGCATCACCTGGGGTTCGAACCAGCGATCTCCGGATGATAGGGCGAGCGCTTTACCACTGCGCCACTCGGAGGCCGCAATGTAATTTTTTTTAAAGAGTTTTGAAGTCTTTTAGAGATGCATCGAGACTCGATTCTCCATTCAGATCAAACTTTTCGACAGGTTTATATTCGAGCTTATGTTGTAATATTTTACAGGATCTTTATTAGGGGGAATAATATTTTACAGGATTTTTCTGGTGGTCAAAACATTGTGTCAATGTTTATTTAGCAATATTATGGACATCAGGACGACGAGTTTTTTTTAGAAAAACTTCAATGAAATGACATCGGAACAACACTGACTACGTGACGAGGGTTAATGTCAAACGAATGCTAGTAGCGAGATGTTATGAAATTGACGTCAGAACGATATAAATACCAAACATGAGCAGGATTGAAACTCTGGGCACTGTGGCGAGAGCGGCGTACGCTTACCACTAGTTGTAAATGCGAGTGCATTAACCACAAGAGCCACAAGAAAATACAGAACAACCGCATTTTTCCCCCCAAATATTTATATGAGTAAATATTTAGTGTTTACGAATGAATACACCTTTTATTTTAAACTATATTGCTGTTCATTTTCATGCATTTACATTTGAGGTATTATGGGTGATGTTTATGTTTTTTTGTTTTTTTTTATCGCTAAGCCAGAGGATTGCTGAGGTAATTGACTCAGCACAGAGGCCTGAGCTAGCGCACAGTTAGCATATTGACAGGAGCTTTCCCATAAACACTCACTCACTTATCTGAGACTTAGCTGATAGACTGCAACAGCCTTTTACCCCGTCCCCCTTTTTTTAGATTTTATTTATTTATAATTTTTTATGGCCGAGACACTGAGAAGTGAAAGCGCTTTTTTGCTTTTTTTTTGGAAGTGTGTGTGTGTAAGGCAGAGCTGTGGGAGATTTTAGATGTTGAGCTTTTTGACATTACACCATCAGACAATCCTGTCAGTAGTATCCGTAGTAGCCAATTATCACTCCAGAGCATCTCCTGAGCTCTTGATGAAGCGTCACGCCGTCTCCTCTCCAAACCATGTCTGTCGAGGAGGAGAACGTGTTTTTTAAGTCTTTATCAATAATTTAAAGTGCGTGTTCAGTTTTGGGGCCTGATAAAATAACTGCTAGGGGAAGCGTGTTTTTGCTGGTGTAGACTGAAACGCGAGCAGTGAGAATTCTCGGCCCGTTCGATGCCGATCAGTGCCGGATTGGACGGTCAGATCTGCGCCGATTTGGACGACGTCCTGTTTGACCCACGCTGTTTGCTTGTTTTGTGTCCCGCACACTTTGTGCTGTTCTAAGCTCTTTTTTCTCTTCAGCTTGTGAATGTGGTGTGTGTGCGTGTTTGTGTGTGTGTGTCGCCAACTGGAATGACTTGCATTATGCAGTCTGTATAGATTATTGGAGAAAAGAGAGTATGTTTTACTTCTTTCAATAGAGGATGGGAAAATATCATTTAGCCGCACTTGAGGTCTTTTATCTGCTTTCCTTCAGCTTTTGTGTGTGTATAAGTGAAATCCTAAACTCGCCGTCGTGTATGAATATGGAGATGTAGTGCGGATGAAGGAAAACATAGCGGTTTGAATCGATTATGATTGTCATGTGGTTTCCACAATTCCAAGATTGTTTCCAAGATGTTATCTGTTTTTTGTTTTATATGTTTAGTTTGTGATATCATGTGATAGTGTATAGCGATGTTATGGATCGCAGTATCGACATTATGTCATCATGTCGCACAACCCTGACTCTAACACCAAGCATTTTAGGTCACGATTCCTGCACTGAGGAATATGTTCTTATATGTTGTTTTCATGATTCTATTCTAGATGCTGAACATTACAATTCACCGTAGTCTTTCCTGCTGCAGTGTTCCTTCTGTCCTTACATTCTGTTTCATTGTATGCTCTGTTTGTCATGTAGCTATTTTTATTTGTCAGCGCTGTCTGCCTGCCTGTCTGCCTCGTTCCTTTTTTCTCCAAACCTCCCCGTTTATTCCTGTCTATCTGTCGCCGAAGTGTTCTGCATGAGTCACACACTCCGCAGCGGATCCGGATTAAAAAGCATAACCACAACGCTCCATCCGGCCCGAGGTTTTCCGTTCGGTCATTACCAAAAAGCAGATTTATAAAATGTCAGAACAGCAGGGCTCCTCAGTCGTACGCATACAGAAGCCTAGACTGTTTACCGAACACCAGCCCCGAGGCACGAAAGGCTCGAATCAGATTTACCTTTCCGCCTCATCCGTTCGGATTTGTGTACCTGGACGAACCATCAACACGCGGTCGATGCGAAAACGTGGATTCACTGTGGGCTTTAATCTTTCTGTTGTAGATCATGTGCCGTCCCTGAAAAATAATCAGCTCATCAGATCTGGAGGAAAAAAAGACTTAACCTTTTGTCAGTTTGCAAAATAGAGAACTCGCGACGTATCTTGAGTAAGTCATGTGATATGGTGAGATCTCACGAACTGAAAATTTAAAAATAAAGGATGAAAGTCCAAACTTGGACTGCTTTCTGATGTTCGATCTTGCAATAAAGACCTAATTTCTATTTTTAATATTCTAAACACCAGCAGCAGGATATAAGTCATATTAAAAGCTCTTCTGTGTGAATTCACTCCATTATATCTTCATAAAGAGATAAATTGTACTTAATAAGCTTGTGCAAACAGTGGGCTCTTAAGTAAGACAAAACTCACACCAAGTGATAAAATACAAATCTGTTAAAATAAACATCTGTTTAAATGATAAAATGACACCAAGGTAACAGAAATTCTATTGGAATAACAAAAAACATGCTAATGACCAACTGAAGTCTAAAAAAATAATTAGAAATCTGGTACAATTATACAAACTATCATCATGTTTATTAAAGTATTGAAGCTCTACCTCATTGCCAGACTGACTATACTTTGGCTTCATGATGTGGTTCATCACCCCATAAAGACTTTATACTTTTACATAAGTTTTTACATTTCACTATAGCTTAATATCTATAAATTCTTATAAAGGATTAATGACAGAACATGTATCAGGTTGTTTTACTATTGACTACAGCTGGTCAGATCACCTTAGGGAAGTGTGTTTTGCCGTACCTGTAATAAAGTGAAGAAAACCAAAATACACAGTCCGGTTACGAGGAACTTCTAGGAAAGTTAGTTAGATGTCATTTTTACTTTTAAATCTGTCTAAATATCTTCCATAGACATTTTTTTATTAAAGTAATTATGTAACTTTCTTAGCTGGACATTTAATAGTTTAAAAGTTATGTCTATGGAAGTTAGAAAAACATTTAAAAGTTATAATCTATGTACTGTAAGATGACTAGACACTTGGTAATAAAAGTTAAAACTATGTAAATTAATTAGAGACTTAATAATAGAAGAACTGTAGAAGTCAGTTGAAAAGTTATTAATAAAGGTTAATAAATGTTACTGTATGTATATGCTAGTTTGAAATGTAATAGTACAAAAGTTATGTCTATGGAAGTTAGAGATTTAATAATAAAAGTTATCTATATAAACGGTAGTTAAAGATTTAGTAATGAAGTTTACATCAATGGAAAGTTGTTACAAATTTAATATTTAAAGTTACAGCAATAGAAATTAAATTAATTATAGATATGCAATTGGTAGTTAGAGATTTAATGCAACTAAAGCTCTATTATTTGATGAATAAAATGTAATTAAGTTGTAAATGTCTATTTCGAAATTGGCTAGAGTTTGAAAGTTACATCTATGGAAGTTAGTTAGAGATTTAATAGTAAAGGCTATATATAGCACTGTTAAAGATTTAATAGTAAAAGTTACAACCATGAAAACTGGTTAATAATGTAAGTTAAAGTAATGGAAATTAATTAGATATTTTATAATAAAAGTTTCATCAGAGGAAATTAGTTAGGAATGTACTAGTAGTAAAAGTATCTACAGTATATAAGGTAATTAGAGACTTCATAAAAGAAGTTACAGTTATGTTACTTATAGTTAGAAATGTAATAATAGAATTCAATTATTTAATCCATAAAATTAAATGAATTTAAGTTTTAAATGTCTATAGAACATGGTTTGAATTTTAATAAGAAAATTTCCAAGTTTGTTAGAAAAATAATAATGTTACATAAAAGGTAGTTAGAGATTTATTAAAAAAAAAAAAAAAAGTTGTGTCCATGGAAGTTAGTTAAAGATTTAATAATGAAAGAAATATATCTATGCAATGTAATTAAACTAAAAAGAGACTAAACTAAATGTTATTAGAGAGTTGGAGATTTAATAATAAAGGACATTTCTATAAGTTAATTAGATAATTTAAAAAAATACTTATTGTAAAAAAAAAAAGTTATGTTTATGAAAGTTAATTCCAAAGGGGAACAAACTGGAAACGATTTTTTAATTATCATTGTTTATGTTGCTAATAATAATGTGCTGTATATTTTAAAATGCTCGGTTATAAAATGCAAAAGTGTCCCAGGTCAACTAGACGATGCCGTCGTAGTTTAACACAGATCTGTTTCACTTAAGATTCCTGCTGAGCATCACAGACTTCAAAGAAGTTTCTGTCTGCACGGCTGCCGGTCCCACTGGGATCGAGACTGAAGCGGCTTGATGTGGTGTGAGGAGAGACGACACGCGCTGAACTGTGATGTCGAAAGCGTTTGAGGACGACGTCGAACTGGTTCAGAGTGAACGATTGTGGAGTCTATCAATGTGAGCTAACAGTACTAGCTTCGAACACTCTGCAGAGACATAAGTGACCGTTATCCCTTTTTTACAGGGTCAAACAATACATTTGCAGGTAGGAGCTGAAGTTGTGAGAAAGAGAACTAGGAAATGATGTAACATACCCAGAAAACCATGGCAGAGCCTGTGTGGAAGCATTCAAGTCAGTCATTTGCTATCAGTTCACCGTGTGTTTGTAAATGCGCTGGTCTGGAAAAAAAAAGGATTTTGAAGGGACATCCTCATTAGCAAAAACCGGCTCATATTTTTCCGCGTGCAATCTGCGTTATTTGTATTTGTTTTCCATCATCAGTGTCAGTTTCTGATCGTAGAGATGCTCACGGCTGGAGGCTTTTGTTCTCGACCCTGCAGTGACATTGTTTAGAAATCCTAGCAACCCCTACTGCGCTCGATACACTCACACCAGTGGCTCACTCACACACACACACACACTACAAGTGTGAGTGTCAGATCTTCAGCGGGCCCCATGGGTCTCATCGCTGAAGTGACTTGGTAGGTTTGTCTGAGAAACAGGCGGCTCGGTGTGCAGCTAGTGGTGATGGTGGTGATGGTGGTGGTGTGTCAGGTCGGTGAGGAAGTCGACGACGGCAGTCCTGGGTTATAAAAGCTGGGATTGTCGGAGCCTGTTTCTGCTTTAAAGCTCCACAGGGATAAACTGAAGTGGTGTGTCATCCCATTAATCCATGTCCTCTATTTACTGCATCACATTGTGTGTGTGTGTGTGTGTGCGTGTTTGCCTCTTTCTCTCCCTCTCTCTCTCCGTTTCTCTGTGTCTATCTTTCGGTCTCTCCTCATGCCCTTCATCCTGACCGTGACTCTGGCTGTTTATTGCGTCGATGACCGTGAAGTTGTTTCTCATCTCTTTTTCATCACCCGCTGTTTCTTGCTCACGTTCAAACACATATCACTCGCCGTGAACCTATAACCGACGTGAAAAAAACAACAAAACAAATTGCTTCATGCCATCGTCAGAGCGTTTGAATGAAAAATAAACTAGAAATGATTAAGAAATTGAATGTTTAACCTGTGTGTGTGTGTGTGTGTGTGTGTGTGTGTGTGTGTGTTGTATTAATAATTAATTCTAGTGTATGACTCATGTAAGTGCCACAGCAGGAGTCTCAATATTGTTGTCTCAGTTTTCAGATTAAAACAGGACCTGAGCGTTAGTGGCTTCTAGGAGAACACGGTTTCTTCACACCTTATTTATTTTTAGCGCTAATGAAACATAATATTAGTCTGTGAGGAGATTTAAACAGTGTTTGGTTACCCTCGGGGCTTCTGTAGAGTTTTCCATGGTGCATTCGTAGCAAAGTGGTCAGGATCGCGGAGTCTAGGTTCCTGTTATAAGATACAGAAACTCAACACAAGCTTTACACAATCACTGACAAATGAATTTCAAATCACTGACAAACATGTAAACAGCGGCACACTGGATACCATTGTCTGAGCACATAAGAAATAATAAGGAACAAGAGATAACATGTCTATGATTATCACTATTTATTAGCACTAGTATTATTAGCACTATTTGCTGTTGGTGATGTTGGTGATGCCTCAGTAAACCCTTTTTTTCTCACTGAGTAAATCTGAAGTCTTTTAATGATGTAGAAGGTCAACGGAAAGGAAGGTTTTTATTCTCAAACCCAAGTTTATTTTCCCTCATTTATATGGAGGGATGTCGACTCAACGAAAAACAAAAAGTTAGCTTTAAATGTTGTTTATATCAAATTAATTAGCTTTGTGTTAATCAGCATACAGACATACTCGTGTATTGAATCAAAAACACTGACTATACAGTTTGCCGTTTGAGAAAGCGAACAAACACCGCTCCCCCGAGTTAGCTGCCTAGCGTGTTGCTAACAAACGTGCTGAAGTTAAAATTGACTTCATTCTGACTGGACTGCTGAATTATATTTTGAATAAACTGGTTTATCTGACTAAAACCTGTGCCTTTTTTCGTGTAATTCCAATTAACTAAAGTAGTATAGAAAAAACAACAACTTTAGTCTTCAGAAAGAATGAGTGTTGCGTACTATTACACCTCTAATAACTGGTGAAAGTTATAATATTGAGTTTTTAGTTAGTTGGTCTGTTGAATAGAATGAGTTTAATCCAAATCTCAAAAACGCAAAATAAACTAAAAATCTTATGAAAAAATGCATTTATAGCTGAGCTAAAACACACACACACACACCAAAAACAAAAATGCTTTACAGATAACAAGCCCTGAAAGATAAAAAGCACCAGAGATGAAATAAAAAAAATATGAAAACCCTGAAAGATAAAAAAAAATAAAATAAAATCAGCACAAATAAAAAAACAACAACCCTGAAACATGAACAGTCTCATAAATAAACAGAAAAAAACCTTTCATGTGAACAAAATGGCCAAAAAGGATCAAATAATAATAATAATAGAGTAAACAAAAATCCCTCATCTTGTAATTAGTATAATTTAAGGTCTACTTGGTGAAAAGTTTCTATATAGAAGCTCTATTGAAACGAATAGTTTAAGGTGAACAGTTTAGAAAGAAAAGTTTTCAAATGATTTCTGATGGAGCTTAAAAGTATAAATTCCACAGAGAGAACCGTTCCAGTTACTGTACAGTACTCGCTTGCGTCCGCGTTCCACTCGAGCGGCTCTAATATCCATCTATCCGTGTCTCCTCTGAAACACATGGCCGGGCCGAGCCGCGCGTGTTCTCCGTATGTTAGCGTGTTTCGGGAACAGGCCTCAGGTTTTGATCAAACACTGCAGGAGCTCTGCGTAGGAACTAATGATGCTTATCCAGCGCTAGCCACCATATGGAGACTCGGTGTCAGAACAAGCTCCTTCACGCAAACACAAACACGTTGAGACCTCAGGCTACGCCTAGCATCAGCTGCCGGGTTGTTTTTTTTTTCTTTTTCTTTTTCCTTTCCCTTCCTCTCTCCTCGCCACAGTCGTGATCGGTGCCCCTGCGCCTCCTCTCAGTTCCGTGTGCCCACTCCTGCTGGCACGCGCACGCTGTTTGAAAAAGTTAGCGCTTTGCCTCCTCCACCATCTGGCATGACTCCATCTTCTCTGTCTTCCCACTTCTTTTTGCTTTTTTTTTTTTTTCCCAGTCCATCTCTCTCTCTCTCTCTCTCTCTCTCTCTTTCGCTCTCTCTGTCCTTGTGCCCCTGCTGTGTCAGTTTCACAGCACATGTCAGAGAAGAGCAGGCCCCTCTGGTTTTGCCACAGAACAGCTCACTCAAGCCCCCCCATACACACCTCCTTTCTCCGTGTCCCTCATTTCACATCTCTCTCTCCATCACTTCCTCCCTTTCCACCACAGTCCCTGTCTCTCTCTCTCTCTCTCTCTCTCTCTCTCTGCAGCTATGAGGTCATGCAGGAGCGCCGCTTCTCTAAGACACTGAGAGATTGCAGCGCCATTTAAAATGCTGTAAACCAGATTACACCCCTCTGCCTGCTTTCACTACACTCTTATTACCATCCTGTTGGGCCAAAATGGAAGTGCAGAGAGAAAGAGGGTGTTTGGATGGGGTGGAGGTGGTGGTGGGGCGACGTGGTAGGGGTAGAGCATGGAGATGGGGATGGAGGAAGAGCGAGGGAATGAAATTGGATCGAATTGGAGCAGAAGCACGCTCGTGTCCGCTCTTAATCAGCCCTCTTGTTCACCTCTCCCTCGAAACGGGGGGAAAAAAAACACACACACAACAACCAGCTGCTTCGCCTTTTCGTTTCCTCGCTTTCCGCCCCGTTCCGCGCTACTAATCGACACTAATTTGTACAATTAATTGAATAATAATAATAAAAAAAATAAAACATTTCAGAGCTGCCGATTCGTAACCGTAAAAAATAAATAACAGTAAGCTTTTTCCGCAGATGTGCACGCGATCATAGCACGGAAGTTGCGCTAGCGTGGGTTATGTGTATGTTCTGGTTGTTTCGTGAAACCACACACACACACACACACGCACACACACACACACACACACACGTAAGCGTTCATAACGCAGCTGCTACACAAAGACAAGCCTCGCTATAAACTTCCAGTAGGAGTCAGAATCCTTTATGATGTACCGATTGACCCGTGAGCTCCGAGACACAGCTGAAGCATCAGCAGTAGCACAGCTCTATTAAGGGTTAGAGCAGGCACATCTCCCACACACACACACACACACACACACACACACACACATTTTTAGCATTAGCTATGATATCATATCTCTTTAATCTCCGATTCGTAAAGCGATGCTCATTTAACATTTACGCAAGGAGTCTCCAGTGTGAGTGTCCTAGACTTTTTAAACATCCGAGCTAAAAGCATCCGTCTCACTCCTCCCTCCCTCCCTCCCTCTATTCTTCTTCTCCTCCTCTCGTTAGACGGTTACATCAAATCCGTGCCACGGATCTGTTGACATATGGTAGTTTCTCCAGGAGTAATTCTGTATCAAGCCGTCTTACACCCCAGCACGTAGCAGCAACTCAAACACTTCCTTAATCAAAGTGTGTGTGTGTGTGCGCGTGCGTTCGTGCTCGCCGATGCAGTCGGCTTTCCGCAGGCACTTTTCCTGGGGCGTGTGTTAACAGCTTAAAATAGTTTGCATCTTCTGCTCGAGAACACGGCGCATGTCAGGGATTTGACTTGTTTTCATGAGAGTGTATTAAAGCCATGGAAAAAAAAAAATTGTTGGTAAAAATAGAGTCTTCTTCTCTTACACACACACACACACACACACACACACACACACACACACATGGACCAATCTGCAGTGATGCCTTGATGCAGATCTTTCTGTACGCTTGCTAGATGTGTGTGCGCTTGTGTGTGTGTATGTGTGTGTGTGTTTTCTAACACCATCTCAAGGACACTGATAACTGATAAGGTCCTCAAACTTGTCTCATCATAAAAAAATAAGAAGAAAGCGATGCCGCATGATGACTGTTAGCGCCCTTCCCTGCTGAGAGTGCGTTCTTCCACTGTCTCTGTGTGTGTGTGTGTCTGTGTGTGTGTGTGTTGGGGGAGGTGGGGAGTAAGAGGGCAAGGTGTGCCCAGAGATGTAACAAATACTGACTCAACACACACCTTAAACTTTTGTGACTAACCCTAATACAAAAAATTTTAATATGAAGGTGATGTGCTTTACTTATAGGTACAGTTTGTTTGTTACAGTTTGAGCAAATAGAGATAAAATAAATATTATAGTCAGGTTTAACATCATCGAACATCATTGAGACAAGTTCCTCAAGTTATAGTTCTCATCTCCGTTATAGATTCACACAGCAGGAACCCTAACAATGGATGAGCATCGGATGTAATTTGGTTGCAACGAAGTTATGAAGACATCCATCGTCAGAACAGCGGTGTTTTTGAAAAGTGAGAAGGACTCTGATTAGATGATGTCGTGATAGCATTACACAGATGACCCTAACGCAATGTTTTGGAGCGTTTATGCCGATTAATATTCATCCGCGCAACGTCCGGGCGCTAACATCACGTTGCTTCAGTGCTCAAACTGCAGGGACCAGAGTTTGAGTTTCGCTCAGGCCATCAGTTTGTTTGTTTTTGCATTTGCATCATAATCTGGAAGTTGAGTCATGTCAACTGGTCTTCTTCTTAGTTCTGTAGAAACATTTTACAACCCATCCAAGTAGCTTCTTTGGTCAGAAGTAATTCAGTCAACGTCGTTCCATGATGTCATTTCATCAACATGATTCTTAAAACAGCCCAACACCAACGTTAACATCACTGCAAAGTTTTTTTTTTTACATCCAGAAAGTCCTGCAGTGCAGTACAGTGAAAAACACCCGGTTATAAACATCTCATCATAGTGTGAGATGATGTACAGCGACACGACAAGTCCCCGTGTGTGAGCCGTTACTATAAAAACCATAACATATTGCGTAACACATTAATAAAAATCTGTTGTTCATGTTACAGCCAGAACAAGCCAAGCTGTGTGTACATTGGAACAGATCAGCGCAGGTCAGTTCTGCGCCTCGTTCTGCTGTACATCATGGACGCGTACAGGGCGAGAGGGTAAAGTTATCCTGAGTAACTCCACATCTTCCCCCTCCTTTGTTGGCGGAGCTGCCTGATTTATTATTTCCTGTTATGGCTGCATAAATACGAGCAGAGAAGCCGGGAAAGTACACAAATCCTGCACTCGAGTAAAAGTAGAAATTGCCACGGGCGAGTATAACTCAAAAAAAAACTCAAGTAAAAGTAGAAGTGTACTTGAGGAAAAGTACAGACGTTCTCACCTTCGAATTTATTTAAGTATCAAAAGTACAGGGCTTGTATTAGCACACAGTAGCCTTTTTCATAGTGAAAGAAAATTATTAGGCGAGTCTCGAAGACAAGGCAGAATCAGATGCAGAAACGTAGTTAAGTAAAAGCACAGATATTTGCTGTACTTTCGAGCGGAGTGAAAGTCAAAAGTATCCTCTAATAAAACTCCTGAATTAAAGTACATGGATGTGATATATGTACTTAAGTACAGTAACAAAGTAAACATACTCAGTTACCTCTGAGAATGAGTAACCCATAATTCCCAAAAGTTAATCCAAGTTAAATCGTGATTTCAACCACAATATTAGTTAATTTATAATTTATTATTATTAATTTTTTTATGTGACACAAAGTGACGCCGCAGCATCACAAATTTGACATTTAATGAGGCGAAACAAGTGATTCTTTCGATGCTGTGGAAATGATTAACACCAAATCTGTGACCATCCGACCAATCAGATTTGAGAATTTAACCGCAGCGTAGTAAACATTCAAATCCCGTTTTTTGACTATAATCATCGTATTGTATAGAGTAATTGAATATGTTTCGCCTCTCTGGCACAGGTTTACAGAGTGTACGTTGTTTGTCTCAACACTAAAACCTCATTAGCAGCATAAGAGAAGTAGCTTTGATTCTCGCAGCGCCCAGGATTCACGTGAAGTTGATCAAACGCCGCTATTGTCAGAGATTTCCATATGAATGTGCCTAATGGATTACATCGCTCGCTCAGAGTGGCTCTTCAGTTATTATTGAAATGAGCTTGGATTCATTCGGATTCGACTCTTCCGTGTGCCAGTGTGCGCTTTCCTGCTAGCATTACGGGTGAAGCTTAAATTTTTATTTATTTTTTCATATCTCGATGATAGTTTACTTCAACATGTACACAATTTTTTTTTTTATTCATAAGATGAAAGTGAATATAATGACTTTAGAGTCTTTCTGAAGGGAAGGAATTTAAAGTCATGAAGGTGAAGAGGAATTAGAGAGGCAGTCATATATCGAGTGGGTAGAGTTAGGTTTTATGATGCTAAGTGTTTCTTTTGCTAAGGTTTTATAGCGTAAATGCTCAGAGCTCGGTGCTCAGTGTGTAAAGATCGACCGGATTGGATCAATATTTATGACACAGCTTCGCTGATTCAGTCAGAAGTTGATAGACTGAATCAATGAGCGAATCAATTAGTGAATCAATTAGTCAATCAGTTACTTTATCAATGCAATTCAAAATAATGAAATTATTATTATTATTATTATTATTATACCAAATACTTTCTTTAATGATAAATTATAAATTTTTTTAAATAGGCGTGATGTACCGCTCGTTTTTTTTTTTCTCTCTCTCCCGTTTCGAATCAAATTGCTTCCACAGTACCGACTCCCACCGTATCACTTGGCATTCGCAGCACGTCGAGCCACATGTTCTCCGAGAAGAAGTTTAACACCAGTTTACCCCGTCAATCTCCAGAAAAGCAGCCAACAATTCATTTCAGCTCCAGTAAGAAAGAAACGCATGCTGTCGGCTCTTATTTACAGCGTTCCATTACCCCAGCCGCGAGCAGGTGATACGCCCGCGCTCTGATGAACCCGACCTTAGGTTTCAAGAGGTTAAAAATTAAATCTAGCCGAAGCAAATCATCTCTTTTTATATCTTTTTCCTCGTGTTGGTATTCTCAGATTCAGCAAGACTTACTGACGTATAGTCAAAGAACACAGTGATCTACTGGTGACTATTTAAAGGATTCGCTTCGAGTCGATTTAGGAACAATGTCGATGGGTGGAGTCTCTTTCAGTATGACTCCGCCTCTATTTACGGTGCACCAAGGCTCACTGAATGATTCGATGATGATGAAAACACATATAAAAAAAAAAAAGCAAACACCAAGTGTTAATTTTCTATAGTGGAGTCCTATAGAGTTTTCAAATTAATGCTGATGTGCATTCAAGTTGTCCTGGACCTCACTAATACACTTTATGTAGCTTTTTCTCTTTAATTAGCTTTTTTAATTTAATTCTTACCGCTCCAGCATCTCACTACTAATTCATAATAATTGTTTCCTGGGATCTCTCTCTCTCTCTCTCTCTCTCTCTCTCTTTCATAAAACTTATCTCATATAAAAACTCTAGCCCTGTAGACGGAGAACGTGTTACGCTAGCTCTTAGCCACCTCGCCGAGCACTGACCTTTCGTTGCTTTTAATCACACCAGCAAACAGAAGGTCGCAGGTTCGATCCTAGCCCAGCTAATATTGGATTTGTAGCGAAGTGCTTCAAGGCTACTCCGGTGAATCTGCAGCACTTTCCTACAACCCACCCCCCTCCCCCTTCTCTCTCTCTCTCTCTATCCAGCCTTGAAACAAATAGCAGCTAGGCCTTGGTTCTAGCGATCCACCCCGCGGTTGCGATTACACTCAGTACTACGGTACGTCCGATTCGTCACGTGGAAATTGAGCTCACGGGTTTAACACGGAGTTTGTCGCGGTACGCGGTTCTGAGCTTAGCACATGTGAGTAGATGAATGAAAGGTGACAAGCTATAATTGTTTCATTTTCACACTAAAAAAAAAAAGATTAATTTCTCAGAGCTGCTCAGAGTTCTGATCTTCTATAATAAAAAAAGCACGCTCGGATTTGTTCTTTCTCAGACACTTCATGGAGAGTTTAAGCAGATTGCTTAACCTTTTACAGCCGGCCGGATGCTAGCGCTGTGGGAATTTTTATTCGGTTGTCAAAATGTTGTAGTGATGTTGATTTTGTAACGATACAGGACGTTAGGGTCAACGTTGTTTCCGGGGTTGTTTTTGAATTCATTGTACAAATCAGCGTGGATGCTCAAAAATGAAGGATAAAATCTCGTTGTTTCGAGGTTGTATTTACAAGTGGGAAGTGGGAGTGTATTCAGTTATACACTTCCAGTCAAAAGTTTGGATACGTCTCAACAGAAAGCATCCACTACACTATTCAGAGGTCGGAGCTCCTTCACCCGAAACAAGATCAATAAAGGCTTATGTTATGCCTGAGCTGTCGATTTTGAAACTTTTAGTTCTGTTGCACAACTTAGTTTTTTTGTATAATTATTTATTTTAATGTGTGCCATAGTTTTTTGATACTTAAAGTCATTTGAAGTACCTTTTTTTTTTTAGTTTTTGCATCTGAGAAAAGGCTTTAAAATAAGAATCTGTCACTGTAATGCACTTAATTGATCTCAGTCAATTTTAAGCTATTCTTTGTATTTTGAATAATGACGATTTTTGATAAAATGCTGTATGCATTTAAAAATGTAAAGTAGATTTTTCTAAAAAGAAAACCAATTAATCTTTGTTTCTCTTATATATTTTACATTTCCGTTTAATTAAGAAAAAGTAAATTTTATCCGATTACTCGATTAATCGATTAAGTTTCTGGTAGAATACTCGATTACTAAAATATTCGACAGCTACAGCCCTACAGTTGATATTGAGATGTGTCTGCTACTTCTGCTCTGTAAAGCTTCATAACAGCTCTAATCTGAGCTGCTGGTTGTTAATTGGTGATCCTCTGCAGCAGAGGTAAGTTCTGGTCTTGCTTTCCTGGGATGATCTTAATGAGAGCCAGTTTCATCACGGTGCTTGATGGGTTTTTGACAGTACTGTTCCTGAACTGCTCCAGAACAGCTGACCTTCGTGTCTTAAAATAACAGCTGACTGTTGTTACTTAATGACCTAATTTCATTTGTGTTGTTCCATAGTTTTGATAAACTCCAGTATTGTTCTTGAATGTAGAAATTAAATCCAAACTCGTGTCCAAACCTTTGACTTTCAGCAATATCACACAAGCGGAAGTGCTGTTGTGCCTAATTATCAGCACGGCTAGAGTTTTACAAACTGCAAGTTTTAAATCAACAGAATTTGATTTGTTTGTACATTTAAAAACAGCTGTGACACGAAATGACACATATAATTAAAGATATGTTATACTCTATATCAGCACTCATGCACTGCCTCTCATCCAATCAGTTCACTCGGTTGGAGCTAAATGTTGTAAGTGAATTTTTAGCATCAAGGAATCAGTGTAGACTTTATATCCAAGAGTTTTTCAACATTAACTGGTGCAAAGAGCCACAATTTCACTATCAGTAACGGAAATCTGCATCTTTTTCTGTCTTTTTTTTTTTTTTTGGTGAAGTTTGTACTTTTCTACTTTGCAGATTTTTAAAGCTCTACTTGATCTTTTATCTAGAGTGTTTATCTAGATTATTGCAGTCCGGTGTGTTTAACACCTCCGCTGACCACTGAACTAACACTGGCCTTGCATTAAGCGTGAATAAAAGCAGACAGGTCGTCCTTGTGGCTCGAAAAATGCTATCTTTATTTACTGTGAAAGTCCAACACATTCTTCAAAAAAAAAAAAAAAAAAACATCTCTCTCTCACACACACACACACACACACACACACACACACACACACACACAGCGGGGAACGGTGAAGCTCAGCTCAGAGTGCTAGCCCGAGTTCTGCTTATTATCGCTTTCAGATGACAGCTCTGGACTTTTTCACTGGAGAGAGCTGGCTGTGTATGTGTGCATGTAAGCGTGTGTGTGTGTGTGTAGTTTTGAAAGCTGAGCAATATGCAAATAAGCTATTGACATTGCAGTAAATTATGAGGCTTATATAACGCTGAGCACCTGCCCCTGCTCACAAGAGCAAGAACAGCGAGGTGTTGTGTAAATTCTGTGAACCTCAGTTTGTATAAATTTGGGATTTTTTTTTTTCACCTTCGTATGGTTTATAGGTCAGCTGTAACCACGACGATGCGTTTAAAAGATCAAAACAGCTGTATAACAGGTTTTATATCCCGTTATCGTCTTTATATACAGACAGTTTGCATTTTTCGTTATTTTTGTTCATTAAGCCACTCGATTCCTTTTCTTTTATTTATAATAGGGGGAAAAAGACATATTAAAACATTCCGGTGACAAACGTGTTAGTTTTAGCAGAGGACCTACAGGAACTATAATAACTTTGATGAGACGGATTTTACATATCATAATAAACTCGTCAGATTATTCACAAAATCGAGCTACGTCTTTGATAAAAAGAGTCGAGTCTAATACAGCGAGAACCATAAACCATGTTATCGTTTTTATTTTCTTAAAGCTCCTGGGTTTTATGAGGCACAGTAATTTTATATGCATTCTCGCTCATTAAAAAATGTGCATCATCAATAATCAGGGTGTGAACTTCACATCGGCAGCAACGCTTTTCTTATGGTGGCTCAATCATTAAAATGATCAAAATATACATTTTCAGATGTAGGGAGCTGACTGATCTTGAAAGGTGAGAAATCTTGACTGTCATTGCTTGCAACAGCTCACAGCTCAAACAGTGCACAATTCAAAAACTTAATCTGCATGTCTTTGGACTGTGGGAGGAAACCCACCAAGCACGGGGAGAACGTGCAAACTCCATGCACACAGAGACGGGAATCGAACCCAGACTCCAGGAGTGCAAGGCGACGGCAATGAAGTCGATGTCCCCAGCTTTAACGCGGTTGGAAACAGCACGTGCGCAGCGGTGCTGCCGTGTTTAGCCGCACGTCTTTGTAATTGAAATATCTCTATATTTAACTTCGGGTCGCCTCATTACCGCGGCCGTCTCCTCGAGTCTAATCTCTAAATAAAATGAAAAAGTAATCCGCGCTCTCTACTGTTGTTCGTGATTATTTAAGCGTCACTCTGTTCATATTACAAACTCAGTCAGGGTGTTTTTTTTGTTTTTTTTGTCCCCGCTATGTCTCAAATTCACACTTACACACGCACACACACACACTCACAGGTCACAGCAGTGAGTGCAGAGTATTGAATATTTCAGAAAACTGGTATAGTAGTGTTTTTTTATTTTATTCTATTTATTATATTACTGAGGTACTGTGCAACACTACAGCATTAGAGACAAAAGACACACAACATGCCCTACGCTACTAACAGCTATATTGTAGAATAAACAACAATACAGTTTCGATGAGTTTTTTTTTTTAAATGCTTAAAAACTGGTACGATGTGTCACAGGTAAGTCTCAAGAACATTTCCCGATGTATCGCTCACCCTGGCCTGACTCGAGACCGTACGAGGAATAAAACACATGGTGCGTGCTGTTCTCAGGAAATGAGAAAATCACTTCACTTTGGATTGTTTTCCCATAACAGCTGAGTGTTTTATTCCTCACGCAGTGAATAAAAACGTACACATTTTTTTTTTGCAGACAGCAAGCGCACAATGAGCCGTGTAGATATACAACTCTCCAGGGATATCTCCGAGCACATACATCCTGTACACCGCGCGTGAGAGCGTGTGAGTGATTACTCATCAGTTTTATTGCACCTCAACAGACATAAACGGTGTCAGGTCTCCCGCCCAGTCCTATCCTCGCGCACTTCATTATTCCCAGGTTACTCCCAGGTTTCACCCCATCCTCCCATCCCGCCGTTCATATTCTCTCTCTCTCTCTCTCCATCTCGTCCCGTCCCTCCGTGTTTGCCGATTCCAGGGAGAGACGTGTTCATAGGTGGAGAAACTGTTCTGCGCTTCCCGCCCCCCAACCCCCCCCCCCTCTCCGTCTCGCAGTTTTCCGCTTCTCCACAGGTATATAACCCCTCGTTCTCGACTCCTCGTGCTAATTGACATGAAGCAGGATCCCCAGACAGGCCTCCCGGCGTTGTATTGTCTCTGTGTGTTTGGTGTATGAGAGAAACCGGAACACATCAGTGCTTGTTTTTTTCTTTTTTTGTGTCTTTTGCAGTGTGCAGTAAATTGGGCTTCCCATGTGGTGTACTAGTTGCGGTTTGCGGTGCTAACACCCCCTCCCCCAACACCACACAGACCAAACACACACACACACACACACACACACACACACAGCAGTAGCAGCAAGCACAAAGCACTTGACATGACCTTAGAGCTATTTGCTGACTTGAGGTGTTCTTCTTTCTTCTTTCTTTTCTTTTTTTTCCCGTCTAGATCCTTCATTCACAGACTGAAATAATAAACAGTTAATTTGAGGCAGTTTTTATCAAAATATGATTAGCAAAATCACTTTGATTATATTCACACTGTCACTTTAGTTATTCTGATTTCTACTTAATTCTTAATTTTCTACTCAGAATCTCAAACTAAATATTAATCATAAATACAAAATAAATGAATGTAATGTTTCATAAAATGTTATTCATTTAAACAAAAATTAATATAATTTAAGACACTGTACATTTTATGAATTCTACAGTTTCGCCAAGGCATTGTTTAAAAGTAAATTTTGTTTAACTTAGAAATATTTTAGACCTGAATTTTGACTTTTTTTCTTTTTTTTTGTTGAAACATTGGGATTTTAAACAGAAATGGCCCGAAACCACAACTTTTCACACAAAGATTTATCAAATAAATAATTTACACAGATTTTTAAAAACATATCACACATTTAAACATACACAAGAAAAAGTTTAAAACCAGGCAGCCAAAAAGAAAGCAAGTACAAAAGAAGAAAAAGAAGAAGAGACAAAGTTAACTTAAGAGGCATTTTTTTTAAAAACTGAAGAACTTAAAAATATGACTTTTTTAAAAATTGAGATCAAGTTGTTTATACAAAATCATGCTGCAAATATAATAATAGTATAAATTTGATCAAATAAATAAAACTAAATTAATGAATAAAATATTTTTCGTAGTTTTGAAGAAAAAAAAATCTGGGTATGGGATCAGTGGCATTTCTAATTGTAAGTGTAAATAAATAGAAACTAAATTCACCGTAATTATGGTTATATATTCATATGTTATATTATATATTATATATGTTTACTGAAATGAATATGTATATTTAGGAAAAGTCAAAGTATGGATTTTTTTTGTTTGTTTTATTCATATATTCAGGCTCTTCCTGATGCTATAGATTATTCAGGAGATAAACAGTTGGCTTGCAGGCGGCAGGATCGAAGAACGCACAGGATGGATTTCTGCTAAAAATTTCCTAGTATTAAGTTTTTTTTTTTTTTTTTTTCGTATTGTTTAAGCCAGGCTTTAAAGTTAAGCTCATGCGTAATCCAGCCAGAGGCATTTTAAATAGCAAAATACATATTTCATGTGTTTTATTTTTCGTTTTTTTTCGAGACGAATCCCGCACTACAGAGATGTGGGCTGAGGCTTATCGGAAAGCGCCATTAGATGCTCGTGCATAAGGAGGGGGAGGCGTCAGGTGATGCGGAAGGGAAGAGGCGACATACAACCGCCGCTGGCACTAAATCCATCACACGGTGTTTTATAATAACTTCCACAAGGATACGCGTAGGATATGGTACGACATACTGTACGTTCATAAGTCGATCTGTTTTAATGAAGCGCGTTAAATATTCTATAGGTTCAAAAACAGAAATACAAGAACAGGTTCAGATTTCTGCTCCAGCCTCAGGTATTTTGTGTGAGTATATATGTGTGTGTATATACTGGATGTATATATGCCCCTGTATCTCATGTGTGTGTCCACAGCAGCTTGCATGCCCTTTCTCTCAGCTCTAGTTTGACAGACAGCTCCAGTGACGCGAGGCAAAGGGAGCTGTGCGGCTGTCCGTCAAACACACACCAACCCAAAACAGTTCCTGTCCCTGGACACTCCTACACGCACACACACACACACACACACACACAATGTGAGCAGAGCAACATACCGGATGTAAGCTGAATATTAGTCATTAATTACTACGTTTAGGGAATACTCATCGCACAATGCGTTCATATATATATATATATATATATATCAGGGCTTGACATTAACTTTTTTGCTCACCGGCCAATGTGGCTAGTGGATTTCCGGAGTCACTAGCCATTCAGCCTT
>JAQMYL010000016.1:17890848-17910339 GCA_030014365.1 Clarias pachynema | reverse complement strand
GCGCTACTTTAGATCAGCTTAAATTACACGGTGCGAATAACAGTAGAATATTACATTTAGTGATTGTTGTGGTTTTCTGCAAATAACAGTACATTTGTGACTAATAGTGTCACTATTAGTGTGACTATATGTCGGTATCTATCTATCTATCTATCTATCTATCTATTTAGGAACTGTTTAGCAAAAACAAATAAACAAAAACACAAGTCAGAGGTCACACTTGCACTGTCGCTTTTTCCAGGTCACAAAGGTCACATGATATAACCTTTCTAACCTTTTTTTTTTTTTAACCAGCACCTTTTTTAAAATTTATTTTTCCAAACTGTATTTGTCACATGGCAGCTGAACAGGCTTTAAGGAGCACACTCATTACACCGCTCTAAGACAGTAATTAGCCGACAGTTAAGCCGTCAGTCCCACGTAAGAGATCAGACCCGATCCCACCACCTGGAGATCTGTGGCTTGGTCAGGGATTCAGCCTCTGATTCAGTCTCCAGCGCTGATGCACGTCTCCTCAGGGTTTTATTGCAAGATCTGCAAAACGTTTTTTTTTTTTTTCTAAACACGAACACAAAGCTATTCAATGCGTATAGAAGTGAATGTTTTTTCTTCTTCTTTTTTTCATGAACAGACATAAACCGGACAGATTTATTTATTTATTTATTTATTTTTTAAAGAGCTGCCTTATGAAGGTCAGTTTGTACCCCCGTTGGCCGTGTGTGTATTCATCGCTCCGTTCAGGCAGGAATAACGCATGGTTGTGTTAAAGCGAGAATATAACCGTGAGACGAATTCAGATCTTCTGTATTATCAGCACTGCCGCTGGTATCTCTGTCTCTCTCTCTCTCTCTTGTGCGCGCGCTTCCTCCGTGTGTGTGTTTTTGTCATTTGCATTCCGCTCTCTAGTTACAGTTTTGCTGACATTTTCCCGCCGTGAGGTCAATATCGGAGTTTGAGCCGTGCCGCATCGATCTCGACCCCCCCCAGGTAAACTCTTTAGCATTAAGAAGAACGGCAGGTCGATTCAGAATCGTTAGCTTGGATGTAGCTCGCGCGCTCGCTGCCATCTCTGACCCAGATCCATCCGGGCAGTTTGTCTCTCATATGTGACCCCGGATACGGGAAATGAATTGGTGTGATGCTGCAGGTTAAAGGAAAAGCCCCGCTCGCTCACCCGCTGCTACAGCTCCTCGTCTCACTCAACATTCCCAACTGTATATGAACCGAGCGCAGATCGGACAGACTCGAGGGCCGCTCCGTGGGTAATGTGGTCGAAACCGACTGGGTTAAAAACGTCACTTATTTATTGTTGCTTCTCACATTCGCACCTCAGCTCTGACAGAGAGATTTGTCACGGCTGTCAGGCGAGACGGATCTGCCGGGATTAATTGCTCCGACGGTTCAAACACGAGACGCGGGCGCCGATAACAGACTCCGTACGCGACGAATCCCGAGCGCGAGCGCTGTCCCATCACGATTTCTCGCCTCGGTCGGCCTCCGCACGCACGCCGTTCGCCGCTTTAGATAAAAATAAGCGCGAGGTTGGGACTGAACCACGTGTCTACCTGGCTAAGATCCAGCTCCAGCGTTTCCTCTTAATATCTCACTTACTCTTACTTTTACTCTTATCCAGCATGCCTAGCTTCCTGCGTCGATAATGGATAATGAGATCCCAACATGTGCATGGTGTGTGTGTGTGTGTGTGTGTTTACATGTGTGCAGTCTTCCTGTGCAGCATGTAACAGTAATGAAGCCTGAGGGGAGCATAAGTGCATCATCTAATGAACTCAGAGGATGAATGTGAAGACATATATGTGTGTGTTTGAGAGCGAGAGAGAGAGAGAGAGAGTGAAAGGCCGAAGAGAGGACTGAAGGAGGAGAGAAGAGATATGTGTGTGTGTGTGTGTGTGTGTCGAGACGAGTGACCTGTATGGCCATGTAAAGCCATTTTATATACATATCAGAGGAAAGTGCATCATGTATTCCCCCCCTCCCCCTTCTCTTTCATTCTCACATTTTTTTGTCTTGCTTTATCTCTACGACTTTTGCTCTCTCTCTCTCTCTCTCTCTCTCTCTCTCTCTCTCTCAGTCTGCATTCATACCGAGTAAAACCTGGTTTTTAGTTTAATGCACTAGTTCTTCTCGAGGAAGCTTTCTCTCTCTTTGTCTGTCTCTCTCTCTCTCACTCTCTTTCTCTCTCTCTCTCTTTTTCTCTCCACGGTGCTGTTTAGCGTCATTAGCGCCCCGCTACGAGCATTAGAGCTTCTAATCTCATACAGGTGCACCCTAGATTAAGTACCCTGTTCCTCCTTTCACACAGCGCTCTATAGCTCTCCTAGCTAACCACTGTGTCCCTGTCTCCTAATGGACCTGGCCTCGTGCGTGTGCGTGTGCGTTTGTGTGTGTCTGAGTGCGTTTGTGTGTTTTGACCGACCATAAGAGCACAGTCGGAGCGACCTCAAACCCCAGGAGCTTTCGTTCATTTCCTCAAACGAGCACGTTAACTGAATTAATTGGTTCCACCTCGTTTTTCTACCTATAAAAGTTATAAATAAATCCTATTCAGTTCACTTCACTTATCACAGCCGTCGATGTCAGTTTGACCTGACCGTACACACACTCGTGTTATTTTGACACACATGGCATTAGGAACGTGTTTTATTCTGCATAACTTTTCTTTGTTTCTCATTAACCTGTTGATGTTGATTAATTTAATATTTTTTCTTCTCCAATGCCGTCTCAGCACCGTGTCTCGCCGTGTCTGACACGAGACACGGCCTGTCCTTGAAGTGCTTTCTGTGTGTACGTGTGTGTGTGTGTGTGTGAGAGAGAGAGAGGCAGCGCGTCTCAGGAGCTTCACCTCAAACCGCACTGCTCTCAGAACCTCTGTGTCTCTCGTCTCTCCTTAATTACTGGGAGGACACGGCGCCTTCATGTGCGCCTTACGTTTCTAAAGTCAGGGATATATCCGTGGCAGCGCGCGGGCGGACGAGCACGCGACTCCGGGACCCTTTATTTTTTTACAAAACGCTCACAATAACCGTCATGATAAGTTTGGCTGCCGTTGCGTTAATGAGCACTCATGCCTGAAACTTGTGGCTTTTCAGTTCAAGAATGGGTTATAATGGTTATTCAAACGTCTCGCCCCCACACGCACTCGTCAGCTTTGTCTAGAGAAGCGCCCCGTATTGTGATCGCGGTAATCTTTTAAAAGAACCTCGACTCATCTCCGCCCCAAGCCGAAATAGACGGTTGTGTCGCTTTTCATAACCGACGTCTGTTACGCATCGCTTCATTCGCGCCGACCTTCAAGCCTCTTCCTAAGAAAGAACAAAAGAAAAAAAGAAAAAAAAGTCTCTTATCATTCCCAACATCTGTACTTTTTATCCTTTCACGTCACTGTGTTATTCCCTGTGGAAAAATAACAGGTGCTTTTTTTTTTTTTTTTTTTTAAAGACCATGACCATGCCCTTATTCTATTAACTGGAGCGTCACTAATGTGGCAAAATGTTTTTCTGATTCTCGTTACTCATCAAGTTACCACATTACCATAATTAATTTTTTATTATTATTATTTTTTAAACGTCAAACAGTTTGCTAAGTGAAACTAATTAATGTCAAGTCAAAGACATTGCTAGTTTTTCCAAGGTGTTTTTTTTTTCCAAGGTGTGTCATGGCTGCTCGGGCTGAATGTTAACTACGATAGAAAGTCGTTTGAAGGAGCTTTTGGAATCGTGTTTCAAACAGATATTCACGAATTAGGACGATCCACACTGTACCTACATGAGCTAGCTAATTGTTTGGTTGCGCGGTGGCCATTTAGCGTTCAGAAAGATCTCGCTTTGCATATCAGGATTGCTTAACAGAGCTGTGAAAAAAAGTTTACTGATTAAAAAAAATGCATATATTTGTCACATTTAAATGATTGAAAAGCAAGCAAATCTTAGTATTACACAAAGATATAACTAAGAATAAATACAAAATGCATATTTATTAAGGAAAAATAAGCTGTCCAAACCTACCAGGCCCTATGTGAAAAAGTAACTGTCTGGAAAGTGTTAGAAAGACATTTCTAAGGCCTTGGGATTTTCAACGAACCACGGTGAGAACCTTTATGCAGAAATCTTGGAACAGAGAAAACTTGGTGAAAACAGTGGTGAACCTTCCCAAGGAAACATGGTGGTGGTAGCGTGACGGTCTGGAGCTGCTTTGCAGGTTGAGGACCTGAATGATGAGGGGGGAAACAGTTTGTGACCTCTAGCTCAAGCAGACTTGGGTTATGCAGCACGACAATGATTTGAAACACACCAGCAAGTCCACCTCTGAATGGCTCGAAAAACAACAACAGCCCCAAATTAAGGTTTTGAAGTGGCCTATTGAAAGTCCGGACTTAAATCGAATTATGGTTTCAGGCCATTCATGCACGAAAACCCTTCAATGTGGCCGAGTTAAAACAATTCTGAAAAGACGAGCAGGACAAAATTCTTCCACAGCAACATGAAAAACTCACTGCCAGTTATCGCAAATGCTTGAGTTCAGTTGTTGCCGGCAAGGGTGGAACAACTACTTATTAGGTTTGGGGGCTATTACTTTTTCACATAGGGCCATGTAGGTTTGAACAGCTTTTCTTCGACCGGATAAAAATAAAGAGAGAATTTTTTTTTTGACGTTTTAAAACTGCATTTTACTCAACTGTACCTCAGTTTATTCTCAGATAATTGGTTCATTAAATAGAATCACTGAAAGTTTGATATTGTACATTTTTTTTTGCTTTCATGTTCTTCCAAACGTGGCATATTCTGGCCCAAATTTATGCTAAGACACTGGGACTATGCTGGGACATTTTTAGCATAACAGATGCCTCAAGTCAGATCCCAATAAATAAGGGATGAAATTTTAATATTTGAGCCTACAAGGTTCCTCAAACTTAGGCGTAGCTATCAAACTACAGTCTGCGATAAAGTTCCCATAACGAGTCTGAATGCTGTTGCTTGTCAAGATTGCGTTTTGTAAGTAGATTTCAATTGTACACTCATAAAAGATCGTATTAAAATATGTACCTGTTGAATTTCGAGCCTTTGATTTTGACAACCCTTGATTTTTTTCAAGGTTGATTTTTCTTAGGATATATGGGGCAGTATCTGTTTAAATTTCAAAGTAGCGTATCTTCTCTTCCAGTGGGCCGATTGTGATGAAACAAAACCTATATGTTACCTCGAGCTCGGTCAAATACACCTGTGAAAACCTTATTAAAATTAGTTCAGTAGTTTTTATGTGATGTGTGCACAAACAAACAAACAAACAAACAAACAGACATACAAAAATAAAAATAAACATCTTGATGTATTCTATTACTCATCTTTTGTTCCCCCCATACATATCGACATATCGTCAATGTACAGACTGAATAATATAGAGACGTCCTCTGAAACTCTGGCTCCACAAGAACTCCTTTAATGGGCCAAAAATGTGGAAAAGATTTGAAGCGAGGTCAGGACTGTACGTGGGACGTGGCAGTAAGTTCTAGCCGAGTTCCTGTAATGTGCAGGATGTTGTGTTCTGCAAGTCGGCGACAAGTCGATTTCCAACAATCAGGCATTTCGCTCGCTTGATTTCTACCGGAATAACCGCAGTGGGCTGTTTGCAAAAAAAGTTTGCACTGTTCAAATGTTTTATGCAGCTACGAGTATCATCACCGTGCTGTGCTATAGAAGTCTTACGTTAAAGTCGATTGGCTTTACACTTTTATTCATGTGAAATCTCATTACAATTCCCTGTTGAAATTGAACGCCACTCGTATAGTTCAACATGGAGCGACCATCAGCCAGGATTTCATTGCAGTCATTATGTATAGCGGAACAAGAAACATCTTCAAATCACACAGTCTGAAACAGCTTTTGAGGTGTGTATCGAGTGTTTCACCTCTCACGCATGCGAGAGCAGACGATCAGATAAAATCTCGCTCGATAGAAAGAGCGATGTTCCAGCACAGACATAAACACAGATCATCGGGTACATTAGGTTTACAGATCAGCATAACAGGCACTGATATTTAGGTGATTCACCTGTCCATGTTGTTATGTATAAAAAAATAAATAAAAAAAACTGTTTCCCCAGGCACAGACTCCTAGCTTCTTAGAGCAGTTACTCATGCTTTGTTGAAACGCAGCCATATTTGTTACATAAAGGCCATTAGCACGGTTGAAGGAGTGGTCAGTAGAAAGCCGTGATGGTGCGCGTCTTTGTTGTGCTATCACACATCCGGCTACCCGATGTGACCTTGTAACAGGCGAACAGAGGGCTATTAATTTCCATCAGGACACGTCGAATGGCTCCCATTGTGCAGCGGCGAGCCGTGTGGAGCAGATCGATGCGGGTAAGGAGGAGGAGTGCAGGACGCGCAGAACGCGGCACCTCTTAACGAGGCACTAAAGATCCATTTGAATCAACGTGGTGCTGACACACGACGCGTTCAGAGCAGCGCTCGCACCTCACGCCTCGCTCCTGTTTTTACCTCAGATTCTAAGGGTTGATTATCATTGCAGTAACCTAAGACTGAAACACAGCGATACCCGGGCCTGATCAAGATGTGTGGTCAGTGAAATCGATACGTCCTGGACAAGTCCTCGGCGTGGATGCCCTTCAGGAAAGCGACAGGTAGAGAATGTTAATCATGGCAGAATTTGGACCGTCCACATCTCTCTCTCTCTCTCTCTCTCTTTCTCTATTTCTCTCACACACACACTTCTGTCAAGCAAGAAAAAAAAAAAAAAGAAAAAAAAAGACCGAAGCAAAGACCAAGGTTAAGTGCATGACTGAGCGAATCTGTCATGCATCTCAATGAGCTCTGACCTGACCTTAACTTTTAGCCTGGTGGTCAAAACTGGAGATAAAAAGTTGCTTTGTGTTGCGTGTGCCTGTGTGTGCACGTGCCTGTGTGTGTGCGCGCGCTCTCTGCAGGAATCGCACCCGGGGTCAGGTGGAGTGTTTGGCATTTCCCAGCTTTATTCAATTCTGGTTGCTCAGAGAGGGTGCAAGCTGTTTTGCACCTGGCAAAACTTATCACCATGGTGATTAGCATGGAGCGCTACCCGGCTCGGTATAGCCAACTCAGAGTAACCAAATACAAATCGAGCATTTTTGAAAGAAATTCAAGGAAGGAAATTAAACACTTTGCCCACGTAAGAAACGGAACCTGACCAGTGAGGCAGCGTGAATCAATCGATGAGCCGAGGTTCTCTGTCTCCAGAAGGTTTCAGGTACACATCCCAGCACTGCCAGGGAGATTTTGAGGCATTCAACACAGATATTTCTATTTAATTCTATTTCTTGAGTGAACGCGATTCGTTAATGGCGATCCTGGCCGATAAAGTTTATGCCACTAAAGGAGTTCCTGGGAGGCCAGTGTTTGAGACGTGAAGCAGGCCATGGCTCCGGTGTACTGAGAAAACTTTCTACCACTAGTGAAACCGCTAGGATAAGTGCATTAGTGTTGTAGCAGCGGATTATACAGGGAAATAAAAGGAGTTTTTTTTTTTGTTCTGTCATTCTGTACAATCAGAAGTCCCGGTTTGACTTGAACACTCGAACAGAAGAATTTCTGACAGCCTCAAAGCGTCTCTGATGTACAAATATAACCAAAGACGGCAGCGGAGACGACTGTACGGTCCTGACTTTGCTCCAAACCATTTCAACATGTTTGGGCTGTTAAAGGAGCTCCTGGGAGGCCACCGTTTCAGACGTGAAGCAAGCATATTCTGACCATGGCTCCGGCGTACTGAGAACTTTCTATCCAAGCACATTAATAATGTAGGGAAATTCTGTTGTTCTGCGCAATCAAAAGTCACGCTTTGACTCGAACGCCCCACCCCCCCGCATTGCATATCTAGCTAGGATTAGATTAGATCGGGTTCGTTTCTTAAACTGCTCTCATGCTTAAATGTTTTGGGCTACCGGTGATGTTTCGGTGGCCGAGTGAACACGAGGCGCTAAACGCTAACAGCTAATCCGTTATCCTGACCGTAGCACAAGCTAAATTATTGCCAGGTTTCATTGCTTGTTAAACGGCCATGTAAAGTTTTTCCTCATCTGAGAGCAAACCCACTGCGAGATGCTAATCCGTTAGCTTAGCTGACCACCTAGAGAGAGGAGAGTATAAGTAAAAGCTGATATTTAGCTTATATTAAAATCTCTCTCTCTCTCTGTCTCTCTCTCTTTGTCTCTCTCTCTTTACGTCTCTGCTGTAAAGGAGGACAGGAGGTGGAGGCAGTGCTGTCGCAGTAGCGCGAGGCCACCGAGTGTCAGTTTCACTCTTGTGTGTGTTTCGCCCGGCCCACGTACCGCAGAAATAAAGCGATCAAAATGTGCGTGTACATTTCTCTCATCGTGTGTCCACGTGTGTGTGTGCAGTTATGATGAATGACGGTGTGTCTGTGTCTACACTATTATTATTAGTGTGTGTGTGTGTGTGTGTGTGTGTGTGCGCGCGCTTCATCATGTTTTTGTCCCACACTCCATAGGGTTGGGCGTAATGACCTACCAGTGAGTGATTCGAGTATATTTTCTAGGAACAAAAAAAAAAAACGCTAAACATCTGAAAGTGAGATTGAAACCCAGCACGGCGTAGACGCCGGATCCTGTTGAGGCCGGTCGGTTGTTCCTGTCATCCAGCGCCAGTGGAGTGTCTTTGAAGTGCACTAGAGCTTCTGAGGGAAAAAGAGGGCAGCTTGGGGTGACCCGGGAGAAGGGCAGTAGACATTGGCATGTCTGCTCAGCGTGCTGTGTCACTCCCACAGTGGATGCTCTGTTCCTCCTTCCTCTCAGCCTCTTCCAGCTGAGCCGGTGCCAGGCGGCCTGTTGTCCATCACAGCGCCCGGACAACTGTCGTTATAGCAGACCCGCTGGGCTGGAACACCATCCCACCCTCCTGGCTCAGGCCTCAGCCGCTACTGGACGGCGACCAGGCCCGATGTCCGCTGGCGGAGCTGTTAAAGAGATTAATACGGCTCTGTCGGAGACTTCTGGAAGGGGAGGGTGGACGCGTAGGCCCGGGCTGTGGTTCAGATCCAGGAAGAAGCGGAACGAGCGCACGTGCTGGCGAGGCAGAAGTGCGAGAGAGCTGCTGGTGGGTAACGCTCCGAGCGGCGCTGACAATAAGCTCGCGCGTTAAACAAGCAATCTGGTCGGATGACGCACACACAGAGCGACTTCCTCCGGCGTGCAGTTTGGTAACAATTCAAACACACAGCAGGACTCGAAATGGGATGTGTTTTTACATGTTCCTCTCCATCCCCTGCTACGCTCCATCACAGAGAGGAAATGATTTGTGAAAGTGGGAAGAAAGAGAGATGAAGCAAGAGAGCCGGCGGCGTAAAAAAAAAAAAAAAAAAAAGAATCCGCTGTTTAAAATCAAACCCTCGGCGCAGAGACCAGAGAGGTAGAGATTTAGCGATGGATGGGCGCCAAGAGTACGGTGATTGAGAGGATAGAAGGAGAGCATGAGTGACATATTGGGAGGATAGTGGCTCAGTTTGCCGCGCTGCATCACATAATTACATTTCGTGTTTGGGAGCGCATCGGCAATCGATAATGTAATTCATAGAAAAGCCATAGTGAGCCGAGGCATCCGTATTCATCCGCGTGCTCCGGCGTCCGTCCGCAGGAATTAGGAGAGGAAAAGGCAAGAAAGCCTGTTTGTCATTGAAACAAAACAAAACCCAATAAATAAATAAATAAATAAATAAAAAAGTCCAAGAGTCATCCATTGTTTATGGAGGAATTACTTTTAAGAGCCATGATGTAAATTTCATTACAGGTTTGTGTAGCTTGTCGTGCAGTCAGTCAGCAGATGGACAAAACTATAGGAAACAGCTCTTCTCCTCTTCTCCTCTTCTTCTATCCTCCCCTCCTCACAGTGATTAGACTACAGCGTTATTCATCGCTCTCACTCTTTCCATCTCTCACCGTAAAAAGTGAAAAGCGCGTGTTCTGATCTGCAGCCTTGTACCTTCGCCTTCATGGGTGGCCCCCTTTTGATAAATCCCCCCCTTCTCTCTCTCTCTCTCTCTCTCTCTCTTTGTCTCTCTGTCTCTCACAGGGCTAAGCCTTTGTTTTACAGCAAGGGCAAAACCCGGTGAGTTTCAAGAACTCTCAGATAATAATAGCTCCAGGATTTCCACCTGACCTGCGTGCCAGAGAGGCCCTCGGTTGCAGCTTGGTGAAGTTGCCTCTGTGTACGGGAGGCGTCTTCATCTCAAAAGTCACAACTCAAGGGTCAGATCCGCATACTGTCGTGTCTGTTTATCTTTCAGCTGCGGTTTTCTGAGGAAATCGTGGCTGGAGGTTACAAATACTTTCCAAGGTGTATGTCGATACTGTCAGACGAAACTCCGCCTCCAACCTAAATAGTGTAAACGCTCAGTATTTTGCGAATTCCAGTTTTTTCTTTAGGTATATCTCTCCTTTAAGTAGATTTTACATCTATTTTTTTTTTTTTTTACTCATCCTTCCAGTGTTTTGTGCCAGCTAGTCATAATAGACGAATTCAGGGACAAATGCAGTTCATTAAACTATAGATCCAGTTCCTCTTAGCTCAACCTTCTGTTCTGTACTCCAGCACGTGGATAAAACTCCCCTGTAACACCTCAGGTCTAAGATATCAGCACCTTTTTTTTTTCGCGCACAGTGTTCTCAGGCTTGTTCTTCAAATCCTCGGCGCTTCACGGCTTTAACCTGGCGCTCACTCGCTTGCCAATCATTTATTTATTTAGCTCTTCATACATGTTTAATCAGGGGGAGGCAAACTGATCCCATAAGAGTCAGGCCATGTGTGTATGTGTGTGTGTGTGTGCCGTTCCTGTGCTCAGTTCTTTCAACTTATCCACATTGAGATCTTCTAGACCGTGTTTTTAATGCACAACGGCAGCTCCTGTATGGAATCTGCCTGCCGACCGTTTCATCACACTGGTTTACTCCTGCTCTCTAAATCCTGTTTATTAGCCAGGCTTGTGTTTAAAATGTAAAATGTGTGTGTGTGTGTGTGTGTGTGTGAGAGAGAGAGAGAGAGGTGGCATTTCCCTCCTGTGCAGTATTATGCTGTGGGGTTGGCATGCGTGTAAACAGGAGCAGCAAGGGGAAAAGGAGCGCGCTGAGACGCAGAGATTTTGGCCTCCGTCACGCAGGACGGCTTCGCAGCCAGCCTGATTAAACACCGCGCAAATGGCAGCACACCGCTGTTCCGCCTCATCCCAGCGGCATCGTTTGCATCCAAATTATTGTATTCATTTATCCAGGCAGACCATGCGTGGACTGTGTGTGTGTGTGTGTGTGTGTGACGGGAAACAACCCACATTGTGCATCATGACTAAACCTGACCCGAAATTGTGAAAAAAAAAAAAAATCTTGGATGTGGTCAAATAAATGCCTATTTTTATAGTTTGCTTAATTTCACTTCAAACTCAGCTTAATACCTTTAAAAAAGGTAAACCCGTATACTGTACAGTACTGTCGTGTGTCCCGCAGTGCTAGAATGTAAAATACAGATGTTACTCCTCTATACGTTCTGTAATTCATGCAAGCAAGTTTTCTTTGGTCTAAGAATTGTAGGGTAAATACGGTAATGATTCACCGTCCCAGGCTGCGTTTTTTTCCCTCTACGGTCGCTTTGTGTTCTCTCTACAGTACTAAAAAATTTATACAGTATTATATTGTACATGGAAATGTAGCTGAAATTACGTTAATATTTATGTTACGAAATTAGTGATATGAATTACAGTGGAACCTTGGATTATGAGCGTTCCGGAAGTGTGTATTTCCAAAACACTCGTAAACCAAATCGAATTGTCCCATAAGAAATTATGGAAACTCAAATTATTCGTTCCACAGCCCCAAAAAATAAATACATAAAAATAATTAACACAAAATATTAAGTAAAAATAACAAACAAATTACCATGCACTTTACCTTTTAAAAAAAGTAAAAATAAATCCCGACAGATCAGTGTTTCCGTGATTCCAATGACGCGTGCACACAGACACAGGGCAGGCTGTTACAGAGAGAGAAAATGGATCTTTAACCTCTCTAATGAGACTTGCTTTTGCTTTACACACGCGCTGTACACGCACGCATACGAACACAAAATAAAATATGTTTTACGCACACACACGTAGTCACAGTGTTACAGTAAACAGTACATGCGTGCACGGATGTTGATTATACCAGTAAGAGACCTTATCTCTTACTAAGACCCAGCAGGGGAGACGATTACCCACAATTCTGCAGCGCAAGAGAGAGAAAAACCATTGGCTCAGTTATGATCACGTGACGCTCGGCGTCAAAACAAGAAGCGCATGCGTGATACATGATAGTCGGTACTCGTAAACCAAGACTTGTTCGTTTTCCAAGGCAAAATTTATTAAAAATCTTTGCTCGTCTTGCGGAACACTCGCAAACCGCGTTACTCGCAATCCGAGGTTTCACTGTAGTATAAATTAGTTAAACGCATTAAAAATGATACATCGCCATGAAAAAAGCCATTAAAATATTGTGGCGGATATTTGCAGTTGAAATCATGTTACATATAATAAATGTATTAATTTCCGCAAACAATTATTAGGAAAAATAAATGAGGAAATATTTGCGAACGACCGAGGCTGCGAACTCCAAACTGCAACAGGGGTCGACTGTATATCTGTGGAATGTGTTTGACTTTTACGGGAAATAAAGACGCACTTTAGCGATTAACGCAAGGCCAGTTCTTAGGTTCAGTGGTCAGCGGATGTGTTCATTATTAAATACTAGTTTTTATGTTGAAGGTTTAATGTTAAGGTACTTCTAGTGTGTATGTGGTTAATAAGTGTGCTAACCGACTCTCTCTCTCTCTCTCTCTCTCTCTCTCTGTGTGTCCACTAGCGCTGTCCGGAGGCGATCAGGAGGAACGGCATGGCTGGGCGACCGGCGACAGACACCGCAGAGCTGCTGATGAACCTTACTGGGCATACACAGGTGGGTACATGCAAGAACACACACACACACACACACACACACACGTACACAGAGAGGACTGGTTATTTTTAGGGATTAGCTACACACACACACAGAGCGAAGGAGACTGCTCACGCAGGCTTTACACACATGGATGACGATTCCTGCCGGGCATGGTCAGGTGGGTCGCTGTCTCTCACTATTGCTGTCTCTCTCTCTCTCTCTCTCTCTCTCTCTCTCTCCCCCCCTCATTCTCACACACACATTTGTCTTACTGTCCTTGTGAGGACATTCCATGGACATAATTATTAATCAAACCTTCTCCTCAATCTCAGCAACCAGAATGAAACCTTTTGTTCTTTTATTTCATTATTTTAGTTTGTTCTTCTTTTATCTCAATAAAAGCTGCAGGTTTTGTTAAAAACAAATGACACAGCGTGTCCCCCCCCCCACATGAGTTCTCACTGAATGGTTTGAGGATGAAGACGATGTAAGCGTGAAATTTCAAAACGATGGAACTTTGCACACACACATACACACACGTCAGGTACGTGTTTGTTTATCTTTCAGGTTTAAATTTGAACGTGTCTCTTTTTTACACCTCATCAGTATCTAACAGCTGAACTTCCCGCCACAACATCGTCACGCTGTTTCCCCCTCAGTTTGCCAAGGACCTTACACCGAGAACGCAAAACACCTTCCAGCATACAGAAACTTAAAGTTAAAATTGCAATTGGCAGCGTGGTTAATAAAGGCTGTTTGTTTGTTTATTTTATTTATTTATGTTCTATCGTGGCTGCAGGCTAGAACCAGAAGTGCTGTTGTGGCGACGTCACCAGTATTGATGGATAACTCCGTACAAACACGTCGTATCGGTCAGTTGTACGTTTCAATTTCCTCTCGCTCCTCAGCTCCTCAGCTCCTCAGGTCCATGCCTGACAAACTCTCCTGGCTTCTCCCGGTTATGAATGTCCCCGCTCTGAAAAAGTGACTCGGCCCGTCCCTCCGAGCGGGATTCACGGAAGAGCGGTATTAATCTTACGCTGTGCTACCAGACCTGCGGCAATAAGCCATCTTTATTTAATTTATTTAAATCTCTCTCTCTCTCTCTCTCTCTCGCTTCGTGTGGGCTGCAATCGAGAGTCATCATGGAGCCAAGCGTTAGAGACAGGCGCTCAGATCTGGGCTGCAGGTGGAGGTTCCTGTTTTTTCCTTTTTTTTTTTTTTTTTTCTCCCTCGCCAAAGTGAGACACATCTCTCACAGCGAGTTGGTTTCATTTCAACTCATTATATGATGGATTGTGTGCCACGAGCAAAGTTCTTTACTAGATATTAATAACATGGATGTTTTGGAGGCTGGAATTGACTGTGCAAGATAAAAAATTAAAAAAAAACTTTAAACATGTTCTATTACTGGTATAATATGTTAAGAATAAAATGATTTTACTCATCGACAAGGCCACTTCGCCCATTCTGATCTTCTAACAGAAGCGATAACAGGACTCGTCTAGACTAGTAAGACATGACCGGATAATAGAAGAGTTACTTATTACTTTATTTATTTATTTATTTTTTCTTTTCTCCTAAAAGCATCGCGATGCAAAGATCACAGCACAGAGAACACAATTTCCGTCCATTTACACGATCTTAATGTTATATTGCTCCAGTGGCATGAAATACTTTTTGCAGAAATAGTGATTGTGTATTTTCAGATGGTCCTCCGTGTATCAGGACAAAATGACTTTGTGTAAACATGAAGTCTCTTTCTTTTTAAGACCAGTTTTGTAACTGTTTTTATTCTTTAAAAACTACTGCATTAGCGTCTCAGGAGGAAAGAGGAGAAAAATGTTAATGTACTTTTAAATACTTGTACTTTGTAGGGTATTAGACTGAAATTATATATTTATATATACAGTATATGTAAAGTTCATCAAGGCTGTCTGGGAATTTACTTGCAGAGAGATAAAACAGACGCAAGAAAACTGCGAAGGCCTATTTGGTTTTACTTTTTGCTCTATTGTTTGATGCCAGTGCAATTTAGAAAAGTTTAATTATTTTTCAAGGCATTTTCACTTTTTAGCAGAATTTCTATTCAAGAACATACTGTACTGTACTGTACTGTATTGATCTAAATTACAGGTACCTTTCTTTTTTAATAGATTTTATGAAACACAAATGCATTCCATCACGAGTAAAACATTCTCATTCCAGTAATTAAAACAAACAAACCAACAAACAAGCAAAAACAGGGGTCAGTGGTCTCTGGATTTTAGAGAGCTTTAAATTATTTATTTTTTTATTATTTTTTTAAAAGTTTCAGTGTTATACAAAGCTTATATACGAATAGAGCATGACAGCCTAATTCAGGATGCAGGAAGTGAAATATAATGAACGCAGAGGAAATACCAAGGCATCTGGAGACCTTTTATCTCCCTGTCAATGAGGCAGCAAATGTTTTATGTCTCCATATGGGTTTCGGTACGAGTTATGTAACGTGCCATGTGAGGAATCGTGTTTCTCTTAATGTGCGCGCGTGTACAGTACTTTTTAATGTACGTCTTCATCAGCTCAGAAGAATTTCTTAGAGTGTCAGGCCCTGATGCAGTCTTGCCTGATTACTGGGACTTTTTCTCAGCATGACCCTTTTTGATCATATTCCTAATGAGCCGTGTGTGTGTGTGTGTGTGTGTGTGTGTGTAGCATGTTTTGGGTTTGTAGCACATGCTCACGTATAGGCGTCCTCGTGCTGACACATCTGTCCCAGAGCGCGTGGGTGTGAAGCAGGAGGCTCCGCATGTGCTAGTTAGCTCCGTTTCAGGGCTCCGTCGTGGGTGGAGGAGGATTTCACATCTGACGGCCAGCGTGGCTCCGAAACGTAGCTTGTAACCAGGGCGAGGCTGGAGGGAACGAGCGTCTGTGGAAATGTGGGAGGAGTTTTGGGATCAATTTACTCAACAGCTTGCTCTATATTTCCCTCTTTTCGCAAGCCACCATCATGGCCTGCTTTTTTACAGTGGAAGGTTACCATAGGATAAAGGGTGAGAACTTTTGAGCACTATACCATAACCTGTAGCTTTAAATACGCTAAACATCTGGACTCGTTACACAACATGGGTGCTTTTGGTAATTAAATTCAGTTAATTAGTATCTTAACTAGGAGAATAACTTAATTAGTGACACATTGGTAAGTAATGCTAGACAATACATGTGCAAGCTAGCGACATTTAGACTCATAGGTGATTCAATTCAACTTTTCTTTTGATTCATACACAGATAATTTAAGCATGCGCTAACTTCAGATCGTGCTCCAGGGGCGGTGCAGCATTTTGACTTTTAAAGCCTACTTTTTTACATTACTTAAAACGTAATGCAACAAGTTAGAATTACTTTCACTTCTTACATGATGATTGTAACACAACACAAATAAGGTGTTGTTTGTTTTCCATGTGTTACTAAATCAAAAAATATAATATGTACAAAAAAAGAAAAAAAAAATGCAATACATAATAACGTTTAGCTCAAATCAAACCGGGACTCGTGATGAAATTTCTCAAGTGTGAAGGCACAAAACACAGTACAGTGAAGAGACTCTTAGATGAGTCTCAGTAAAACATTCGAACAGTGCAAATGTTTTAAAGAAGGCCGTACATCTGCGAACGACGATCCCGACCTAGGTGGCTCAGAGCCCACTTCATTTGTTGTTTTTGTGAACATTAAGCAAGCTTAACGACTGATCCTTGAAATTCGATGGATAACTTGTCACCAACTTGCAGAAGAGACGCGACTGTACTCACAATCATCAGAGGGTTATTGCCACATCCACCATACTGTCCTGACATCATGCCAATCCATTTCCTGCAAGTTTGGAGCCATTGAAGGAGTTCCTGGGAGGCCAGTATTTCAGACATGAAGCAGGCAGTCTGATCATGGCTCCGGTATACTGAGAAAAGGTTCTGCCTTGATGGTGTCCAAGCACAAGTGAAACTCTCGGATAAGTGCAGTAGTGTATCAGGGGATTATATAGAGAAATAAAGGGAGTTTATAATCTTGTTCTGTTATTCTGCACAATCAAACGTCCCGGTTTGACTCGAACGCCCTTCGTAGTTACATAGCATTTGTGTTAGTAGAACTTTTCACGGTTGAGCTCATGATCCACCCCTGTTGCTTTAGTTAACACATACATACAGTACACACACACACACACATACACACACATACACACACACACACACGGAGCAAGAGACTGTTTATTTCGTGGGAGTTTGCAGCATCTCGAGTCCATCATTAGGAATCAGGAAGACGCGCTTAGTACATGCTAATTAGAAAGTAAGCGAAGGGGAACGATGCACATGATTTCTTTTAAACGAAACGGCGGATGGATAGGTGCGCAAATGAGCGTCACGTTAACCGCACTTAGAAGCCGCTATCCTATAATTAGGACAGAATTTTTAATTTTTACACTCGAATATGCATTTCTAAGAGAGGCAAATCAGTAGGAATGGAAGAGCAGGCTTAAAGCAAACCAGATTTCCACAGAGCGAGCACGATGGAACAAACCAGAACAGATAATAGTGTTCTATATATAGTGCCAGAGTCGATATAAAGCTTCAGAAATCCTCCAAGTTGTGTGACCACTAATGGGGCAGCGGTTGTTTTCTGCTCAGACTGTAGTGTCAGGCGTCATTTATTATTCATCACGCATTACCAGAGAGGCTCCTTCTGGTTTTCCCCTGCTTTTACTTCAGTCTTAAAAGTTATCCTAATAAAGTTAATAAAGGTGCTTATTATGATTGGATCCTTTCAGAGGAGTTGATTGCAAACTAGTAAAAGCGTAGTAGTTTTCGAGATAGGAAAATATATCAAACTAAAATATATCAGTTTACCAGGTGACGAGGGCGGGGCTTATCGGGTTGGACTCGGTTATTTTCTGATTTGCACACACAATGGAATCTTGTGCATTCAGTTCAGTTGTATCAGGTGACTTCTAAGTTAACCTCAGCCTCCCAGCCGAACCTTTGGCTCCCTGAAATCCGCCTCTTTCTCAATCCTGAGTCACAGTCGAGTACAGATGACAGTGCCCTTGTCCGGAAGGCGTTTTTTAATGAACTCCTCAGATGATCCACTCTCTCGGAGAGCCACTCGCCCGCCTACCAAGTGACTCCGCTCTGTTTGCACTCAGCCGAGCTGCGACTGTCCCCCCTTTTTTTCTTCTTCTTTTTTTCTCTATGCACTCCGGCATCCTCATTTATTCCTCCCATCGCACTCAGATGAAGGTCTCTCGCACCTGCCCTATTGACTCCCAAGCTGGGGAAAAAAACAAAACAAAACAAAAAAAAACCCAGACCTAGCCAGCAAATGCGCAGCTTAAACAAGGTGACGTGACTCTTAAGACACCTTAGACGAGAGGTATGATCTAATACAAGACTTCAGGCTGTGTCAGTGTGATGAGAGTTTTTATTTTTTTCCTTTCCAATTATACATCTGCATGTAGTAGAGCACCTTCGGTTAAATCTGTCCTGGCCTCTCGCTACAAAACCGAGCAAATGAATGCACTTTCGGGGGAGTAATTTATTTTTTTCATCGATTAGCTATTTGCAGAACATTTGCCCTGTGTGAAGTTATCTCAGGCAATTTATACATCAATAACAGTCACATTTCTGTGTAATGCAACACAGCCTGGAAGTGTATTTAGCAATTAAGGAGGTCGGCGCAGTAACACGGTGAAATGTAGTCCGAAAAAAGCACTTACCATGTTTACACTGTATTTTTTTGTTTTTTTTTTGAAGTCATTTGGAAGCAGAAAGGCTTTTAAACACGAAGAGCATCTCGCGCATACTTGTATTCACCAAGCAAATTCACAAAGTGTAGAAATAGGGACATGTTGATTTTTATTTATTTATTTACTTACTTACTTTTTGGGGATAAGCCCAACATAAATGGACGTGCAGTAGGACGAGCCTCTCAGGCTGAGTAATGCACGGAGCCTGTAAGTGCTTCCTGTCTGTAGGGTCCGTCCAAACTGTTAAACAAGATCAATACGACTCTTCCTGGAATATGTCAAGCTTAGCTGAGTTCCAAACCTCACAAGTTCTTAACTTTTTTCTAAATTCGCCACCAGAGAAGAAATAAAAAAAATAAAAAAAAAATATATATATACACAATAATGTGCAAAAGTCTTAGGCACCATATTATATGCTGTACCAATTTTGTTATATATCTTTGTCATGTCTGCATAATTATGTACAAAAATCATTCAGTATTTCCATATATAACTTAAAAATTAATAAATAAATAACATTACAGGAGAAAATATGCATGGCTGTAAAGAAAAGACAGACCAGTATTCAGATAGAAACAAAAAACCTAATGTACGCTCCTGGGATTTGCATAAAAATAGAAAGGAGCGAGTGTGAAAAAGTTACCAGAAGAACTTATATTCTCCAGCAAGCTCAGTAAAACCTAACAGCTGTTTTACTTATAGTTCTGTGCAAAAGTCTTGGGCACATACAA
>JAQMYL010000016.1:17836328-17859881 GCA_030014365.1 Clarias pachynema | reverse complement strand
GTGGTGGATTGTAGCGTATCAGAAGACTGGTTAGGTATGTGGGAGCTAAACCATTTAAAGCCTTGTATGTAAGTAATGCTATTTTATGATTAAAAACATGTAGCTAATGCAGGGATGATAATATTGGGGTACATTTACTTTTGGGCCAGTGGTAGCCCAAGAGTGTTAACGCTCTGGGCTACTGCTCAGAAAGTCAGCACTTCAAATCCCAGGTGCTACTGTTGGGCAGTGCGTTGTTCACTCTACAGTATATGTGACAAATAAAGGTTTAACTTAACTGAACTTTCCTTAACTTTTCCAAAATAAGAGGATAAGATGGACCTAGTGTCTTCTTACATCCAGTGGTTTTTTTGCACTTTTGTATCTGACTGCAACTGTCCTAAAATAAATATATAAAAAAAAACGCAGGATAGATTTTGCAACCTCCTCCCTCTGGACTAGCACTAAATCATACTACAGCAACCCTTGTTTCTTCTCATAGGGGACGTGCACTCTACTGCAAATCTCTTACTGTTGTAAATGCATTACATCGCTCCCTCTGCTGCCACTCCTAGCATTTTCCCAACTTCCTCAAACACCAACACTGAAAATATGCGTGTTACTCACTAAATCGAGCATCCTTCTTTTCAGATTATGAAAAACATAATCTAATGGCTCTTTCTGCCACCAGAACTATTGACAATAATTACAATTGGCAGACGCTCTTATCCAGAGCAACTTACATTTTTATCTCGTTATACATCTGAGCAGTTGAAGGTTAAGCGCCTTGCTCAAGGGCCCAAAAGGGGCAATTTGGAGGTGGTGGGGTTCGAGCCTGTGACCTTCTGGAGTGTAGCTCAACGGCTTAACCACTGAGCTACCCCTTAACAGCTCGCACCCCTCGAGATATGATACACAAGACCTCTGAAGGTGTGCTGTGGTGTCTGGCACCGGGATGTTAGCAGCAGATCCTTTAAGTGCCGTAAGTTGCAAGGATCAGACTTGTCTGTCCAGAACATCCCCTGAATGCTCGATCGGATTGAGATCTGTGGAATTCGGAGGCCGGATCAACAACCTCAAGCCCCAAAACTCAGCAAGCTGTGATGCACCGAGTGTTCTGATAACTTTTTTTCCATAGCCAGCATTAACTTTTTTTTTTTTTCCCCAGCAATTTGTGATGCATTGGCTTTTCTGTGAGATCTGTGGTGGTAACATGATGGTTGATCAGCGTACATTTTATGGTGGGACGAACAAAGAACAGTTTAGGGATTTGATTTTAAAAACCTGCAATATTTTAGATTCTTGCACAGTCCGATTTGCCCTACAAATATATTTAGAAGGTTAGACCACATGTCCAGACACCATGCCTTACTATACTTCTACTAGAAATGAAATAAACCTGGACAAAGTGCACAGACCTCCTCAGAGAGCTTCATCACTGCTTGATCATCAGGAGCGACTTCTGTTACACAGGCTTTACACCGGACATGTCGTTCCTGGTGCCACCCTTCCATTCTATCAAACCCTAAGGATGCAAGTGGCTGGGAATCAAACTCTGGCCTTAGACATGGCAGACAAGATGCCTACCACTGAGTCACCAACATCTCTGCTTAAGCACTAAGTATGATGCAGAAATAAATGATCACATCTTAGTCATTGCAAAGGTGCAAGATCTCAGTTACTACCTTTAGCATTTTTCTAGAATATCCCATTGCCATTTTTGTAACTGAGCTGATATCCGGTGTGCACTAGCTTTTCCCCTGCAAATCATATCTGATTCATCTCCCTGCAGTGGTGCGTTTTTTTTTTTTTTTTTTTTTTTTAACAGGAAGCTTTTGTAAGAACAGTAACAGGTGCAGTCAATGTTCAAGCAGGTTTTTTTTCCAATAAATTGTCTCGTTTTGGATCTGAAAGTGATAGAACTTTTTACTCTCTCAGTGGCTCTCCGTGTAGCTTTCGTTTCTTATTTTGTATACCCCGTAATCGATCTGCACTTAAGCCCCTAGAGAGATAATCAGTTTGTCAAAGTGCTGAATGGGCCTCCATCAGTCCTCGGGCACCGCATTGTGCGCTTGTGATATACCCGTGACTCAAGGGCTTTGTCATCTGAAACGTGTTTTGGAAATCAATGAAAGTTCCTGTGTCGAGCGAGGGGGACTAAATCCCCCAGGTGCTCAGCAGAGAGCGAGGGGAAAGGGAGAGAGGCGAGTCCCACAGGTGCTCAGCGCGAACTGGGAGAGGAAGAGAAAGAGAGAGAGTCTCTCAGGTGTGGGCAAGGTGAGCATTCAGGCTGATTAGGCTGCACGTGCCTTCTCTAACAAGGGCTCCACAGTGCAAATGTTCCTCAGAGGACACAGGTGCAAGGCTCGTTTATTCCCTCAGGGGGCGGGTCCTGGCACTGATTGATTCTCAGCTGGGATTGGCCAGAATTTCTTCCCGGAGCTCGGTCCTTCTGGCTTGGCTCAGACCTCTGCCTCTGTAAACATGGGGACTTTACAGTAACAAGGGCATGCTGACAACATCTGGACAGCTGTGCAGCAAGTTTCCTCTCGACTTCAGCGCACACAGTTTCTTCTTTATTTCTTTTAGGGTTTTTTTTTTTCCTTCTTCTTCCTCATCTATCTGTATCTCTCGCTCTTTCTCAGTGCTTTTTCTTCTTAAAGGAAGATGTGACAGCACGTTTATCATCGTCTCCAGAAAGCTGGAGGGACATGCAAAGAGACGAGGAGAGAGAGCATGATAAAGCATGGAAGTGTAAGGAAAAGAAGAGAAAGAAGAAGCAGCAGCATGGGAGGGACAAAAAAAAAGAAAAGAAAACATTCTCACTTACTCACGGTAGCGTTATCCCGGGGTAAGTAAGAGGAGGTGTGCTGACAGCAGGTGTGTGCTCTTTGATTAATGGAGAGAATCAGTGATTGTGACAGAGCAGGTGACCAAACGGGACGCGTTTTCCTGTGTCCCCCACCCTAATCAACCATACCCCCCCCCCCTCCCGCCCAACAGCTGCCTCGCTCGATGTTCCACAATACTTCCTGGTTTTGTTTACCCTGCCGAGGAGTGACATTTGCCTCCCGTTGTTGAAAAAAAAAAAAAGTAAAGCGGTGTGTTTTATACCTGACTCAAAGAAGTGCTGTCAGTGAATGTGGTTTTGCGGCTAGCCAGCAGCAAAAGACGGATTATACGGGATAGAAAAGAGAACGAAATGAGAGAAAGATGAGGGGATGAGAGTCCCTCGACGCAGCTGTCTGAGGATCTGAGGATTTTACCGCAGGACAGGTCATCAGCCAATTAAACCCTCTTCTGCTCCATCCTTTCTTTGCAGCTCCCAACCATCCAGAGCTCATCTTTAATCAGAACACACAGACGACTCAACTCCTTCAATCTCCTCTGTCCTCTGCCTTCCTCGTTTGTGTCTCATCTTCAGATTTCTCATCTCTCCTCATCCTTCCCCGGTGCTGCCTGTCTTGTTGTCTCTCTGTCTCTGTCACTCGTTCCCTTCTGCCCAAACACCGTGCCATTCAAATGCTAATAGCGAAGCCCAATTACGCTAGCATGTGCAGTAATGTCTGTGTCGCCGCAGAGCAGATTTCTAAAGCCATTGTGCCGAGCCACACCAGGCTTATCACCCCTGCAATTTGTGATTCGTGTACAACAATAGACGCACAGCATTTCAACATCACCACATACAAATTTTATCATTTAATACGATCTTCTTTCTGGTCCGTTTCTTTGGCATTCTCGTCATCCTTTAAAGCATCCTCAAGTCACTCCGGTAGGCTGGCGCCAAACCCAGAATCAGGAATTTCCCGAAAAGAAGCGGTGGAGCTGTAGCCGCGGGTCAGAGTTGGCACAGCAGTTTTAATGAGCAGAGTGTACGACTGCACGAGTCTTCCGCCAATGTGGCCAAACAAGCCATTCCGATCATCAAACTGTCCGTGTGCACGGCCCACTGCAACATAAATACGCCCGCTCACTCACAGTGTAAGCTGAGCTATTACTAAAGCGAAGATAGTGTGGGCTCGCAGTCTGAAAACAGTAATTGTGTTAAATTATAAGGCTCATAAATTAGCCTCTAACTGGACATTTCATTCAAGCCCTTACTCTGCCTAAGTAACATAAAAGATATTGTTATTATTATAACGAGATCCAGGGTTAGGAATAAATTACCATAAAAAAAAAAAAAAAAGAGTCAAGTCGTCTACTAGGTCTCTGCTCAAGTGAGCATTTTGGATCAGGCATGTGCAGCTGCATTAATGGAGCCGTGTTCTAGGTTGAAGTAGCACAGCGCTGTATGTAGCAGCACTCCCGTGAATGCTGATAATGAAGGATTCAGTCAAGCTGTTGGGAGCGGCAGCGTGATGGATGATCACGATGGTGACGTCGCGTCCGTGGTGCAGGGCTCTCGGAGTTCTGCCAGGTCACTCTCGGACATCCATCTCCATCCAGTTACACCTGCTGAGTACAGCTACCTGAAGCAGCCTTGAAACATGCAGCAAGAAAGCCTGGTTCACTCAGAATAATAATAATACACGGCGACCCTATTGTCTGAGGACATACAGTAAGGGACAAGAAATTTTTGTTATGGAATATACTATAGTATTACCATGGTAGACACCATAGGACTATATAGAGTATCAGGGTGGGTGCTATGGCACTTCAGTGGGTCCCATCATAGTGCTATGTTCATACTTTGGTAAGTACCATGGTAGGTATTATGGTACTTCATTGGATACCATAGTAGTACTACTGTATCATAGGGTACTACCATACTTTTAGTGAATACCAGGGTACTTATTGGGTACCACAGTGGCTACCAAAGTTCATCAGGTATCTAATATAATAAGTCTGTACATATGTGGAAGTGGGAGGGATGTGTGACGAAGGAATGGCAATCATGTAGAGGGTTTTTTCTTTAAAAGTGTTTCATTTTTCATACGTTCGCAGACTTTTGGGACACCGGGAAGTTATAACTTTTAATGACAGCAATAGCAAGAATAAATGTGGACATTTATATAAAGATATATAAAGAGCTGGTAGTCGTCATGACCTACAGTGTCTCAATGACTAACGCCATTTCTTTCAGAGTTGGCCTTTGTTAGTCTTCGACCCTGCACTGGGCCAGACCTCGTATCCTTTATTGACATTAGCTTCGGTCTCCTGCATATCTTAGCGGCTGCTACGATCCTCATTCAGAAAGCTTAACAGAGCATGTAGATGTATTAAATCGTCCGCTCTAACCTTCACTCTAAGGGCTTAGCGGAGCAAGCTAATTTCCCTGCGAAGACGGGGTGTTTCACCAGCGGGTGTTTCATCATGTGCATCTGTTCCTATCTCCGCAGTGACACAGCCTCCCTATGACCTCGTCACAGGTGTGGATTCGACTCTCCCGTGCAGGTGCTCACGGCAACTCACGGCCCCTACTGCCATTCCGATCCTATTAGAGATTCGAGGCAGCTTTCCATCTTTTCACTGTGTTTTTTTTTAATAATGCCCTCAGACCAACGGGGTCTAAGGCTGCACAGGCTGAAATCTCAGACCGCACACACACACACGCACACACACACTCATGGATGCTTTCGAGCGCAATCCAAGCAACGGCTAGTGGGCAGATCTGATGCAATTTCTCCAGTGGAAACACACATATAAGAGGCCCGATTACTGGAGGCACAGTAAAAAAAAAAAAAGGAATGGAGAAACAGAGAGAGAAAACAAAAGAGATATATATGGAGGAAGGAGGGTAAAGGAAATCAGCAGCAAGATCAACTGTAGACTCATTGCAATATTCTGAAAGTAAACATCACCTCAGCCACTTATAAAAGAATGTGTGAGGATTTATTATAGACCGGAAAGTAGGGATTACTTATAAGAAATCTATTAGTGTGTTCTCCTGTCATAACTAATATCACTTTGTGGGATTTTTGTTTCATGGGATGTCAAAATTAATTGCTTTTAATTACTGGTAAGTCTCAGGATATTCTCGCCGTCCTGACTGCAGCTGACTGCTTACACGCTCCATAATTAGTTGCTGTTTAGAAGCTTTGGGAAATGCAGGGCATGCCTTGAAATCACGAGCCATCCCAGCAGTGTCAGTGAACCTTTGTTACGTTGGCTGTCTTGTGTTTCACACGTGGAGTTTTACCGATCCTGAGTGGTTTTAAGGGGGACGCTCATAAAACATCTACGGTAACAGAAGCTCCTCTTCGGCATTGCCAGTCACCGCGAAGAAGAAGTGTGAGTGTAAGCGGATTTATCGGGAGCTGTATTTACAGGCAACGGTGATCCGAGCTTTAGTGTCCTCTTTCCCTCAGGTGCCAGAATGGCTGTGTGACTCTAATTAGCGAGTCGTAACATTTCATTGGTGGCTTCGCCCAGCTCGTGTCTCCCTCTTCGGGGTACATGAGCTATCTTGCTATTGATTTTGGCTTTTAACAGGAGACAGACAGGAACGCTCCTCTGTGGGAGGCGTTTGTCAAGTCATTTTGACCTCATGAATCTATTCAAGTTGAAATGAAGTATTTTTTCTTAACAAGCAATGCCAAATTCTAAATTAGCTTACTTTTTTTTTTGTTTTTTTTTGAGAAGTATAACACGGAGGAATCTCAGGTCTGCTAATCAACCACACTTGTCACGTCCTTGGTCTTGGCTTTAAGGGGGAAAGAGATCGGGCCTTCTCTGTTGTTGCCCCCAGGCTATGGAACTCTTGGCCACTTACCATTCAGGCCTCCCAGTGTTCACACTATCGCTGTGAGATCACATGTTTAAACCCACAGATGCCACAACCATCCAAGGCTTAGAGCCAAGGTTGCAAATTTGTCTGTTCTCTCTGGGTGAGAGTGACATACAGCACTTGTGAGCACATGCATGCGAAAGATTGTGCTTTTTTCCCCCCCCTCCATTTTCTCCACCGCCTTGTGATACAGCATGAACAGCAGTTTGTTTTTGAGAATGCATGTTAGCCCTCGCCCTTCCTGATTGTTAGCTGTGGTACAGTATAATACGGGAGAGCGCTGGATGGTGGGAGGGAATTGGCAGGCGATTAAGGAGAACTTGGGCTTTTAGTAAATGAAAGTTGTCTTAGATGTGTAAAATAAATACAATTGACTGAACTTAGATGCTTAAATACAGAGGAAGAAGTTACTGTAAGAGTAGACAACATTCATTTGGGTAAAAGGCTGGATGTCAGGCCAGTACAAAAGAGCAAACTGCTAGTTGTTAATTGGACCATCTGCTACTGTTAAAAATCAGCTTGCTTGACCTAAATAGCTGGAACAAGACGTGTACAGGTTACACCGTCAGAACAATAGGCACTGTACAGTTACAGTATATACATTTCCCCAGAGTACTACAAACAATGTAAGTATAGTGCAGAAATTCCCATTCTAACGTTAAAGGCACAGTTTGGATTTTTTCCAAGTCTGTCTCAAATCAGATTTGAGGTGAATATACACTACAATTTATAGTAGGGTTTGGACACACCATCTAATTCCAGGGTCATTCTTGGTTTTTATTTCTTTCTACAATGTAAAACAATCCTGAAGGCGTTTGTTCAAAATATACAATAATCTTCTTAGAACAGTTGATATTGAGATGTTTCTGCTACTCATGCTCTGTAAAGCCTTCATAACGGCCTCTCCTCTTCAGCAGAGGTAAGTTTTGTTCTTGCTTTGTAGGAAGGCCAGTTTCATCACGGTGCTCGATGGGTTTTGCAAACGCACTTGACAATACTGTTCTTGCAAGAACTGTTCCAGAACAGCTGACCTTCATGTAAGAATTCTTAGAAGAACAACTAACTGTACATAATGCCACATGTGTTATTTTATAGTTTTGAAAAATCCAGTATTGTTAAAGGATGTATAAAATAAATCACAAAAAACAAAACATTGAATTAGAGGGTGTGTCTAAACTTTTGACAGATACTGCAAGAGTACTACATTCGGTCTTGGTTATTAAACTTTTTCCTGCTCTGCACACCGACTGTAAAGTTTGTCACCTGAAACAGTTTGAGTTTTACAATGTAAGTAAGTAATTGGCACCAAAATCCCCAACCCTCATTCTGTGCAGAGTTCAGCTGAGATTCATATGAGGCTTCTGCAGTCACACTGAGCTCCACGAATTTACACTCGAAGTTACAGTGTATTTAAAGGTCCGATCGTAACTCATTTCTTTCACTGGGAAAACCTCATGATCGGTGTGCAGAGAAGGAGAAGTTACAGTATAATGACCAAGACCCTATCGTGTGACATACTTGTATGCACCTCAATGTTGACTTAAGCCAGACTTGACCAAATCTTCACTTTCCTTGCAAGTCTTCCTAAATATTCAAACTAGGAGTTTTTCTTGAGTTTTTCTTGAGTTTTTCATTCATGCAGTATTCGCTGTCAGGTATAAACTACAGAATAAAAAAAGATAAGAATTTGTAGACTGAAATCCACAGCAGTTTTAACTATGCTGAATCTTAGGATATAAAAATCAATCCTGACTTTCATTACACAGAAAGTATGAATAATATACATTCACTTTATAGTTTTATTAGATCCTGCTCCGCTGCTCATTACTAGTCATAAGCTGTAAGATTTTGGGTTGAGTTTCTCCTGCAGCTTCAGACTCCTGGAGTGTCCCTGATGTGGCTTTGTACTAGTTGTAGTGAAGGCTCAATTTGTTTTTAGTCTTTACTGCTTGTTGCGGTTGTAAATGGTGGTTATTTGAGTTACCATAGGCCATGTGCCAGCTTGATCCACTATGGACATTCCTCTTTGATTGATACTTCTGTTTCATGTAGTTATTACCAGGTAATTCAATAAATAGTAAAAAAAAACTTTGTACAATCATTGTGTAATAATGTAGCCCCAGACCGTGTTGTTAAATACTGAGGGGCCGTCCTATTAACCTTCCCTGTAGTACAGCCATCAAGCATCATCTCCTCAGGCCAAAATGACAATAGCTATTAAAAAGGCCAAGATACATTCTCCTCCGAGAGTCCTGGAATTGCAAGGGTAAATGTTTCTAATTTTTTTTATGCTGTACGCTAAAGACAGTAGTGTTTGATGTCAAAAGACAAGTCAATACATCAGAAGTTGAGTTTCCATTACCTGATCTTTCCATCGTGTAGATATTTTAAATGCATCAAACCACAGCATACCTGTTTTTAATGGATCATAAATATTGGAACACGAACGGTAACTGACGGGTGTTTTTTTGTTGTTGTTGTTGACCAGGAATGCCTTGTTAAATGGAAAGTAATAACTTTAAAATGTCTACTCTTGGTTTGAGCTCGTTGTCAAAAAGGATAAACCAACAGGATAAAGCAGGCAATTTTGAAACTATGAAAAAGAGGGAAAATCTCTCAAAGACATTGCTGATGTACCAACAATCAAACACTTCAACAAAAGAAACAGCAGCAGGTGATAGTGCCGCACCCTTAATGCATTAAAAAAAAACATTAAAAAATGCAATATGGACTAGTACAGTTAACTAATCGCAGAAGACAGCAGTTTATAACAGGTCATATAAGCATAGTCAGTAGTTTGTCAATAGTTTTAGTGTTTATTTTTTATTATATGTTATCCTTTGTGCCATTATTTCCTGCTAGTATATTTAAATTTTATAGTTATATATCGTAGTTTAAATCGCAATTGCAATATGTGTCAACATAATCTTAGAGATTCAATCATGCATCCTTCATAGGTAGTGTGAGAGCTTTTGTGAGAACATTGTGAGAAGTCTATCACCAATATCATAATCCACTATTCAAAGAAGACTTTGAGAGTCGATATTTAGAGACCAAACCACACTGATCATCAGTAAGAATCAGAAAGACAGATTGGATTGGGCTCTGAAAGTTCTGCAACCTCTCCCAAAGTGATGAAGAGGCCAAAACAAAAAAATAAAAATGAAGGCCCTGCTTATGATCCAATATTTAAAAGCTCATTCTTCAAGCACGGTGGAGGCAGTGTAATGGCTTGGGCTTTCATGGCTGCTCCTGGAACAGGCTCCCTAATCTTTATTAATGATGTAACTCATGAGGGTGGCAGCAGAATGATTTCAGAAGTCTGAAATCAAAAATTCTGCCTGCCAATCTACAGAGCAGTGCAGCCAATCTAACTGTGAGGGACTTCATCATGAAGCAAGACAATGAGCCTAAACACAATGCCAACACAACAAAGGGCTTCATCAGGGGAAAAAGGTGGAAGGTTTTAGACTGGCCAAGTCAATCACCAGTCTTTATCCCAAATGAGAAAGCAATCCAGCTCCTGAACAGGAGACTGAAGGGAGCAACCCTATCCAAAACAACAACTGACAGGAGCATTGGTACAAGTCTGGAGAAGCATAATCAGAAAATCTAATCTATAATTTTATATTCATATTTTCATCCCAAATCCAAATGGTTTCAATATATAGGAAAAAAACAAAAAAAACATTGCCATTTCTCTTCTAATACTTTTGAATGAGAACTGTGTTAGAACTGTAACTTTTGTGGAATAAAAAAAAAAACTGTAAAGTAACATAAGTTGAACTTTATTTGAAAAGTTCTCACAGAAATGATATCCGTCTGAATTGAACCGCCAGCCCTCTGCAGTGAATGGCCACCGCTGCCCTTGAAGGTGTTTTCAACCGAAGGACAATGCTCAAGAAAAGTCGCCCAAGACGCTGAAATGTGCCATCGAGCGCTCGCTAGTAATTACATGAACACTGACTTTCACCGACTGTGAATATTGACACAAAGACTAAAACCAAGGATTTGTCTGGTCTTCAATATATATATATATATAAATATAAATGAGCCCAGAAAGACATGGGTTAAGATTCTTCTGATTCCTTTTCCAAAGGTGCCTTTTGGAGATCTTTGAAAGGTTAGTAAAAAAGAAAAGTCAGTTTCAGCTTTAGCCATAAGTGTTAATGGTACGTGCTCATTACGGCATTTCGCAATGGGAAGATTTAACACTGTTAGGCTTTTGTGCTCTCAAAGGGAAGCCACAGTTTCTGCCGTCTGCAGGGTTATTATATCTAACTGCTTCTTAAAATGAACTCTTAGCAATTAACCTAAGATATAGCAGGGAGTGACTCAATCCTGAAGAAGTTGTCTTTTTATTCTTTTCCCTACTCATCCATTTCTCAGTTGTTGTTGTTTTTCTTTTTCTTTTTTCCCTACCAGCTTTTTGAAATGCAGGAAAGGCCATTGAAAGTTCTTTGTTTGAACACTTACATAAGCTGGTGAGATTGCTTTAACTTTTGAACTGCCAGAAGTGGCAAAAGCATTGTTATCTTTACTGCAAAGCAAAACACACTCGTGCTTCATAGCAGCTCTCTTAGGTGGGAGATTAGCTCTCGATCTGTGTTTCAGTAGCCGGAATGTTTTTTCCCCTTGCTGCTACCCCTTGACCAGCTTGGACTCAAGTGCGTATACTGTATCAGTGTTTTCAAGTGAACTTTTCCCTATTACATTGACTACATCGGGTCCCCTCTTTACAAACAAATGGCTGGCGGATTATTTTTGCAGGAGCCCGCTTCCTTTTCCAGGAAAGCATTTTCATAACGTTCCCACCACAGTCATTAAGATAAGAATGTTTTGGACCAATTTGTTTCACTTGCTGATTAGAAAAAAAAAAAAAAGATTCAAAGACTTTTCAAAGGCATTTTTACACATAAGATTTTTTTTGCAGCGTGTTTGCTTGGAATCTGTTTTATTTATTTTTCCTTTCATTTTATAAATAATTTTTTAATGGATTTAGTGCAGAAAACATTATCTAGGGTCTAAATAAACACAGTGATCTGGGACGTTGCTTTGACTGGCGCTGTTGAGGATTTGATATCGATGTCGAGCATCTATTGCTACTGTAGCTGTCGACCCCGTTAAAGCCAGAGGTGGAAGGTAACTGAGTACATTTACTTTGTTACTGTATTTTATTACAGTTTTCACATATCTGTACCTGACTTCTGCTTTACTTTTACTCCCTTACGTCCGACAAGAAATATCTGTACTTTCTACTTTCCTCCATTTGTGCATAGTATTGAATTCCATTTGCGTTACATATCCTGACTATTTTATGGAATTGCATTATTTGCCTTCCCTCTGTAGAACGCTCTGTCATGTAGCAAGTGTTTGAAACCAGTGGAGGTGATTTCAGACAGTGAAAGCTCACTTTTCGTCAGTGTTCCTTACTGCTTCATTTGTGAAAGGGACAGCCACAGCCACAGCTTGTGCAATATTTGCTACTTCAAATTATTTATGACCTAACCGAAGGTTGCCAGGTCACACTGACATAATTCCTCCTATGCAGTGCTGGTAACAATACTTAAAAACATTCTCTAAAAATCATTTATTTAACCAACCATGTATTGGGAAGAAAACTCATAACTTTAGAGAGATATGCATATATGGCATTTAATTGGTCTCAACACTCATGTGCACTTGTGCACGTGGAACAGAAACGCTCCCTCACGAGGAAGATATTCTGCTTGTGGATACTGTGCGCTCGTCATGACGTGCACACGTTTGATTTTTAACGTGGGCGAGTTTTACAACTAATTAAACGCCATAAGCATGGCAAAGCCCATGAGAGTGTGAACTGAGTTTGAAAGTGCGCTGAAAAGCACAGAGCGAACAAGCATGAGCCCAAAGCTCCCCGAGCATTCGAACATCATTCGGTAGCGATCACTAAACAGAAACAGGCTCTGTGCATTTTATATGCAACCATCTCATTTTGCAAAATGTTTGACTAATTCCTGTGCTGCATGCACAACTATCTTTATTAAATGTAGGTTTTTGTTAGTTGCCCTGAATGAAGTGTGTTCCAGTTTTGCTTGTATTAGAGTGGTTATGGCAAAGACTAACACTGAATACACAGTCGGCTAATTTCAATTTAACCTGTCCATAAAATGTATAATATTATGTCTAGTGTATTGTATGTGTGTGCATGTGAATGTGCAGGAAATGAGTCACCGCTTCACCATCTTTAATGAATCAGACCCGGTGCTTGTGGAGGTGCGGGAGAAATGTCTGTCCCGTAAATGTCTGTCCTGTAAAGCTGGGTGAATAATCCTAATTCCTGAAAATCCTCAACAGTTCACAGTCCAATACAGTGGAAAACAGCTCTGCGACAAAATGGCGTCCGGGATTCCCCTCGAGATGTAAAGGCGCAGAGACAGCAATGTTATATTTGACGTGTGAGATTATGATTTAGTCAAGTGGGTCGGTTTGCTTTACACTGTATATTCATATCAAAGGCATATAAGACTCACTTTGTCGGACTTAGGAACAAATCCGACTTACGAACGTGCTCCCGGAACGGAACCATCGGGGACTACCTGTATATGCTACATACTATATCAGTACACCTCAATCTTGTGTGTGCCCACCAGAAAATGTTCAGCATGCACTTCAGACTTGCTGCAGATTGAAAGTGATGCGTAAGTTTCAAACTAGTACAACGTGCATTCAGTGCATTCAGACACGATAAAAACTGCAGTAGATTAAATCAAAGGACTGCATGTGTGAAACAGGCTAAAGTGTCTCTGCAAAGAATTTGACACATAAAGCAATGCTCGAGGCTGCATGGTTTTTTAAAAAAGGATCAGTGTTCCCACACAGTGACTTAGCATGAAGCAAGAATCGACCTCTGTTTATCACTGAGTGTCGGTAACAGAGCTTTAAGTCTCTGAGTTGAAAAGGGACGCTGCAATTGGAGTGGGCAATGGATGCGATGTACAGCACCGAGTGCCTGATGCATGGTTTGGAAGGAATTCTTTTGTGCAATAACAAACCTGTGATATCGACGCCCTAACCCAAATGAGTGCAGAATCGATCCTCGTGTGCAGAGTCAAGAATCCAGGCCAGGTTTGGACCCGTCCTCCGCCTCCCTGACTGCACCTGTATTCATCGCCACGTTCTTTGCGTGTGATTAAAAAGAAAGCCGCGAGCTCTCCGACGTAAAGTGAAGCACGGCAGCTTTTTTTTTTTTTTGATGACCACAATTACATTCCGGTGAAGTAAGCCGAGCTCCAAGCGGAGGTGCGAGAAGACGAGGTTGAAGCCCTTTACTGGTAGTAATAAAGGTGTTCGGGCGTTTGGTTCAATACTGCCAGCAGTTAAAATGCCTTTAATGTATCTAATCCAATTTTCAGGCACAAGAAGAAAGGGCCGGGTGCGTTTGGCGTTGCAGAGGTGCCAGCACAGCTGCGTACAAGGTGAAGGAGAGAGGAGGAGAAGGAGAGTTGCTGAGCCAAGAAAGAGAGGCAAAGCTATCAGATGACAGCGACACACTTTCGCTTTCTCACTCTCTCTCTTAGTTGCCTGTGTGCATCGAGCGACACAGGCGAGCTCTTGATTAGGCAGTAATAGGATCTGTGCGTTTAGCACATTTGCCGTTATCTGGCAAGCTGCTCCAAGCCAGAGCTGTCATTAACGCGGTGGGCCAATGCGACCGTCTCTCCGGGGGGTCGTGACCCAGATCCCTCGCCATCGCGCCTACTGCTGAGTGCGTCTGGTGTAAGGCTTAACTCCAAAGCTTGTTATTCACTGCACAATGTACTTCAAATCCTGGCATCCTTTCTCTAGACAACCACAGGTTCCAGCGCCGACTGGGCTGTTTTCGGTACCTGCTCAAGAACTGCAAGGCTACAAATCGGAAGTGTGGACGTTTCCGTTTAACGCATCGAAACACTAGCACGAGCACCCACTTTCCCGCAGCGTGAGAGTTAGCAGAACATCTCTCATTTTCTGACCACATGGAGTGCAACTTAATGGAGGGTTTTAATGCGTCAGGAACATTCTCACAGAGTCATTGTTATTTCATCGTAGCCTCGTCAGCAGCGAGTCAAAATAAAAATCATTCAATGCTTCCGCAATAGATTGAAGAAGAACAAGCACTTTTCCATTGGTTCCTTGTTTGGGTTCGTTTGGGTAGGAGGAGAAGAGCTGGCGAAGAAAGAAACCAGGATAAAGAATGACCAGGTCTAGGTAAAAGAAATAAAAGAAAACTAGATGTGGAGATAAAGAGAAAGAAAACACAGATAGAGGGAGAGATAGAAATACACAGTAGTATTCAAATCTTCTCATTTATCTCGCTAAAGGGACAGAGGAGTGGAAACAGCAGCAGTGGCAGCACAGTGTGTGGCCTTACTTATGCAGCCAGAATGTCCTCAAGCCTCTTGCTGATTTTCTCTGTGTGTGTGTGTGTGTGTGTGTGTGTCTAAAGCCTCCTGCTGTCTCATATCATCTATCTATAGACCTGATGCTCATGCTGAAGATATAGGTACTTATCATTGTACTCCGCGCGTGTGTGTGTGTGTGTGTGTGCGTGTGTGTGTGTGCGCACTTAATAAGGAACACAGAGTGAGTCCGCCTCCATGTGTAATTAACTCCAGAACGCTGTTGCGCGTATGTAGAAGCATGTCAGGAAACAGAACATTTTAATCTCATTGGCTGATGAAACGCCATGTGCTTGTATGACTTCACACAGCTTTCGCACGATGTTTCCTGACGGCTAAATGAGTTACGCGAACAAATAACAATGCCAGAATGGGAGGTGTTGCTCAACGCACGCGCTGAAACGCTTAGACATCAGCGCTTTTCTCTCGCCTGCCACGCAGCTCTCGGCTAAGCCGGTCGGTTATGGAATGGATTTTTCTTCTTTCTTTTTTTTTCTTTTTTTTTTCTTTCTCCTAAACGCGCCTCAGCCCGTGTGTTGCAGGAGATAAGTTTAAACAGGTGAGCAGAAGAGATAGGAGATGCTGACAACGCCGTCTCTCCCCAGCTCTCCGCCGCCGTGGGGGCTTAGCCGTCGCAGCAAGACACTGGCTTAATGCGAGGTGGAGACGCTTTTAGTCACGGACTAAAGTTAGAGACGACCGAAATAAAAGTAAAAACAAGTCACAGTGAAAATGCATTCCGTTTGCGGAAAAAAAAAGCTCAGCAGCGTCTAAGTGCCAGCTTTATTAACTGCAGTTAATGTTATATATGTGCCATATTCTCAGATGTCTTAATGTCCTTTGTATTATTAATGCCTATAATTGAGTCTTCGTCCTGCGGAATAAGATAATGTCTTTAATTTACATTAAAGAGCAAAGAACAGCACGGTCTAAAAGCCCCTTGAAGATCTTTTTGTTCTGCAGAGTTTTTATTTATAGCACAGCACTGTTGAATCCTCAAGTCTCACTTTCTATAACCGCAGCTCCGACAATAGTTTCAGCAGCGAGCTTTTATACTGTGTCTCACACCTTATTGTTTCTATAGAAACATGAACCAGGAACATAACATATAAAGTGAAGTCTCCACACTAAAAAGTGTAATGTCCATGTTTATTCAGGGTTTTCATTTTAATAGTCTGAAAGCTGAAAGGAAAATTCTTCAGGATGGAGAGCGCTGTGGGGAGAACGGAGACGGAGGGATAACAGGAATAAACTTTCCAGGAGAACCGGAGGACTTTGGGCACTTAATTTTTCCCCCATCATAAAAAAAATCATACATCTAATTATTGCTTGCTTGTTTAACTAAATAACACATTTATTGTTGAGGTTCTTTAGGAGATATTCAGTACCATGCAAAAGTCTTGAGCCATCGGTGATTTGTTCATATTTTGCTCCCAAAGACTCGCCAGACTTCCTTATATTTTTTTTTTAATGTGGTTTATTTACTGAATGCCGAGTGGTTGTGACAAACGAGAGGGGAAACGAGGTCGCTGCTGATGTTGTTAGGCACTTTGCAGCGTACTTTGCAGTTAAAAAGCAAAAGAATTCCTTTAATATAATATAAACTCCAATATGCTCCGTGGTGTAGCAGTTAATAAACTCTAAAGAATGGCCTCTAATGACTAATATACAGCAGGTTGGACTGTGTGAGAAGAAAGCTTCAAAATCCAAACAGCAGCCATCAATGTGCCTCTGAACAGGTTCATCTCAGTCCCCTTCTTCATCTGACAGATTAATAAGGACTCCAGAAATATTCTTATCCTTGTTTTGTACCTTAGAAATGGCAGTGCTGAAGGAGCTAATGATGAAGAACCAAATTGTGGTGTTTGGATTTTGGACAACATTTTTACAATGGAACGAAATTTTCTTAAGAGTCCATGACTCCTTTTTTTTTGGCCAGGAGCACTGACTATTATTTTCTTCTGCTCTGGAGTGAACCCCTACCTTCCACTTTCTCCAGAGTGGACTTCCTCCCTCTCATTCAGTATTTCTTCAGTACTCTGGCATTCCTCCTCTGCCATGTTCGGGTTTCATTAGGCATGTGTCAGTGTGATGCTCTCCCCATGTATATAAGAAATCCTCCTACACGCTCCTCAGTCACACTAACCCGTACGGGTGGCGCGTGCATATTGAGCGTGGGCTCCGGAGGTGCTGATGAGGGAGGAAAGTGGATCAGGCTTCTGGTCTTCACCATACAAATCTGCCTTAACGCTTGGTTAGCCATCTTGACTCGATGCATTCGTCTCCTTTCATGCTCTCTCTGCCATAGAACGAGTCATGATTATTAAAAAAAAAAAAAATGCTCCTTTGATTTCCCTCCTTTTATCACTAGCTTGTACAGAGAGTTCTCTTGTCTGGCATAAAGAGTTCTGCAGTATAAGGTAAGGGTGAAACACAAACTTCTCCAACCTGTCAGGCACTGTGGGCACTCTTAGGGACTCTGATGAATTCCAGTAAAGAAAAAAAAAAAAAGCAGTGGCTGAGGAATAAAGAAAAGAGGGAGGTCAAGACCTCACATATAGCTATGAACCGGTTCTCTTTCATGGATCCCCAGAATAAGGTCGTGCCAGAGAAAGGATCACTGGATGGTGCAGATAATTGAAGCAGCATTCTGAAGAAGATCCACAACATCCCGCTACAAAAATGGAGTTTGCGTGCGTCAGCTCCCCGGTTCCAGAGCCACGCTCCAGCAGCGTGTATCACTCACTCGTCAGGCCAGCTTGGATGCATTTTTTATGACAGACCGCTTTGACAGCAGATATGTGGAGAAAGAGAGGCAGCCATGGAGGCTGATGGCCCAGGGGAGACAGACTGCCCACATCTAGAGACTGGTGGAGGAGTGCGACCGTACCACATCAGAAGAACTGTAAAAGGGGGACTGTACCACTTCTGAGAGCAGCATTTTTCTGCCTTAGGCATCCCTTTTTTTCTCTCTCTGTTTCAGGTTTTTTCCTTTGTCTCCCTCTCCATCACAACTCGTTCTCATCTCGTCTCTCTTTCCCTAGCACTCTTTCTTTCTTTGGGCTTCATCTATCTGTCTCTCTGTGTTCCTCTGTCACTCCCCAGGCCGTATCGTTCCGCCTTGGTTTCCGTGATTCGAGGGCGCTGCTCGTCCTGTGTGAGAGGATCAAAGTGGTGCCGGCTGTTCGATCCTCTGCCTTCAGCTTTCTTTAACTCGACTCCTTCTCCCGAGAGCACGCCCGCTCACATGGGAGAGAAACAAAGATGTACATTCACATGCACATCACTCATGCTGCTGCTGCTGCTGCTGCTGCTGTGGATGTAGATGGGAAGAAGGAAGGAAGGACAGCGGAAAGAAAAGGGAAGCAAAGGAGAAAGAAAAAGAAAGCGAACAAGGAAAGGAAAGGAGAGCAAGGAGGACAGGAATGAAGAGCAAGGAAGATGAAGAAAGAAAGGGAAGAGGAAAGGAAGTGGAAGCAGATAATAAAGTAAGGGAAGCATGGGATAAGGGAAACAGAAGGGAAATGGAAGGAAGTGTAGATGTTGAAGAAAGGAATGGGAAGCAAAAGGAAAGGTGAAGCAAAGAAGAAAGGAAAGGGAAGGCAAAGAGTACAGGAAAGAAGAGAGGAAAGCAATGTAAAAAGGAAAAGGAAGTGAATTGGAAAGGGCAAAGGAAACCAGAAGCAAAGACGACAGGAACCGGGAGCTAAAAAGAAGTAAAGATGAAAAGAAAGGGAAGAAAAGAGGAATGGGATAATTACAGACAAAGTAAAAGCTGCTAAGATGACAATTAAAAATGGAGAGTATAAAATAAGTAAAATGGTAAAAAAAAGGAAGATTTGGGGAAGAGAAAGAAATGAGGAAATAAAGTATGACTTTAGGGATGAGAGTAATAAACGTTAGAAAACAAAAGAGAACGAGCAGTAAGAAACAGACAAAATGCTAGAACAGGATGAGTGTGGCGAGGAGGCAGCAGCAGAATGGGTCAGCTCCTGCATGGAGATGCAGAGGAGTTGGAGAAGTGGAGGGAAAGTGCCTGAAGCTCTTTATTACTCTGGCGAGTCAGACCTTTCCTAATTAGTTATTAGATTGCAAAGATGTGCAGGAACAAGCCCTAATTAGGTTAGTGGCTTCTAAAATGAAAGGTCTTAATGCACTAGTGCCGTTCGGCTCATGACGACGAGCGGGCGTGGTTTCACCATCAGGACGCATCAGGAAGCTCTTTTTTCCTCCGTTTCTACTGATGCGGCTAATTAGCATCGTGACCTTTCAATTAGCACGAACGTCTTAATGCCAGGAACTATTACTGTTACGAAACGCTGCTATTGTCCAGCTGGTGTTGTGACCTAGCCTCCAGCCTTCTTCCTTCACAACGAGTATTTTTTTTTCTTCTCTGTCATCTCTTCCGGCACTGCGCCCGAATAATTACAGCACAACAGCGAAAATAGGGATAAATGCTTTACACAGGGGTGGCTGTGCGCCTCAAGCTTTTGTTGTCATGGGTGCTTGTTGAGAAGAAGAAGAAGAAGAAGAAGAGACAGATATGTGCAATAATGTGATGAAAAGATAAACAATTTGTGTATCATCTTTGTATTCATAGTTATTATGGATTGGCATGCATTATTTAGAAAATACACCTTAAAACATCTTTGTGCCAAAATTTTTTTAATTGTGTCTAGGATGAGGTTTACTCACTCGCTGTTCAAGTCGACGCTAGAGCGATGAATCAAGCCTTAGTGATCAATTTCCGCTTTTAATTCATTCAATGGCTTTGTTAAAATAAACTTAAATACTAGATCAATTCCAAGGTTTTGGACTAGAAATTCAGATCATGAGCTACATTAAGCTAGTGATATCTGTTAGACTTTTTTATTATTATTTACTTAATAAAAGCTTTATGAATCCTACATACAGTCAAGGTAAGGCTGTAAGGAAGAAAGTCCAGTATAGCCACATGTCTCATGTACTGTAGCATCCCTACTTTGAATTTTATCACGAAGGATTAAACGTTGCCTGTTTGGGCAAATGGTTTTAGCCCCAACCTCCAAATCAGCCCCCTGCAAGTGCATCAATACAGGTGTTAAAGGCCAGGCTTTGTGATTCAGTGATGGATGGCCCCTGCCACTGCTGTAGTACTGCAACAGCTACTAAAGGTTTTCTTTTACAAAAAAAAGTCTTTTCTTTTTTCAACCCAACGATTCTTGATCAGCATAAATACGTTATTTTGAATTCATCCGAAGTCACTTTAACACAGGATTGTAAACACGGCGCATTTCGGTGGAAAAATAAAGGTACCTACACCGCGCCTTTAAGCACAGCCTGCTTCAGGGTCGGAGATTGAAACGCACAAGTGGTGTGTGAGGCAGGGAGGCTAAGTGGCTATCGATTTCCTCATGCAAGGAAAGGAAACAGGCCGCTTTCTTAGCATGGCTTAGCAGGCGGTGCTGGCCAGCTGGTAATTGGCTTTTAAGGCAGAAATGTCTTCGGTCGGTGCATTTTTAATGGCCTTATTGTAGTAGAAAGCTCAATTTTACACACACACTTAAAACACAACATATGCAAATACAGGTATGATGTATATATACTCACAAAGTGGCTGGTGTCATAAATTAATTTAAAAGTGTTAAAAATATCTTCATGATAAAGGATAACATGCTGTATTAGGAGTGTTTGAAGGACCATGGGTGCAGAACGTGCTTTGTGTACAGTAGGTGTTCAAGACAATGAAGTAGAAGACAAACAGTGATGTTCCTGGCATTGTAATATGAATAAAGTTAAATGACACAAAGTAACGCACGAACCCAGCTGAACCCAGTCGGATTAGTCAGTTTAAGTGGACATGTGGGATTATTTTCAAAGTATTTTTATCGCTAGCTTCCGTCCCTGGCGTGTTTCTGAGCGAGACGCTCGGTTGTGCCGAACACAACACAAGGGCTTTTGGTCAAAGCCTCAGTCCCTCTCTCCCATCGGTCCTCCAGACTTGCCCGTACAGATGTGTAATTAGCGGGCAGAGGAGGCCCGTGGTGCATGAAAAGGCCACAGAGGAGCGTAAAAGCAGGACTAATTAAGAATGGCATTCCGATGACAGAAAATCCCTCCTGATTTTATGTACGTGTGTGTGTGTGTGTGGTTGGTGGATCTCCCACCGATGATCCTGGGACAGGGCAGTACATCAGCTCATGGAGGGAACTCAAGGCCTCAGGAAGGATTTCATGCACAAACACACGCTAATCCGTCGAACCCTCCTCCCCCCCACTACATACTATCGGCTTGCGTGCCCAATGGACCAACAGCGGAATACTTTCCTTACACCATTAAAGCCATGCTAAAGCTCATACACACCTTCATAAATATGTAGCCTTCGAAAAGACCCTGGTGGCCTGAGCGGACATTTGCAGTGTCCTTGTGAGATGTTTTCATGACCATTATGGAATTCGTTCATTCATTCATCTTCTGTACCGCTTTATCCTTGTATTCAGGGTCGCGGGGGCCTGGAGCCTATCCCAGGAAGCTTAGGGCACGAGGCAGGGTACACCCTGGACAGGGTCATTATGGAATTAAAAGATTGAAAGTTTTCGTTGAACAGTTTGGAATTTTACCTCGAAGGTCAAAATTTTATTGTTTTTGCCAGCTTTGTAAATACACCTTGTGTTTCCTACAATAATGTAACGAGACTAAATTAATGTGTGTCACTTGTCAGCTTGTCTAAGATGCAAATAGTCTGGGCAACCAACAAATAAATGTTGATATGTTTAATTTAACCTCCTAATTTAATCCAGTTTTCATGCTTTGATTGATAGTTTAGAAAGGAAGTAGTTTAGAAAATATTATTTTTTTATCCACTGATAAAATCCTCCATTTTGGATTTTTATTTTTTATTTTTTATTTTTTTACAGTTTTTGCTGAGATAGAATTGTAAAAAATAAACATCACAGAAAAGGCCCAAATATAAGATTTCTGTGGTTCATTATATGGTCAGATCTGAAACATGGACAGTGTGAAAGCCAAAGAAGTGGGAAGGCAGCGCACAGATGACATTTAGCCTCAACACCAGCCCATAACTCGCTCAATCCAGGGACTTCATTATGGCTTGATTATTCTACACCCCTGTCAGCTAAGTGTTGCCCCTGACCCTTTAGATAGACGAGGACTTGGAGTTACTGATTAGGATAATGTGTGTGAATCAGACTCATTCTGTGCCTGAATGAGGTAATGAGGCTCATCTGGGCTAGTGAGAAGTAGCTTACTGTGAGAGAAATGAAAGCACTGTACCTCCTAAAGATCAAGCCTAATAAAACTTAAATGCCTCTGTCCTCTCGTTTCCCTGCTCCTGCTCCTATCCAAATCCTGCTGGAGCATACGACTTGACTTCATGCCTATTTCGTCATCTCCCTCGTGGGAAACAAACTCAGACAAAAGTCAGCATTCTCACGTCTACAAATCATGATCGTTTTTTGCGCGCCTCTGCGCCAGTGCGACTGCGCGTAAACAACCTTGAGGCCCGACAGCGTGCCTTCATGTCTAGGAACCGGCCCATTTTCCCAGCATGTCCTACACACACCCCCTTTCCATCCCAGAGCTGAGACTCCCAATTGATAAATGCAGGCACCGTGAAATGGAGAGGTGCAAAGACACAGGCAGCTGAAAATGATCCGTATCGCTTACTCTATACACCGCTCGCCACGGCGGTGGCCATGCCCGCTGCACTTCATCACTTTGCTCATTTTGAATTCGCCCTGGATAAGACTTAACGAGCCACTAGTCAGATAGCCTACCGAGATACGAGGGAATGGTCGGTTGCAAAAAGGGTGCATACAGGCTTTCGCTGATAAAATAGCGCCCCATGTGAGGAGTATTCACTTATCGTGTGTGTGACCTAGAACTGAGTTACACAAGTAATGCTTATAGAAAGTCTTCCTAGACTAGTCATAATACCTACATCTACCATTTTTTTTAAATCACTCATTTGCAAGGCGATTAATCTTATAAATCACACTTCTGTCTGGCAGTGTGACCAGGGAGGTTATTTTTTTTATTTTTATATATATATATTTTTTACATTTTATTTTCCCCTCGTAACCTGTACAAAAATACAAGCCAAGCTAGAACGGTTATCTCATTAAAGCTCATTTATCCTATTTGTCTCCCGATTCTATTGCACACGCCAGCGCTAACCAAGCCGAGTTATTAATGAGCCATAAATGTTGCACCAATAAACAAAATCCACCCAGTTCAAATGAACATCCAACCATTAATTACGGCAATCAAATCATTAGAATCATTAATTTGTTTGGATGAAGTAAACAAACATTTTAAATGCAGAATCGTTAGCAGTTACTGCTAAGTAGAGCGCACGTGTTAAAGAAAGGCAGGGCATCATTAAACCCAGGCAGGTGTGTGGGTGAGGGGGGGATTTGGGGGGGGGGG
>JAQMYL010000016.1:17811280-17828076 GCA_030014365.1 Clarias pachynema | reverse complement strand
TGCGATTATCGACTTTGGCTAAGTACTGTAATGCTGTGTGTGTGATTGCATTTTAATAAGGTAGGTAATATAGTTGTGTGTGTGTGTGTGTGTGTGTGTGTACTCAAGTTACAGACGAAGAAATAAGAGGACAACACAGTGAATGTGGTTTGGTTTTACACATGCGCCTGTGTGTGTGTGTGTGTGTGTGTGTGTGTGTATGTGTGTGTGTGTGTGGCACGTCCCAAGCGTCTCAGAGTCCACATTAAACTGCCACCTCACTAAATTATTCAGAGCGTTTAGCACTTAGTGGGCCGCCTCTCCTGCCATCTGATTAGGGCTATTAGTCACACGGCACAGAAACAGGTCACACCGGGGAACGGCGACGCTCGAGGAATCGGCGATTTCGTGCGGAAAACAAAGAATTCTCGCCCGTCACTGACTAATAACATCCATATGCTGAAACTCGTCCAACGGCATAAGCACCAGACCGGAACCGTACAGAAATAACACGGTGCCAATGTCCTCTGTAACCTGCGTCAAGGGGGAAGAATAAGCATTTTTACACCACCGTCCACAAAAACAGGTCCAAGAGGACTATCTTTTTTTAATAAGCTAGATGTGGTACTATGTTGTGGGTTGACGGTGAAAGTTTTACTTCAGGATACTTAGTCATTTTACCCCACATGTCCTGAAACATGCACATTCTATCAGGGAAGAAGCTTCATAGATGTGATTCAGTACATTCAGGTCGTCAGCTGACTTCGTTTTGTTGCCACGTTAACGTTGCTGAGTCCAGACCTGAGCGAATGAAGCAACCCCAGATCATAGCGCCATATCTAGAGGCTTATACAGTGGACACTATGCACGATGGGTCCATCGTTTCACGCGCTTCCCCTTGACCTGGAATAGGCTCAATCTGGACTCATTAGATCACATGACCTTTTTCCTATTTCTCCACAACCCAGGTCTTATGCTTCCTACAGTAGCAAACTGAAGCAATTTTCCCCAAATAGTCTCAGTTTTCCTGTATGGACATACAGCTGTTTATTACCATGTCCTGTGAGTTCTCATCATGCTGTGTGTGTGGACATGCGCTTACTTTTACATAAACGTAACTTTTACATAGTTATTACATAACTCTAACTTCATTCGCACCTTCACCAAGCGTTTATCTCCTATAAGTTCTTCCAGGTTGTAAGTGTACATCGGACCGAATTCTAGTAATTTCTCTTTCTTTCTTTCTTTCTTTCTTTTATATATTTATTTATTTACTTGATGCAGGCTAATAATTTTACCCTTCTGGAATGGCGACCGTTATAAAAGTAATCATTAATAATAATAATAATAATTAAAAAGGAAGAATCAAAGACCCTCCTAGCTATGCTTTAAGGATGCTCTTATGAGATCCTCTGTGTCATAAAGAGTAGTTCATTTGATCGATTAGTTTATTAGCCTATTAGTTTTGGTCTACAAGATTTATTATACATAATAATGAAGATTACAGTTTGTCTGTGTAGATATAAAGCAAACACAGAAGAAATCGATCGCTCACAGTTTTATAGTATCTAAGTATTTTTTTTATGCAGCATTCTAAACATTTACGTTCAACATGATGAACGAGTTAAAACGGAACAGAACGACATCCGATTGCAGCATCCAGCTGACTTCTTGGTAGTGTTGTATAATGGTCCTGACAATATCATACTAACTGAAAGCACATCATTTCCCAGAATGAGACATCTCGATCTTTATTGCTCATCCAGATCTTAAAGGAAAAACAAAAAAACAAATGGTTCGGGGATGATTGTTCTTCGCTGCCTGGTGTCCATATGCTCGCTGTTTGAGCCAGAGTGGAACCACCGACCAAACAACTCGAACATAATCTTTCATTAGCAACATTCAGGATTGTTCACTCAGAGCCAAGCACATTTGGTTTTTCTTCTGTTTTTGTATAAGGGCCAAGAAAATAAATAAATAAATAAACTAAAAGAAATGGTGGTGATCTATTTTTATGTCGTTACTTTTCTCAGGGTCGGTATTAAAATAATTGGATGTCTCATCCGTGATAAACCTCTCACGTCAGGATAGTGCTGAATTAATAATTAATTCTCCTCTCTTAAAATTAAAGGTGCAAAGGAAAGGTTGCAGTTCCCGAAAGAACTGGAAAAAAAAAAACTGCCCTTATGTCTACATTTATATTATGAAAGGATTACTCTTTAAAAAGAATAGAGGAAGGTTTTGTGAAATAGTACCACCATCTTTACTGTGAATAAAAGATGAACTAAAGTTAAAGATGAAACCTTCTCAGCAAGATTAGTTTATTGGTTTTGTTCGCTAAAGTTTCGTCATTAGGAAAGGATGGGTGATGCGAATTTCAAAGTTTCATGAATACTCTGGCTCTACAAACACTGTCCCAACATTCTGGGCATCAAGAGGAACGGTGGAGACTCTGGAGTGGCTGTGCACAAATATGACCTTCATGAACGAGTCATCATCAGAAAACTTTTCACGTATCATCACCACAAAATTCAGCATCACAAAGTTTTCAAGTGAACATCTAAACAAACCTGATGCTTGTATGAAGTCTTGGTCTCAACGAGCAAAGGTGTGTTTGGGGGAAGAAAAAAAAAGGATGATAATAAAGGAACACTTGTATAATTGTTAAGCGCAGACGTGGATCGATCATGCTCGGGGCTTGTGTGGCACGGGGAACATTTCTCTGGTGAAGGGAACAATGGATTCAATTACACAGGCGCAAATTCCAGAAGCAAACATCATATCTTTTGTAAAAAAAAGAAAAAAGGCTAAAGATGAAAAGACGGTGGCTTTCAATACCAGGATAATGATCCTAAACAAACCTCAAAATCTAAAATGGACCGTCTCAAGAGGCTTCAGTTGAAGGTTTCAGCACGACCCTCACCTCATCGAAAATCTGTGAACAGACCTTAAAAGAGCGCACAAAAAAAAAAAGGAATCTGATTGTACTTGGTGTCTTTTGCAAGGGCATGAAAATAACTATAAAACTCTTAACTGGCTACAAAAAGCATTTACGGTACAAGCTGTGATACCATGTGGGCTTGGGGATGTGCCCAAACTTTTGACCAAGGGTGGCCAAACTTTTGCACGCTATTGCCTGTGCATTAGGTGTGTATACATTGTCCCGAAAGTGTTAAAGTAACCTGCAGTATTGCTCGTACAAATTGGAAATAAAATCACAGTGGAGCATCTGTGAAGGATCAAATGACCTCAACTACTCGTGGAAAACTAATGCCGTCCAAATACAAAGCTTATGTCAGTTATACAGTAGTGCAGTGGAGGGAGAAGCCATTTGGATAATCATGTGTGTGTGTGTGTGTGTGTGTGTGTGTTGTAATTTGACCTATTTCTGTCATTTAAGTATGACCAAGTGCTTGGGTTTGTTTCTCTGGATAACTTCACTGCACACAGATCCATTATTGCTAGACAAGGGGGTAAAAATCGATTCAGTGATGAATTACAATTCTTTTGTGTGGCGATTTATGTATCGGCACACTGAATTCAAATGATATATATGCATATATATATTTTTTATTTGATTTCAAATTTGTATGTTTGCATTTGTGTTGTAAAATGTTGCTGTTCCTCTACGGTCCTGCAGGTGGCGCTCTCTAAACTGTTCATACGGCACAGTGCCCAAAGTATGTTCAAAATCTGAAAGAAAAAAAAGATATATTTACAAAATATTGGCACGTATAAGATGGTCCCCAGTGATTCCCGTCCCTGATCGTTGCATTTAGTCGTCTCTTCAGGAAGCGCCCCCTGTTGGTTAGCTTTGTAGTGCCAAGCTCGGGATCGATGTGCTGTTTGTGTTGCTGTTGTTGTTGAATGACGGACATTTTAAATCCGGTATCATGTGAGTGGCGATCTGAGTAAGGACCAAAGGTTTTGAGTGGTGTGTGTGTGTGCGTGTGTGCGTGTGTGTACGTGTGTGTGTGTGTGTGTGTGTGTGTTGCTCTAAGGTTTAATCCTCCTCATCCAGAAGCCCTTCAGAAAAACAGAGGCGAGCTTAATTAAGGCGGTCATCAGCATTGCTAATTAGCCGCGTCCCGTCAAGGCTCCGGCGCTAATCTACCAGCGAGCGCTCGTTCGGCTCTCTCGCATGTGCTCATCCTTGAAGTGGAAGGAGACCGAGCGGAAGCGAGAACTAGAAAGAAAGAAGGAAAGAAGAAGAAGAAGAAGAAAAACAAGGACAATAAGCCGAGGTTGTTTTTACTCTAAGTCACAAATTAAGCCGATGATTTCTGTGCAAGGATCTGCATGTCTCTAAGAAGACCTTCGCTTCTCTGGAGAGAGCTTTGGGTTTTATTGTTGTTGTTTTTGTATTTTTTTATTTTATTTTTTTATTTATTTATTTATTTCCGTTTCAAGGCGTGTGAAAGTTCACACTGAAATCGACCTTGAGCTGGAAAACATCAGAAGGCAGAGGACGGAGCGTGACTCAATATTGATTCCTAGAAGCTAGTTTCAGTGACTACTCTTTGTGTGTGTGTGTGTGTGTGTGTTTTTTTTCCTCTCATTCCCTCTCTCAGATATTTATTTATTTATTTATTTGTTTTGTTGCTTCGAGTCAATTTCTTGGACACACACACACCCAGACACACACTCGTACGTCCTGTTAATGCATTTAGCTCTCGTCTAAAGCAGGTAGAGTGCGCTGTTTGCCCTGTGCTCATACTCCTAAATTGCTTTCATGCTTAACTGAGGGTGTGTGTGCGTGCGTGTGCGTGTGTGTGTGTGCGTGTGTGTGTGTGTGCGCGTGTTGGCTCCCTCTCGCTCCTCTGACTATCGTCTCTGCCACGGTCATCAGCACCAAAGCGACTGGCAGAAAATTAATGAACGGCCTACTGCTTATGGGAGCACAGCACTGGGCGGGCGGCTCCTCTCTGTGTGTGTGTGTGTGTGTGTGTATGTGTGTATGTGTGTGTGTGTGAGCAGCCCTGGAGCCCAGGCTAATGAAAGTGTCCGCTCCTCTTCTCTCTTCCTCGTGTCTGGCTGACTAAATGAACTGTTCTGTGCAGGAACGCAGAGAAAAGGAGTTCATTTAGCAGGCAATGACAGTCAGAGGCCCGGGTCAGACTCAAAGCAGCACACACACACACACACACACACACACACACTTCCATCTCCTCTTTCTTCACCTCTCTCTCTAACTCTCACATTATCCCAGTCTCTTTATCGTTCAGCTCTTTCCACGTCTCTCTCTTTCTTTCTTTCTCTCACATTCGCTTCAGTATCGACTACGACTGAGCTTCACTCTGCAGATTTTCTCCAATATTCTTCATATTTTTCATGTTTAAATAAAACAATCATTCGTTGTTTTTTTTTATCATCTTATTTTAATATTCCTTTGATGTAGGAAACAAACAACAAAAAAAAGCTTTGTGTTTAAATGTATGGTATCCTTTATCTCTATTCTGGCAATTTTCGATCTTAAAAAAACAAACCAAATACAGCTCTTGTTCATTGTTATCTACAGTATATTCATTTCAAATTAGTACATTTTGTATTCAGCGCGTATCGTGAATACGACTCCAGGCTGGGATTTACCCACTGCTAATACAGCCTGCATGAATAAACAAGACAAGCGAAGAAATAACATGAAACTAAGATGAAATAATAAGTGCGTTTCTAGACTTTGGCAGGGTGGTGGCGTAGCGGTTAGCAGGGTCGAGGGTCAAGATTTTCCCAGCACTCGCAGGGTTTCCTCCAGGCACTCCGGTTTTCTTCCACAGTCCAGATACATGCAGTGTAGATTAGGGATGTCAATTCAGTTCAACAAAAGCAACAACAACAACAACAATGTATGACTATAATACTTTCATTTTATACCTTTTTTTTTGTTTCTTATAATGGATCGTGTAAAAGAAAAAACATTATGAAGCAAAGTGCAAAAAATCTCTCTCAAAACCATGACTGTTGACATAATAAAAAATGCGCAGTGGTAAAGTGCTCGCCCTATCATCCGGAGATCGCGAGTTCGGTTCCCGGGTGATGCTGTAACCTCTCGCAGCCGGAGGCCTAGTGAGAGCTGATTGGCCGAGTTCTCTCAGAGGGGAGGGATGAGAGGTACTTCGTGCTCCAACATTAATCTCACGGCTCTACAGCCAATCAGGGGCGTCTGTGAGCTCACGAGAGTGGATAGCGCTGTCCTCCGAGTGTGTTACGCCGCCCCCAACGGTGCGCGAGCGAGCAGTTCGAAAAGATGCGGTCGGAGGAAACACGTGATAGTCTTCGGCCCTCCCGACTGAGTGGTAGTAGTAACCTTAATGTGGCAGCGCCCTCTAGTGACGGGGAGGAATTGGACACGGCTGAATTAGGGAGAAAATCAGGGGGGGGGGGGAAACAAGGTTGTCTTGGCAACAGGAGTGTAACTACATATAAACAGAACCCTCTGTTAATAACGCATGGAAAAACACTGTTTATTCACCACGCCTTGTGCCCTTTGTGCAAGTTTCCTGCGATCCCAGGTTTCAGGTGACCTCGTGACCCTACACAGGATTAGCAGTTGATCACTGGTTTTCTGTTCCTGTTCTCCGTGTGAGAGATTTGGCTCAATGTTCAACAACAGGATGGTATTTTACCAATAAATCAACATATCATGCTGTAGTAGTCGTATAATGAACGATCGATTAATATCCTAAAACAATAAAGAATATCTACCTATAAAGGTTTCATTTTGACTTCTTTGGCTTTCCACTCTCTCCAGGCCATTTTTTTCTTTTTTGTACCTTTGGGCTTTCCACTCTTCCATCCGCTCTTATTTTCCTGTTCTTGTTAACACTCACTCCATCTTAAGACGGGTTAGCTGTGGCTGCTTCTCATTTCCACCGCCTTATTTAAGCTCTTTGTTTTCTTCCTGCTCCTCGTGAAGTCTCGCATGCTTCACAGCAACGCTAAGCTATATTTTTCCCGGCTCTCGCTTTTTCTCTCTCTCTCTCTCTCTCTCTCTCTCTCTCGCCAGTTGGTTTTGAATGTTTTCTGCCTGTTTTTTCTTTTTTTTTCTTCTTTTGTTTTCGGGTTACTTTTGTTTAATATGTCTGCCATGATAGTGATCATGATCGTGATAATAAAAGCCCTAATATCGTTTCGCAATTAGATCCTGTGCCTCATTTATTTATTTATTTATTTATTTATTTCTCTATTTGTGTAGGTGTCGTTCTGTCTTTCGGTCAGGCGTACCTCATCCATCAGGCCGCGTTTCTCTTCCAGCTGGATTGCATGAATCTGTCTCCATCTGTCAAACCGGTTAACATACATGATGGGCACACGGTCGTAGCACAAAACCTCACCTACAAGCAAACACACACACACACACACACACGCACATACACACAGTGCAAATTTTTCATGGCCTGGACCTGACAACTAGAATTCATTTGCATTAAAGAGAGAGATAGAAAAAAAACAACAACAACATAGAAGCTCGAGTCATGAAAGAAAAAAAAAAAAAGGTTTGTCTTCTTAAAGAAGAGGCACTCGAAAGCCCGTGCAGGAACGAACGGGCTAAGAAGGTTAGCAGAGTTCACACCCGGCTTCAATCCTCGTCTCAGGGGAAGGACCCTGGAAGTGACAAGAACATTATCTCTGAGCTGTGTAATTCGTAGGGCTGCTCAGCGCCGCGCCGCTCCAGCCGGAGGACCTGGAGAGGAGCTGTCAGGCTTGGCAGGCTAAATTTGATGCGAATCGGCAGGCAGATTATGGATGTGGCATTTGGGCTCCTGGCAGCGGTTCGTGGCCGTAGCATGGCACATCTCCGAGCCAAGCTGAGTGACACCTCTAAAGGCGCGCGGTGCTTTTCACCTGACACTCAGAGGCCACCTGGAGCCTGGATCTTCACACGCTTCACAGACACACACACACACACACAAACACCTCGTTTATCACGACCTATTTTTCCTTCGCATGCTCGCTTTATTCTTTTCATTTCCTCTCTTCCCCATCTTTTTTTTTTACATTTTTTTATTATTACCTAATTGTTTTGTCACATGCTTTTCCTCTCAGGGGAGATTCTCAAAGTGTGCCAAATACATTAATAACGTTCCTGAGGTTCCACACACACACACACACACACACACACACACACCTGTCTTCTTAAGCACAAATCTTGCCCTTGTGCTTTCCTGCTTCACTTTTGCAATCTTCTGCGTCTTTTTATAAGTAGCTCATGCAGATCAAAGGAGGCACAGGGATCGATTAGCGTTCGCGAAGAGAAAGAGCCGAGCGGAGAAAGAGGACGAGAGCTGGCGTAATGATGCATGTTTAGTGGGTCGGATCGCTTCCAGGCACCTCATACTTCTCTCAACCGCCCGCTGCGCCGCACATCCGGCTGATGGTTTCACTCACGGTCCTAACATGCCCTGACCGTGACGCGCGTGTTAGCATACCGCAAGCCGGCCTTGGACAATCGCAAGCGAATATCTTTTTACACAGATCCGATTAGTTTCGAAGCGATTAACCAATAACATCTCTGCCTCGCTGACTCCGACACGTCTCGCTCTCCCTCCTTTTTAAAAATTTTTTTTTTATTTTAGTGAGAAATATCCGAAGCGGGGTAATATCCAGAGATGCCATTTCAGTGTGCTTTCAAAGTGTTTTTGATCCTCTCGAGCGACTAAAGTGGTGGTCAGCGTTAATCTCGTCCCCCCCCCCCTCCCGATCGATCCCAGCGTAGTGAAACCGTAGCCAGGCCGAGACGTCTTCGCAGAACCCGAGGCGGCTGATATTGAGATCCGTGATCAATAGGTACATCGGAAAAGCTTTTAGAACAACTGTAGAGTTTGAAAGGCATTATGGAAGTGATGTTTTCTGCGTTACGGAGAGAGAGAGAGAGATTCGGGATGAGTCAGGGTTGTTAAAGTTACCGAAAAAATAAATAAGATGTAATACAACAGTATGCTGGTATTAACACTTCTGAAACCGAAATCAGATGAACAGTAGGTGCGAATAGCGTCGACTGGCTGAACGTGGGAGACGGCAGCTGGCTGGAAAAGACTGAGCGCCCGTCCGTCCTCAGGAGTGCGTAACGCGAAACATGCCGACCCAGAATCTCGAAAAACAGATGGAACCCCCAAGAATCCCTTCACTGCTCAACTACACACATCAACCAGTAAAGTCTGACTGTATGAATAAATTCGAATCATCGAACTGGGTGTCCAGAACTGTCGCCTCGCACCTCAAGGTTGGGGGATCACATCTCGCCTCCAGTGTGTGTGAGAGGAGTTTGCATGTTCTACCTGTGGTTGGTGGGTTTCCTCTGGGGTAAACCAGTTTCCTCCAACAGTCCAAAGACATGCAGTCTTGGCGTTTCCAGTTTGCCTCGAGTGTGTGTGTGTGTGTGTGCTTGTGTTCCTTATGAAGAGTTGGCACCCCATTCAGGTTGTATCCCCCGCCTTATGCCGCAGGTTCTCTGGCCTCCTGTGACCCTGTACAAGGAAAAAGCAGATGGAAGGATGATACTGAAACTGAGTACAGTACCAGAACAAAGAGTGCGTTTATAATTTATAATCAATAACAAGGCAAATAAAGTTGTCTCCTGATGGCTGAATGGAAACGAGCACATTTATTAACTCTTTCCAATAGATTCCTCTTCGCTCTCATGTTGATGTCCGAGATCAGGGTTTCCAGTCGGGCCAAGAAGCCAAGGCTCTAAGCCCCAACAACAGGACAGATGAGCGAGCCGGCCGAGCTTTATTCGTGTAACACCTCAGTCAGCATGGGCTCAGTCCACCAGTACTTAGCAAATCAAAGAACAGGGTCGAGCATGAAGAGAAATCAATGGGGGAGAGCGCAGCGCATTTATCAGCCAGATGCTGGGAGACGGAGACGGGAGGCGTCCCGCCGCGGGGGGAGACCGGCGTTCTGAACTTTACTAATTGGAGGAGGGGAGAAAGTCTAGGGGTGATGGATGGAGTGGAACTTCAGCGTGATTGGGCTCTAATGGATGATACGGCTACACTCGCTGACTGGGTGCCCAGGGCTTCAGAATTACTCCACAAACACACACACACAAACATGCATATATATACACACACACACACACACACACACACGGAGCTGAGTATAACTACACACTGTTATAGGCAGGAATCCTTGGCATTACTCAAAATACAATCTTCCCTCAGGTTTTAGTTCCTGCAAGCACTTTGTTTCCCTTATTTTGTTTTTGTATTCACTCCCTCTGTGTGTGTGTGTGTGTGTGTGTGTGTGTGTGTGTGTGTGTGTGTGTGTGTTATTTTCCACACTCTATTCTCCGCTGCATCTATCTCATTATGGTGATGCTGTTTCTGCAGGGACTGTAAATGAAGTGTTAATCTCTTCCCTCATCAATCCGCGTGCCTCCGTGAGCCCCGGCTCACTCCCTCTCACTCCCGCGATTCTGATGACTGGCACTTTTGCTTGTTTTTAAGCAAGAAGAGTTCGGCTAAATTGAATTTTAATGGATCGCACTTCCCAAGCGGGAGGCGCGATCCATTATTTGACGGCCGCCATCCCGCCAGCCGGCTTGCTTTTGATTTATGGAGAGAGGGACGCCGGGGTCAAAGGTCAAGCGGATGGCGCAGAGAGAGAGAGAGAGAGAGCACCTACTGTAGTAGACAAAATCCACGGAGACTTTTAGCAGGTAAAAAAAAAAAAAGGAGGCATGCCGGATTAAAAGAAAGAAACACGCAGGAGGACACGCTGCGAGTTTCTCGTGTCTTTCCCGAGTCCTCTTTGGACAAACAGCGCGTCTCAGACTGACTGAAAGCGACTCTTATCTTTCTTTCTTTCTTTTTTCTTTTTTTAAAGGCCAAGCTTTCCATGTCAGCTCCTCTGCCTGACACGCCCCGACGGAAATCTGATAAACATCAGATCGTAAACACAATGTCCGAGACGGTGTTAAGAGCATGACACCGCTTGTTAGCGTAAAGACCGCGACTAATACAGATTATACTTTAAGATGTCAGATAAAGAAAAAGAAATCTGCCGTTTGTAGTTTATTTAGCACATGAAAAGTGTTAGACCAGCTCCAGCGCTGAATCTTTTGCATAGATTCTACTTTTTTTTTTTTTTTTTTTAAGTGTTTTATGTTGTTTACTAAAGCGACATTTCAGTTTAAAAAACAAATAACGTCTACAGTCCCCCGCCAGAGCATCTAATACCGACTTGCTCGACTTGCCGCGCCGTCTGATTTCCACAGCATTCCACCCCTACGAGCACTCGGTCATTACTCATGCACGGCATCATCTCTAAGAAATTAGATTGAATTTTCTAGGTGGGAAATCGGTCCTTGATGTATTTCTTCAGTCATAAGAGCGGCATGATCCGGTAGGAGGAGGTCAGCAGCCTCAGGCTCGGACTGGACATAACACCTCTAAGCTCCTCTCTGAGGGCTGACAGATCGTGTAGCGCTTAATGATCTCGTTTTGTTTAGAGCACAGGCGTAATTAACACGGTGACTCCGAGCCCAGCTGTGCCGTCCGGAGTTGCACAAGTTGATCGCCTCACCTGGAACCGAAGGTCCAGTCTAATTAAAAGTCGAGAGAGAGAGAGAGAGAGAGAGACCTTGACCTAATGGTAGCCAGTGTTAACTCTGCAGCAGGAGTAGAGTGAGATAAAAGATACCAGGACAGACTCTGCTAGAATGACAAGCTCTGTGATTGATTAATTAATGTCGGTCGTCTCTAGAGAACGGGATCGTCCTTGAATAAAAAGATTAGATATTTCTCTAGATCAGCACTAAAGGCAAAGGGGGGGCCGGTCGTACAAGCTGAACGTAATCCTCATCGTAAAAAAAGACTTGTACGCCAATCAGACATAACATGAACCGCCGTGGTTTTTGGTCCCACTTTTTTTTTCCCGCCAGGCCTCTGAGGGTGTGCCGTGGTGTCCGGCACCAAGACAGACGGATCATTTAGGTGCAGTGGGCTGCAGGGCTCTCGTGGAAATGGTACGTGTTTTATCCGGCACAAGCCATGAGTGTTTGATCATGGAGTTCGGAGGCCTAGGGCTCTTTGCCGGAAAGAAGATCAGCGTCATTCAGTTCAAGATCAAGATGCATCAATGAGAGATGCGGCTTTTATGTTTCTAGTCGTCGTTATAACCAAACAGATTTCGAATGCCGAGCGTCGAAACATCCGTACACAGTGATTACACTGTATATTATACAAGATCGAAACTAGGTCACTTGGCACAACCGTTAAAAGTTTCAGTGGTTCGGAAAACTATTAACTTACATTCAAACTAGGCTACTTTTGATCTGCTGGTGCAACTGGCTGCAAGGCTATGAACAACAACGTCTATACACAGAGCATGAAAACACCGAGAGATAATAATACTGCTAATAATACCACAGCGAGACTATGGGATTTTGGGGAGAAAGGTCCCAGGGTAATCCGGATAATCACTGAACTTCTGTGTTTTTTTTTTGGACTCATAAGCACTGATAATCAGATGGGAGATGGTCTCTTTATTTGCGTTCATTTGTGTATTATTAAATCAATTTATTTTTAGTCCCCGTCACCCCCACCCCTCCTTTTTTTTTTTTTCCTTTTTAAATATAATACCAATTTTCTCCCGATTTAGTCGTTGCCAATTCCCACACTAGAAAGTCTCTAACCCTGCACGGCGTATCTCTGCCAGTCTAAAACCAAATCAGTATTCATTTTCAATCAATCCCAAATTTCATTTCTGCTCTTAACCAAAGGAAGGTGCATAAAAAAGCCAATCAGCCAATCATGAGGCGTATTATTAGCTTGGCACAAGCAGGAAAGCTTTGCATCTGTTAAATGCTGCAGGACATTACAGACGGCAGCTGTTCTTTCTAGTCCAGCCAGCACAGTCTGCATTCACACAGCATCTCATAACTTAACGCACCGTTTCTGGATCAGGGCGTTTTACGTCAGCATTTGTTAATGAAGTCCCAGGTGGCCAGCTGGGGTAAAAAAAAAAAAAGAATTCTCCGCAGGCCTGTTTGGTGTGCGTCTTTTGTTCTTCCGTGTTGTCAAAAAAACAGCAACTCATTTAGTTGTAGCGCTCTGAAATTCTCAGTGCAGTGCATTCTCAGAAGAGTGCAGTTCCTCAAATGTCCACTGGGGGCCGGATCTTAAAAGCGAATCAGTCCGCATGGACCTCTGCGTTAAAATGGCCAATTGTACAACAGAATACCTGTTTACATTTTATCAAAAGATCTATATATATATATGTATAGTCTCCAAGGCGAGATTTTCCGTTCACAACAACTGTACAGGGATGAAGTTTTATGTACCTCATCAGATAAAATCATATTAATCCATAAAATTAGGCGTCAGTCCCCTAACTCTCTCCTATGCATCACGGAACGACAGGTAGGGTACAGATGATGGAGCTAAAGCTAAGCTAGCTAGCTTGTGGTAACTATGGTAAGTAGACATGTTCCAACCAACACCCAGGTGCCATCTTTTTAACCCATTAATGGATTAACCGGTGTTTAGGCGGGGTCAGTTCCTGCCAAGATGGCGACAACCGGAGCTCCCTTCAAAACTGCTTTTTCTAGGTGGCATCACAGGGTTCGTCCAGTTTATGGTGATACCGAGGTGATGGGGTAAAACAAAACTTTAACCTTTTTAAATTAGTTTATTTGGAAAGAGACATGGTCGAATAATGTTAGCTTGCTGAAAAAGAATAAATTATCATTAGCACCTCGTGTTTATATCTGTGTATAATCTGTTGCTTTGTTTTACCCCGTTTTTTTTTTAAGTTTCAGGTCAATTACTGGCCCATGAGATGATTTTAATTTAGAGCCTGGATTCATGGACTACTGGGCTGAATTATTAGGCCCTCACTTAATCCCTTGAGCCGAGTTTATTACAGTTTTGTCACAGAAACTACAGACTCCAGCCAAACTATTAAAGCTATTCCGTTTCTTCTTCTACATGAGCGTTATTTACTCTTAAGCAGAACGACTTGAACGTATAGCACAACAAGCATGTGTTTACTATCGGAGGTCACCAACAGATGGAGGGAGAGTTTTTTTTTTTTTCCCCCTCTAAGATATTTAATATACACACTTGATCTCCGTGTTCTAGGACCTTCCCTCTGGCTAAGAAGGCTAAACACACTAAGTGCAGATGTCGCAAGATGCTGATTGCTTTGAGGGCTGTTAATCGAGCGAAGACTAGAGTAGCATTCATTATCTCATTACAGCAGAACCCCGCCTCCTCCGCCTTCGCCGACTGGAATTAACTCAAATGGAGTGTTCTTCAGTCGCAAGCTGCACGTTAGCAGGAATCAGGCGTCGCCAGTGGCTGCATCGGGTCACAACTGATGCGAATGAAATCACACACGATATTACAGACATCGGTCTGCCTTATATATACTGTAGAGCTGGGAAGTATTTTGGGATGATCTTAATCATACAATTAATTGTTTTCTTTTGTTTTCTTTGTCACATTGGTCTTAAAAGGAAGGGAAGCATGCAATGCCGTCATGTCTGAGTGTCTCCGTCTAAGCAGGCCAGTCAATGAGATTAGTCCTCATGTCATTTATCTTACTTAGTCGAATAAGATTAATTAAAAAAGCTTTCATTACAAGTGAAGTGTGTTTTTGGACGTGATTGATTGTCTCGATGCTGATACTCTTCAATCCGCGTCCTTGGAATGATTTCCGAAATTTTTTCCCTGACTCAGTCGATTTGCTTGTTGCATTACTCTGTCAAAAAGCTTAAAAAATATATAATAATAATAATAATAAATTCCAGTTCAGTTATTACGATGCCCTGGTCTCAGAATCTCATCGCGAATAACCTCTCATGTTTTCTTGTTTATATAAGCAACAGCTTTATTGACTCCGGTGTCCAGCTAACTGACCTTTAGCGACGCCTGAAGCGATCAGGGTCAGCCGTATCCTCGCCCGTCTTCATCCTCGCCGTCCTACACCTTATCATCGTCAAGCAATCCGGTGTCGCATAGTAACCATCGCCGCCTTCAGCGAGCCAACGAATTCCGTTAGATCATTAGCATTTTCAATATCTTTCAAACAAGTGCGCGGTTTCAGGCCCTGACTGGTGGCGTGGGAGGGAAAGCGTGTCTCTGAGAAAGAAAAGCGTTGTTCAATAAATGAGTTTTTGCCAACGGGGCTACAATTTCTGGATATTTATTGCACTTTTACTTGTGCTTCCTCTTCTTCTTTTTCTTCTTCTTCTTCTTCTTCTTCTTTTTTTTTTTTAAATTTGCCGAATGTTTAGCTGCTTTTGTTTTCCCTCCGTAACTCAGTTAAGCCCTTTTTGAAGTGTTGCTAGAATTAGATTTCCTCTTATTTTGCTCAAGGGGCTTTCATTATGTTTTATTTATCTGAGGAAAAGAGAAAACCCAGGACAATAGCGAATAATGAACAAATAGAATGCAGTCATATGTGCGGTCACGTAAGGTTGACAGATATTAGTATATTTAGATTTGTAAGGATTTACTTAAGGAATGAATTCGCCTGACCATCTTTAGCGCTAGTAGTTTATTGCGCATTTCAGTGGTAGAGTAGCTCTTGAGTCAGGATTTCGTCATGTTAGCATTAGCGTGCTGCTTAGCCAGGTGTTGCATCATGCACGAGCTTAACTTCTACATCTTGACCAGGGCTGTTCAGCGGTGTGAGGTGATCTTTATCCTCAAAGGCTTTCGAACATGCTTTTTATTACTTTACATTTAGCACGTTTAAGTCAAACCGGGACTTTGTGCAAAATAACAAAACACAGTTATGAGAATAAAAACTCACTTTATTTCTCTATATTATCCCCTGATACACTAAGGCGCCCATCCCAGCGTTTCACTAGTGCTTGAATACCATCACGGTACACACGGGGTCCAGGATCGGACTGCCTGCCTCACGACCGAAACGCTGGCCTCCCAGGAACATCTGGTCATAACTCCTAGCCGAGTTCCTGTAATGTGCAAGTGGCCTTGGTTGGTAGTATGATGTCATGCGTTGTTGTACAAAAACAGAATGACTTTGGTGATTCTTCCGCATAAAGGGGGTTTTTACTCGCCTAACTCAAATCAAAGGTCCCGGTTTGATTCGAACGCCCACAGTGCATACAAAAATCACAGATTAGGCAGGGTTTGCTATAGCACGTTGTTTGCCATCTTAACAAAACACAGCAGGAGCACCTGTACATCCACGCAGTTATATAGTCAGCCATATGGCAGCAACACAATGCATTATGTCATACAGATACAGATCACGAGCTTCAGTTAATGTTCACTTCAGGATGAAGGAGAAAAAAAAGTGAGATCTTAGTGACTGACTGTGACTTGGTTGTGGGTTCCAGATGGTTTTAGTATTTCAGAGATCTGGGCCCGTATTCACAAAGCTTCTTAGAATTCTCTCAGAATATTCTCCTATCTTAGCCTAAAAAGTCCTAGCTGGAAGTCTTAGACTAAAAAGAAAACTTCTTAGAGCAACTCTGTGTAAGGAAAGTACAAAAACCTTAGTGAGGAGGAGGTGTGGTTGATCGTGTTGCTAGGGATGATGCAGCAATTCAAGGACTGTGATTGGTTGATAAAAAATAACCTCTGACCTCTGTAAAGGCCTTGAAATGCGCTTTTTGTGAAAATAGAATACATGATGATAGAACAGTGAAATCATAATTTTTGCATATAAAGAAATTGTATATGTTAATATAAATATCTTAAAGTTAATTAAACAGCCAAATGTTGAAAATGTGTCTACTTTTGAAGCAACCGATTTCCACATAGTAGTTACTATATTTATGTTCTTACATTTATTTATCACACTGATTTTATTACTTGTAATCCATTTCAGATTGATGG
>JAQMYL010000016.1:17756985-17792110 GCA_030014365.1 Clarias pachynema | reverse complement strand
TGCAAGTTTACGTAGTTAGAAAAGTGCGAATCGATTCACGTAACTGATTTGTGCAACAAAAGTTGAATTCAGTTGCATAACCTATTAAATCACACAGCTCTGTTAGTAATGTTGGACTCCTGGAATTTTGTAGATTTCTTTTGCAAAATTAAGTCAAAGTTAATTATTGGCAAATATTTACCAGTTATTCAGGAGAAATGTTTCCAGTATTTTTTTATTTTTTTTTTGGCAGATTTTTTCTAATTTCTTTTCTTTCTTTTTGAAAGTATAGAAAGACTTAAAACATGGCATAAATTTGCCAAAAGAGAAAAAAGCTTAACCCATATTTTATCCAGTATTTTTAACCCCTCCGGCAAGCCCTGGTGTGCATCCATCTTTCTTATAACTGTACTGATTTCCAATTAATTTCGCTGCAGTTATTAAATCATTCATCACACCTGCAGAATAATATAAGCTCTCTCTCCTAAAGCAGTGCTTCACACTCACAGGAGGGTGTGTAAAGGATTCTAGTCACACTGACTGTAGTGAAATATGTTCTTTGTGCATGAAAAGCAACAAATGAAGCTACAAAAAAGACTACACACCTTCAGTGTAATGTCTTCTGTACTTTCTGAGTGTTGGATTGGAGCAGTAGTGGTCCAGTTTGCATCGCTTGTGTTGTTTTGCTTCTCTTCCTCTAGGCCTCCTAAAGGGTTTAAGTGAAATCACCCTTACCTGACCAGGTCTAAGAGTAAATAGACATAAGCACTGCCCCTGGATTTCCTGGTTTCTGCCTCAGACACACAGGTTGGTGAAGTGGATTTGTGGTCTGACTGGGGTGGAAAGGTTCTACCGATTTCAACCTGTGATGGGTCTCCAGGTTTTATCTCCAGCTGGCCTCGCAATCAGAAACAGGCGTTCTTTAATATCATGACAGACACGTCTCTGTACCCCGTCTCGTCGTTTGGCGCCGCTGCAAGCAGAAGAAAGAGAAAGAGCGAGCAAAACAGAGAGTCTTTTTCCAAGGCCTTTATCCAGCTGCTCTGATAAGAGAAGCACAAAGTAAATGAACACACACCTGATGGAAGCAGCGGAGCCCAGACACAAACACACAGCCCTACACGCTGGGCATCAGAGATAAGAGATGGCATTGATGAATTGAATTTTATTTCCCATCAGCCTTTGCCTCTATAAGAAGCGCTTTGTGGAATATTACCTGATGGGAAAATAGTTTGGGGTAGACGGTGACGCAGCTCAATACGTGCAGCAAACACACATCACGTGAATATTCCCAGTAATGTTCATGTACATCTGCTTCAGGCGGCCGTCAGTAAGCGCAGTACTGTAGATGGACAGATGTGGGAGTGATGGCTGCTGTGGAAAGGAGGAGTGAAGCAGTTTCTCTCATAGAGCATTGTGTGATGACGTTAAGCGAGTGAACATGTGCTTATCTGCTGCATTCTTACTTCAGAGATGCAGAAGTGTTCTTAAAGCAACAGGCCCCGTTCCGTTTCATTCCACTTTCCTTCCCATTTTCCCATCTTTTCCTTCTTTCACTTTCCTGTTCATTTCGCGTTTCTTTTTTTTATTTCCCTTCTTTTTGCCCTTACTTTCAGTTTTCCTTTGCATCCTTTCCATATTTGTCTATCCATCCCATTCCTTTTCTTTCCCTTCCACCGTCCTTCCATTATTTCTGTAATATCCTTCAGTTTTTTCCCCTTTTCTTTACATTTTCACTTCAATTCCTTTACTATCATTTGCTTTTTATTTTATTCCCCTTTTCCTGTCTCCCCTTTCCCTTTAATTTCCATTGTTTATCTTTCCTTTCCCCTTCTTTCCTTTTGCCATGCATTCCCTTCCCATTTTCATTCCACTTCCCTTTCCTTTTACATTTCATTTTGATCCCCTCCTTTTTCTATTTTCATTTTCCTTTCCTTCCCTTTTCTTGTCTTTTATTTCCTTTTTCATTTCAATTATTTATCCTCCCTTTCCTTACCTCTCCTCACATTTCTTTTACCTTTTAATTTTGATCCTTTCCTTTCACTTCCTTTCACTTTTCATTTTCCTATTTAATTTTTTTTTCTTTTCCTTTTTTTAACTTCCAGCCAATCAGGGTGCAGGTTAAAGGACAGGGGAACAACACATGAATGATTCTTAGTTTCAGTCTTGTTACTCAAAGATTATAAGGAGACTTACAATGTTAAATTAAGAAATAAAATGTAATATATTTTTAACAGTGCAGTTGCAAACGTGTGACTAACAGAACATGCCACGATGCCAATGTTCCATACATGAAGGATAACAAAAAGACAAACATAGTTAAAAGAATGTATTTTTCCAAAATTGTGTTAAAACTATGTTTGTCTTTTTGATGATAATAATAATAATAATAATAATAATAATAATAATAACACAAATTAGTTTGTTCCTCATAATTTTTATCATTAAGTAACGGTATCTTAAGTGTCTTAAGCACGACTCTGTGTGTGTGTGTGTGTGTGTGTGTGTGTGTGCGTGTGTGTTACCTTTATGTCCGCCACCAACAATTAGTTGCATAAATATTTGAAATTTCAGATCAAATCACGTTATTGTCCAGCCATAGTGTGTGTGTATTTTGTTTATTGTGTTACTGAAAGTGCGTAGAAAGTGCGACCGCTGAGGTCATATTTGATAATCAGGTACAGAACACACACAGACACACACTTGAGGAAGCACAGAGAGTGACAGGGAGGAGGATGGAGTGATGGAGAGAGACGCAGAGGAATGGTAATGCTGTGTAATGTCATGTAATGCCGTGTTGCCAGGTTTTGAGCTGAAGACTCTGGATGAAGGATTGGAAACAAATTAGTTCTGAAACTCCTGGATGAACAGATGTGCTTTTACTCCTCCTGTAAAATTACTCCAGCTCTTTTAACATCCATCTTGTCTTTCGCTGAGCGTATAAAGCTTCCTTTCTCTCTACGCCTGTCCTTCTGTCATTCTTTCTGTTTTTCTCCAACACAGTCTCTTTTTAATTTCTTGTTACTTGTAAATACACACATCCCCTCTCTCTCTGTCTCTCTCTCTCTCTCTCTCTCTTCGTCTTTGTCTTTTGTTGCCTATTATCTCATCATTTCCTCTCTCGTTTCATCATTCTCTTGCTTTCTGTCTCTTGCTCTCGCTCTCGCTCTCTCATATTTCTCTCTCCATCACTCTATCTTTGTCTCTTAATGTCTCTCTCTCTATGTCCAGATGTCTCTCTTTCTCTCTCACACACACACTCACTCCATCTATAAGTCTTTCATGTGTCCCTCACAGTGTTTTACTCCCCCGCTCCGTCTCTCTCTCTCTCTCTCTCTCCCTCCCTCTGCTCCGACATTCTATTAAACCTTCACAGATAACTGATGACTGCCATGCCCGCTCTGCCCGTTTTATTTATTTGCTTATTTATTTGATTTCCGCTTGTTTATTATTGCTTTTCCTGGAGAAGAGAGGGCATGCAGTTGCTAACATAATGTTATATTTCCTTGCCTGTCTTCTGCGCCACCGAAAAACACATCCATTCTTTAAGAGCGGGGTGCTGCCTAGAGGGCAAATAGATGTCATCCCAGTTCTTTGCCGGCTTGATACCATTTTTAATAATCTCGTTGCAGATAGCACCTCGACCCTCTTTGTTTTCTCGAAAGCAATATTTTCCATGTTTTTATGAGAAAGTAATACCCGCAGAATTGAAAAGTGACACACCTAATGTCTCGTTGTTGATTTTTTTCGTTCGTCGCGTACATCAGCGGGGGGGGGAAAAAAGGAGGGAAAGGTTTTGTGTCTTTCTCCAGAGAGACCCAGAGAGAAAGAACAACAGCAGACGGTTTAGGATGCAGTTGTAATAATCAGCATTTATGTATACAGTAAACACTAACGAGATATTATATCATTATTGCGTTTGCTGTTTTTTTTCTTCATTTTTTGAAGAATATGCCATTGTCATAATTAGAAATTTTGAGTGTCTACCAGAAACACTAACAGTTCAGTGATTCTGCTCAAACATCATGTTCACTGATATACAGTGGTATAATGATCTCTTTATTTCTTTAGAAAGTATTCATGAGAATACTCGCTAAATGCGCCATAACAGCACGGATAAATGTAATATATAAATACAATGTAAAGCGTACCGATCCACTTGACTAAATGTCTGTCCCATTTCCCCACACTGCCATGATGTGGCAAAAACCGTAATAAGGAAATTAATCTTAGATGTTAAATATCACGGTGTGACCTTTAAATCGCATGGGGGAATCCCAGACGCCATTTTGTCTCGGAGCAGTTTTCCACTGTATTGGACTGTGAATTCTGTGTTGTTGAGGATTTTTCAAAAATTAGGATTATTCACCACTTTTGACATTTTAGACAGTCTGAAAATATTGTATATAATTGTAAATATTGGTATCTGGTGCACTGCAGCGTCTATATTTTGCACAATACACCTGAGATACGTCTGTGATTGGACCGGAACTGCGATCTGTTTGAATGTTTCGTAAGTCAGCGACCTATTCTAAAAATAAGTATTTGGTTATTATATTTTATAATATAATAACCCCCAATATTTTACTGTTGAATAATGTTTTACTTTTTTTACCTTTTTTTTTTTTTAGAGCTCTCACTTCATCATAAAGCACAATCAATGTTAAAAATTGAACAGAAAACACTTCTTGTTATGTCTCCGATTGGCTGGTGAGGGTGAAACGCGTCACTCGTGTGTGCGCGCAACAGCGCCCCTGATCTACCATCGCTTTTACACACAACTGGTTACAGCCTACGCCGAGTGTCTGTGGTGCACTTGAAGTTCTACACCTCGCTAGTTTTACTCCCTGATTTACAATCTAAGTCACATTTAACCGGCTGCTACATCAGTACTGCAGAGAAACAGGCGTACAGAGATTTGTGGTTTCGTCTCTGACGTACCATGAAAGCTTTGGTAATTAGCTAATTATTGGAGGAGTGTTAAATGAGGTAGAATGCAGTTTTCCGCGCAGCGGCGCATTAGCACATCTACAGTCTAGCGTCTGTGGTGAACTTACTACAGATGGATAAAGGTTAGATTCTTTTTTTCCCCCTACTATTTTTGACTAATTCTAGTCAGTTTTCAAAACATTCAAGCTGAATGATGATGATTTCAATATTTTAACATTTTGTATACACATTTATTTTGGGGTTCTGATTAATATTTTACCTCATGTTTTACAAAACTATTAAAGCAGTGGGTCTAGAATGATATTCCGAACGTATAGTTGTAGATATTTCTGTAGCGGGTTTGCCGTTATGTGTTTAAGGATTTTTTTTTTTTCCTTGCTTATCTAGGTCATGGTTCCTTTTAATAAGCCCGGATCGCATTCATGAATGTTTTATGTTGAGACAAAACCCTCACACATCCCCTCACATGCTGTAATACATCTCTCCGTGTCCCATGCTGCACTGCACCGTCTCACATGGCCTTTTTTTTTTTTTCTCTCTTCTCATATTGTCATATTGTTTTTCTGCCTTGTATTTTGGCACAACAGAGCGTTTTTTTTTTTTTTTTCCCGTCACGTTGCGTCGTTTCTGTGTCCAAAGCGCTGCTTTACTTACTAATCCCTACAAAATTCACAAAGTGCATTACACCATCAAAGCTATCTTGTTTGGGCACTAACCTAAAGCAGTGCATTGTGGGATTTCATGAGCTTCACAGCACAGCGATCAAACCAGGCCACGCTACTATTTGCCCCGTTCCTTAATCTCTACAGACAGCGAATTGCATTATGGGAATGCTCCTGTCTGGGTAGCTTGGACAGTATCGTATTGTGTTTTTTTTTTTTTTTTTTTTTTTTAGGATATTCTGCACTATGCTATGAACTGCAGTTTAATAAACAAAGTTTAATTGATTAAAACCCTCGAACCCAAGTGGTTTTGATCAAACAGGGAGGAACAGGAGATGCTCGGAAAAAACGTAAACGTACATGAGGTGAAATAGAAATGCACCAGGCAAGCAACTCGGTAATCCAGGATCAAACCAAATAATCAGACGGGTAAACATGACGAGTCGGTAGCGCTGAGGATTATGGGTAGTCTAGATCGCTAGTTTGATCGATCGGACACAGAGAGGAGGACGTAGGATTAGGAAATGGAATAACAGAACACGATCATGCCTTGTGAATACTGTGTTCAGGACACATCATTTGTGTGTGTGTGTGTGTGTGTGTGTGTGTGTATGCACGTGCTTCTGAGATCACTGCATGGTCTGTTTGCTTCTGGAATGTTCATCACGCTCCTGACACACCACCTCGCCCCTCCACTTCGAACGCTCCGTGTGTGTGTATTTGTGCGTGACACTTGTCTTGATTAGTTGTCTGCTGTTTGGCACACGCGTGCGCACGCACACACACACACACACACACACAAAACACAGTGGGGCAGCTCAGCCTCATTGCACACACGGGAGTGACAATGACGTACAATAGGGCAATGAGGTTTTTTTTTTCCTTCTTCTTCTTCTTCTTCTTCTTCTTCTTCCCTGCCCTTGTGAATGTCAGCAGCCACCGCTGCCCTGCGCGCGTGTGAGTGGTTTGCGTCCGCGCGTGTATATGCACCCTCTGACTCCCGATGGGAACGATGTCAATAAAGGATACATTCAATTCCGTAAAAGCGTTACGTGCACATCACATGCTTTAGGAGGAGAAATTGAGCTCAGTTTTTTTTTTCTTTTTTTCATTATTATTTATTTATTTTTTATTCCTTCCTCCCACGAGTCTCCTGTGGACTAAACGCCGAAGCGACGCTATTTGGGATTCAGAGAAAGCTCAGCGCTATTACCATTTATATTACAGGTGTCAGAGAGCGCATGCCTGCCTCCTGCCCTTCACTCTCTCAAAGTTAGCAATAAACTCTGCCTAATGTTTTTCAAAGCTGCTCATCCACCGCATGCTGTGTGTGTGTGTGTGTGTGTTATGTTGGTAAAATCAGGGCAGTGACACACAGGTGTGGATTTGGGACAGAAATGGAAAAAAATAAAAATTCCTTGAAAAATTAGCCTAAAGAAGCTTCTCTAGGATTTTACAGTCGTACTCCTGACGTGTGGAATAAAGCACGCAGGCTTAGTTAGATTTGTGATGAAATTGGTGTCTACATTTTGGAGACACCATCAGACAGTCAGATACATTTTCGCACATAATAGCACTGCTTATCACATTGTATAGGCACCAGAGCAACAAAAAAAGAAAAGACATCCATTCGCTTTACATGTTGCGATTCTTCAATGTAAAGTTACAGTATGGATCACTTTTAAAGTCCTTTATTTTGTTTACTGGAGATTTCAAAACTATGAAATAACACATATGGAATCAGGTAATGATGTAATAACAACAGCAACAGCAACAGTCAGGTGTTATTTTAAGACTCGAAGGTCAGCTGTTCTGGAACAGTTCTCTTGTAAGAACAGTATTGTGTCGAGTGCATTTGCAAAACCCATCAAGCACCATGATGATGAAACTGTCTCTCATGAAGACCTTCCCAGGAAAGCAAGACCAGAACTTACTTCTGCTGCAGAGGAGACGTTCATTTAGAGTCACCAGTTACCTCAGGGATCACCAATTAATAATCAGCAGCTCAGATTAGAGCCGTTGTGAGGATTTACAGAGCGTAAGTAGCAGAAACATCTCAATATCAACTGTTCAAAGGAGATTATTGTGTATTTTGGACAAATGCCTTCAAGATTGATTTAAACTGTAGAAAGAAATATAAAAGTCAGGAACGAGCACGGAGTTGTAAAGTGATCCCAAACTTTTGCGCGGTGGTCTACGTGTTTGGATTTGATGTGGTACAACGTTGCCGTTCCTCGATAATCCTGCAGTCGGTGTACTCTGAAGTGTTCACCAAACGCAGCATCCTGTGTGTTAGGGGAAAAAAAATTTCTAAGTTTGTGTAGAATTGTAACAAAATGAAATTTTGTTGATATAAAATGATATTAAATCAGGATATTTATAAAAACCTGACACAATATCGCAATACAATTCAAACCGGGACCCAGGAATTGTGATAATCTTGTATCGGGTCGTCCCCGGTGGTTCCCATCTCTAGTAGGCATGTGTTGTTGTGTTTATTTATTGGGTTCTTTTTTTTTGTTTGTTTGTTTTTTTGCGCACAACAGAACAATTGCTAATCAGTTCTAAACAACATTTTTCTAGTTTTGTTTTTAAAAAAAGAATGCAGGTAGATAGAGGTAATAGTTGTTTCTACTGTACTTTTATATTTTTTGTGTGTTTTTTACTTTTCAATCCGTGTGTGAAAAGTTTGTGTTGAATGATCAATCCTCATGTCATGTTACTGTGTGTAATAAAACCTGTGCCGCAGTGCTCTAGGAAAATATTCTTAATGAATACTTCTGTTGAGAAGGACAGAAGAGGTGGATGATATTGGGTGCCAATATTTGGATGATATGGGGTGCCAATATTTCTGCATGGCACAGTATTACAGTGTATATATATATATATATATATATATATATATATATATATATGGCTTAGACAGTTTATTATTACAGTTTAAATGGAGGTAAGTCAGATTTGGTGTGTGTATGTGTGTGTGTGTGTGTGTGTGTGTGTGTGTGTGTGTGTGGTTGGGTGTGTGTTGGTTCAGCGGGCTGCAAAGACTGATGGGAAATCTTTAGACACTCGTCCCCCGAGTCTGTGGCCATCGATTCTCTCTTTTCGCGCTCTTGCTCGCTCTTTTCTTTCTCTCAGGGTGACAGCTGTTGTTTTAAAGGGATAAAGTTAGAAATCGATGTGCGTGTCCTGTCACTCAAATTAAACACTATGAGGAATTGAGACGCGTGTGTGTATGTGTGTGTGTGTGTGTGTGTGTGTGAGAGAGAGAGAGAGAAAGTGAGTGAGGGCATTTTTAGTATATTTATAAGTATGATCTATTAACACGTCACCTACCAGTCCGTATGATTAATCACACACGTGCATTACTTTTGAAGCTCTCTCCTCTTTTTTTTTTTCTGTTCTCCACTTATTGGCTCCTTTTCATCGATCCGCCCGGACTGATTTATGTGAGAAACATTTCGGTGCGACCGTTCAGTTAGGGAAAAAAAAAAAAAAAAAAAGGCAGCCCGGCATTATGATCTCTTCACATCCCCTGACCTTGACGCTGCTCAGCTCGGCGAAATGTTCATCTCGTTCATTACAGATGAATTCCATCGGTCAGTATTATACGCGTATCAGTGTAGCGTACAAGCAGAGTCGGCCTCCTGGCACGAGATTCGAACGCTCCCAGTCGAATGCGAGACAGATAGACTCAAGTTTTCATGCTCACCAAGCAGCAATTACCTTTCTCTCTGCGCTGATGTATCATGTGAGGCGATGACGTTTTTTAAAGTAACAAAATGCAGGATGGAAGTTTCATAAATACTTCAGATTCACTTTTTCACCGGGCTGGAATTGTGTTTGTAGTTTGTATCGATTTCCAAGAGAAACGCGTTTACTGGCTCGTTTAATCTTTCCTGCTTAGCGCGAGAGTTCAGTCGTTTATCATGGAAAAAAAAAAACCTAAATAAAATGTTGAAACCAGTGTAGATGAATGAAGAAGCTACTACGTGGATGTTTATACAGCAATACAAAAGAGGAAGCGGTCATCCCTGCTGTCCTCTGACGTTCCCCGGAGCAGGAAGTGACTGGTCCGCTTACAATTAAAGTGCTACAAGGGGCACTTCCTCTACATGCTTTAACACTAAAAGGGGTTTTGTGCGGACGCTGGTCGTGGCTGGCTACAGACACCCGGTCCGCCCTCACCTAAGACGAAAAAAAAAAATAACAAAACATGCTTCCAAGCGTGCTGTTGCTCCTCAAACCTGACACGATAAGAAGAAGACCTCAGGCCACACTCCTAGATGTTATTGTACCGTGTTTGTACTCATTAACGCACAAGCATGAAATGTGTCGCATCCGTGGTTATTGACATCGACAGAGACAGCTGACGCTCGGCACGCGTGCTGTTCCCGACCCGCAGGTTCCCCCTCCAGCTCTAAAACCTCACCCAATAGGCTTCACACACACCTCAACACCTGCAATGCTGAAATCTGACATGAGGCGATTGTTCGGTGATCAATCTTATAGAGAAATGTGTGAATTAGGGTCTCTGTACAGGGGTGTCTGTCTATTCTCAACCTTGTTAATTAGAAAAAAGTAGTAAAAAACTTATTAAAAACAGGCGTAGCAGTGGGCGGGATCGAGATACAGCACGCCGGCGAGTTAATAACGTTACACGTGGAGTTATAAAGAGAAAACACAAGACTTTCAGATTAGATTTGCAGAAGAACGCTATACTGTGTAGCTGCATAGTCTGTTTGAGTCATCGTCCTCCTAGTACGATGGTGTGTGTGTGTGTGTGTGTGTGTGTGTGTGTGGATCCAGAATTATAAACAGGAGAGCCAGGTCATGTTACAGATACACCTTCGAAAACACACCGTGAAATGGGTTAGAGTGGAAGTGTAGACGTGTTTGTTTGTTTTTTTGCCCAAGCCGCTTTAGCCAGAATTAAAATAGATCACATTTGTGTGTGTATGTGTGTGTGTGTACTGTACGTTACTTGTGTGTAGCTCGCACATCCGGATAACAAGCGATACGTGTAACCAAAGCGGCTGTGTGTGATCTGTATGTTAATGGATTTCTGGAGCCGCACACACGCGCATGATTTGAAAAACCTGTGAGTGACCTTTACGGTAAATGAGCTTGGTAAACAAACACACACACACACACACACACACACACACACACACACACACACACACACAAACTAAAAGAAAGCTACATGAGGTTTAAACCCCTCTGCATATTTACTCAGGCTTTATTGGGCAGCGAGGTCATCTGTATTCACCACGGCCTCTTACTTCGCCTTTCTTCCCAGATTGCCGTGTTTCAAAGTCTGAAAGGGAGAAAGAACAGAAACGCGCGCGCCGCTCCCTCCCGTCTTTATTCCTCTCCCCTTATCTCTGGGCGCACGCCGTTCCACGTCGTCGGGTTTCACGAACACGAGTCCCGTCTGACAACGGCCGGGTTGTTTTTCGCATTCCACGTCCGGCGTCCGTCTTCGTTTTTTTTTCTTTTTTTTTTTTTTTTCTTTTTATGGACAACACGTCACCAGCTGTCACTTCTCTCCTCGAACGAACGCGAACAGACTTCTAATCCATCTGTACGCAAAGGTTAAGATACGGCGCGGCCCAGACATGCTGCTGCTGCTCGCTCGCTCGCTTTATAAAATCATGCGAGAGGAGAGAAAGAGAGAGAGAGAGAGAGAGAGAGAGAGAGGAAAAGGGGGCTCAAATATTGCTGCTATTAATCATCGTCTCAGAGACACTGACACCGTCGATGAAAGCGTTCGAGTTTATACGCTGGCGAATTCCTGCACACGTACCACACTGAGCGATCCATATTAGGACGCCCTGGAAGTGCCGGAGACTGAAATAGATCAAAGCGACTCGCGGGGTCGGGCTTTCTGTAGGGATTACAGAAGTGTGAAAAATGCAAGGCGTACAATATTGACAGTGTTGATCTGAAAAGGGAAACAAGCTTGGCAAGCAAAGCTCGACTTCTTCAAGCAGCTTCTCCCACCAACACACTAGTGATGGGTCGTTCATGAACGATTCGGTCTTTTCGAACGTGTCTTTAACGTGACTCAGATGAACGAGTCGTCTCGGAGAGCGATTCGTTCATTTTCTACTGGGCGCGCATCGCAAAACCTCCGTAGGTTATGTCCAGGAAACAGAATCGAGCGATTCTTTCTCAATGACTCTTCTAGTCCGAGTCGTTCGTTCTTTTGTCTCCCATACGTGACTCCCATAGACGCTATGCAGTGCAATAGATTCAAAAGAACGACGACTCGGACCAGAAGATATAAGAGGTGAGCTGCTCATTCTGTTTATTATAATTTGTCCTTAGCTGCATTGTAATATTTTTATTACTGGAACTATAGCCAAAATTTGTGTATGTAGACGTGTTGAGGGTCTTTTTATTGAAAGTGCAACATTTTGTTTTATTTCTTGTCAAAAGAACAAAATGAACTAAATCACTCAAAAAAAGATTCGTTCATTTTGATGAGCAAGATTCAAAGAACCGAGTCACTAAAATGATTCAAACTTTCCATCACTACAACACACACAAACATATATACACACACATGCTTATAGGGACGATCCTAAAGAAACAAAGTTATTGTTTTTGTGTAGCGACTTCTTCCTAAGAGACTCACCGAGTCGACTCTTCCGTCTCCCTGCTCTTAGTCTCCCTCTCTCTCTCTGTCTCTCTCTGTCTTTCTCATTCTCTCGCTCCTCAATCTCGGAGCGGGCCCGGTTGTCCAACGCTACAGTCTAGAGCCGTATGTTGCCAAGAACACGCTGTTTTCGTTTCTTTCGGAAAAACTTACAAGCCGGAGCTGCCAATTTGGGCCGAGTTGCAGGTCCGGCGAGTCTTTTGTCCACTAGCCAAAGATCCCATCAGCGGCAGAAAGAAAGCACAGTTCAGGCTCTTAACACAGCAGACCTCCAACACCACTCCATTTATCCACACACACACACACACACACACACACACACACACACACACACACACACACACACACACATGGTTAATGGAGTCTACTTGGACTCCCTTTAGCCGCCGAGCACCGTTACACTTTTTTGTTTTCGTAAAAAAAAAAATTGTGTCAAATGTAAGGTGCATCAAAGACGTAGAAATGCTGTCAAATAATATAAATATGAAAATACTGCTTCTATGAACACGTGCACGATGATTGTACTGTATATACAGATGGGAACGAAACTGTACACCAGCAAGTAGAAATACAAAGAATGAACATCATACCAGCAAGTATATAACCAGAAAACTATACTTGACAATACAGTACCTGTTACCTGACGTCGTATCGTTTCTCTGTCCATCACACACACAGATGCAGATCTACATGTACAACTCGGACGACTTCGACAGTCTTAACGCCGCCATCAGGGAGAAGCGGGTCATCGCAGCTATGGCCGTCTTCTTTCAGGTGAGAGATCTACAGTATGAACATCACATACTGTACGAGTGTGTGTGTGTGTGTGTGTGTGTGTTTGATAGTAAACATGTAGAAAAAACGTGTCTGTCACTAGTAGGTTGTGATCAATATTTCATTCATTGTTGTTCATGAACTTCTTAACAACACTGTATTTCTCTCTCTCTCTTTGACTCTCACACACAAACACACACACACACACACACACACACACACACTATTCTCTCTTCATCCTTGTCACTGTAATAACAAAAGAAACACACTAAAAGCACCCTTCGACACTTCGAGTGTTAATAAGCCCTCGCACTTCAGAACCTTCGAACCGTCTGCGAGCGTTCACTTTTTTTTCCTTCTTTTTTTTTTTCTTCTTTTTTTTTTTTTCGCCTCTCCGTTTTTTTCATGACGTTGTCGGCGCAGCCTTCCTGTGATAACCCGGAGAGCTGGAATTCAAAGGTGCCATTAGACGCAGAGGAAAAACAATGACGGAGAAAGCTCTAACAATACACCCACACAGCGAGAGATTGCAGACGGAATGAAGGAGAGAGAGAGAGAGAGAGAGAGAGAGATGAAATCCGAGACAGAGAAGTGAGAAGAGCGAGAGATGTTCGACAGAAGTTGAAAGAGAGAGAGAGAGAGAGAGAGCGAGGCTTGATTGAGGAAGAAGGATGACATTTGCGAGAGAGGAGAGGTCGAGAGGTTGAGCTTCGACTGTGTGACCGCTTCCGTGATTGATGCCGTTACTCATTTCTGCATTTTCCCCTCGTCCGTATCCTGCCCCCTTGGTCACACGGTGTCTCTATCGTGCTCGGCCTCTTCCGGGAATAAACAAGGTCTCCAAAACACATGGGGGGGAAGAAATATCTGGACAATTATATTTAGGTTATCAGTCTCACTCATACGTTTTCATCCTGATGCTCAGTGCTTATCCGCTCTCTTCCCCCATACATGATTGGCCAGTGTCGCTGTGATTGACAGGGGAGAGGACGTACAGTAATGTCGCCCCGCCTACTTCGAGAGAAACCTTTTTTGGACGTCTTTCTTGGTTGAGGCTTTCAGGTTTTTTTCATCAACCAGAAACTGAAGAAAGAATGTAATAAATGTGTGGTAGTTTAACTTTATTTCTTGTGATTAAAAAAGAAAAAACATTTCCTTTAGATATATTTACATTTACGGCATTTTGGCAGACGGCCTTCTCCATGGAGACTTATATTTTTATCTCATTATACAGTACATCTGAGCAGAGCCTCGCTCAAGGGCCCAACAGGGGCAAGTTGGTAGTGGTGGGGTTCGAACCTGTGACCTTCCGGACTGCCTTAACAACAGAAATAGATATATACAGGTATACAGAAGATATACAGTGCAGTACAGGTACTGTCGGTATAGATATATATACAGTAGTAGAGGGCAAAAGTCTTGAACCCCCCTCATTTAAAAAAAATTTTCTTCATATTTTGCTTCCAAAAAGCCAGACGTTCTTCTATTTTTAATGCAGTCTTGAGGAATAGTTCTCCAGACTTCCTGAGGGACTTTTTTCGGCTCTCGTTGTTTTTTTTGTTTTTTTTTCAGTCCAGTTCCTGTACCTGACCAGTTGCAGAGGAATGTTTTAGTTTAGTTTGGTTTAATATGAAGAAACAAAGTGTGGAGGTTCAAGACTTTTGCACAGTTCTCTACTTCTAACGGACTCCGGTGGTCACCTGGTGATGTATCCTTCTCTCAAAGGTCACCTCGGAGCGATCCTTCATCCACGGCTCCCGTAATGCATCCAGACAGCTTCCTCCTGCTTCCTTCTGCCCCACCCATACTGTTAAAACAACCCGAAGCACTTCTATCAATTATCTATCATCACAAGCTCCTCTGACGTGCGTCATTTCTGACCCCTGAGCACCCCTGGTGTCATCCTTTTTTTTTTTCCCCTCCCAGCACACAGACCCTGAGAAACAGCTTCAAACTGGAGGAAAAGTATTAATGGAGCCATCTCAACTTGTAACTGTTTCTGTTAACGTCACATTTACACTGCATATTGATCAGCACAATGAGGAGTCAGTGATTACAGCGCACCTTTGAAAAATGCTTGGCTTGCGGGGGGTTTATTTACGGAGCAGCGACTGAAGGAGGATAATGTGGAAACCTGATCCGAGCACAATATAGAGGAAACACTACAGAGCCATGCATTCTTTTTTCGTGGCCTGTACAGAGTGGACCGTGACCCAGGCAGAAATCGAGTTCGACACCTCTGATTTAAAGAAGTCAAAAAGCCCGGACTGTTACCTGATTGGGGGCAAGCACCAAGGCTTCTGGTTAGACTAGATGTACCGTATAAATCAGCGGTTCAAGCCGTGCCACTGAGCCGACATTCGGACTCTAAACCGCTCAGCTAGACGCCTGGACAGGATCCGTCCTCGGTTTTGGACGAAAGCCTCTGCCAGAGGAACGGACGAGAATCAGAGGGAGAGTGCAGAAGCCGAATCGTACAAGTCCGATTGTTTAGTTTTATATACGGACGAACAGTGTTTGAGAACAGTGTAGACCAAGTGTATAGTGTGTTGTTGTGTTGGTGTGTTGGTGTGTGTGTTGAGAGCTCTCTCTCTCTCTCTTGCAGGATCAATAGGGAGGCTCAGTGATATGGGAGCCTGTGCACTGGTAATACTACCCACTGACGGCAGAGCCAGCCGGCTCCAGATAACTTACATCATCCTCACCACACACTCACGCGCTAAGCTAAAGGAGCTTGTCCTTGGCTTTCTTGCAGGCCGGGTGCACCTGCAGTGGATTTGTTAGCTCTTAACAATCCCTCTCAGCCTAAGAACATGACAGAGAAGGAATCAATACCTGAAAGGCTGCATGCATTCCTGAACACGCACCGCATTTATTTTCTGACATGCTCAAAGTTAGCCGGTATTTATCCCCCCGATAAGCCTGCGATGTTCTCTTTCTGCTCTCCGCCTCCCGTGATTTATAGTTATAGGCCATAATTATGTCCCTTCTCTCTCTCTCTCTCTCTCTCTCTCTCTCTCTCACATACACACTTTCTGTCCAGCTTCACGAGTTTTCCCTCAGATGATCCCGCATTGATCCGTCTCAGAGGTTCCCAACCTTTCGCAGCTCGCGGGCCGACAACAGGTCGGAAACCAAGCCGGCCGTTAACAAGGCAATTACGGCTGTAACACCAATAATCGACACTGATAAACAGAGAAAACAGGCTACAACAGCGGCCTCACAAAGCGCTCATATCGATCAGAGAAGGGGCGACCCGGTAAGCGCGTTCCAAAAAACATTTCTTACGGGATACCAGTTTACTTAAGTAACGTAAGATTTAATTATATAAAGCAGAGTTAAAACAACATGCACGAATTTAAACAATCATTTAACGAATCGAAAGTCAAAAACAAATAAGCAGAAATCGTCGTGTAAGCTGCCTGTCGCTGGGTTAACTGTAGCTGCAGTTCCTCTCACAGGCAGCAGAGGGCTCTGAAAGTTTCAAACGGCTCCTTTAAAGCACAACGCACAAATCCCTGCAGCACGAGCCACACACTGAACCAGACACTCACCTCATTATGTAGACATCCAAATTGCTTAAGTATCACATTAGCCAGATTTCTTCATAATCCAGCGTCTTCATCCGTCCGTCTCTGGTGATAATGGACGGTCATCGTAGCTCCAATCGCGTTCGTTTAAAAAAATTTTATTTTATTTTTTTACCAGCACTTTGCCTTAAGAACCTATTCCATGCTCATTTGCATCTGACCCCCGCCTCCGCAGCTCCCAACGAACGAACGAACGAACGCACACACACCTGCCTCAGTAAATTAGCAGGCAGTGTTTCCGAAAGCACGTCCCGGCTCCTGATTGATTGCGTGAGCGTGAGTGATTGTTCAACATCATCGATTTCCTTAAAACACTCCCCGTTTCATCAGCGAGCTTCTCCAGAGCAGATTTCTGGAGAAGAATTTCTCGCGGCTCGCTGTCCAAGTCTCATTTATGCACAATATAACAAATGAGCGCTACTTGTTTTTTTGTTTTTTTTTCTCGGTTCTGCAATATTTCTTTAGTGATTGTTTTATTTTTAGCTCGGGGTATAAACCATAGGCCTTAAAGCCATGTTTGGAAATGCGGACCATTTATTTTTATAATGTAATGTAGTCCAGGTGTGTGTGTGTGTGTTTGTGTGTGTGTGCATGGCAGATGTTCTCGCGTATTAGTAAATGAAATGACATCAGAAAGAAAAGCAAATAAATACAGTTGTGATTCAGGTTCCACATCCCCAGCTTGTGCAAATTACGTCTAAATGGAAAAATGTTGCGGCAGCACAGGTTTTTTTTTTTCTCTTTTTCGTTTTTTTTTTTCTTCCTTTTTGGCTGCGTGTCTCCTCCAGCCAGTGCTACATCAATGTATTTCCTCCTCGCGGTGATCTTCAGGAGATTTATTACATTTCCTCACTCTCACCACGAGATAAGCAGATTCATCTCGGATTACCTTCACGAGCTGCAACTCTCCTCCTGTGCTTAATCAACGTAGCCTACTGTTTCACACGCACGACTACAGACAGCCAGCGAACAAATCTTTCCCGACTGCACCGAATCAGTCCCGCGACATCTAAAGAGGAATTTTTTATTTCTTGCACGGTGAACGCTGGTGAAAAACACTATATTATCCTGACGTCTTTGTAATTACTCCACGTGTCGCATTACCGCATGCTCATTACACACTCTGTCCCTTCGTGTTGTATAAAACGAAAGCTTTACATTAAGTAAGAGTGCAGTAATGTCACCTAGACATCGTTTCGCCGTGACAAAACACTCCAGTTAAACAAATAACAACACGTTTTTCAATACACTTCGATTACGTGCAGCTTCTGCGGGTTATCCGTTACTATAGAAACAATAAAAGTTTTAAATACAGGAGGTTCGCGAACTTATCCGCCACCTCCTAATCACTTCAGCTGCCTTCATTATCGAGCATTATTTCCAGCTCTAAAGTCCAGTGAACTTCGGGAACACTTAAGTAATGTTAGCGGATTCATTACCATCCATATAAACCGCTAACTAATTAGCAGCTAAAGATCGTTTAGCTAAATTAATCCATCGGAAAAACTGAAACACCTTGCTGGTTAATAAGCAGAAAGATGAGGACAAGACTCAGAGATCGAGTGTATTATATCCTTCTTTTAAATATATACAGTATAAAAAAAGATTTTAACCAACTATATAAACATAATTTTTATTTTTTTATAAATTATTGTCAAATTTAAAAATTGAAATTTTTAACAATAGCAACTAAACAATAAATAATAAAACTCCCTTTTATAAAAAAAAACAACAACAATATTGTCTAGGTGGATATTTAACACACACTCAACCTTATTTACAGATTGCAATTATAATACACTCTTATTCTTAAACATATAAAATAGATTTTTTAAATATAAACATATTAAAACATAACAAAAACAAATATTCTCATGAAAAAATAATATTGTCTAATTTATTATTAGACTGTTTTAAACGCATTGTTGTTAAACACACACACACAGAATAAACCTTATTTACTTTTTTTTTTATACCGAAATGAAAATAAGTCTAATCCACACACACACACACACACACACACACACACACACATGTGCGAAATGCCTCTTCTGGTTTACACACCTGGGTCACACAGTTATCATGTGTTTTTATGGTCATTTCTATATAGGAAGAAGAAGAAATAAAAGTAATAATAATAATATTTTACAAAGGAGTAAGATCTAGTCCAAACACACAGTCTCGCACTGGGTTTTCCACTGTATTCGCGATTCCACACGACTGTGCAATAAATCTACACACCACTTCCTGGTTTACGTAGGCAAAGAAATATCATAGGCACATACAGTCACATGTTTTTTTTTCATGGTTGTGTTCAGTTGTTTTTATGACTATAAAATAATATGAGTATTCTTGTGAGGTAAATGTAAAGTTTTTGTGATGCCATTCCCACATTCCGGTATCCATCCATCCATCGATCATCCATCCATCCATCCATCATCCATCTACTTTAGGAACCTCTGTAGTCCAAATAGGGACCGTGGAGGCCAGTGGTGACCGTTGTATTTATGCACATTTTTGCGTCAGTGGTAAGACCTCCGGTCAACACTCACACACTCATTCACACTCAGGAACACCAGTGACGCTAATCTGCATGTCTGGGCACTGTGGGAGGAAACCTGGAGAACCCGGAGGAAACTCACCAAGGTGCGTGCAAGGCGGCAGTGCTAACCGAAACAAAAAACAAACAAACAAAAAAATACATGTTGTCCCAGAAGTTGATGTGGGAAAAATGGGCAAGCATAAGAATCTGGGGGGCAACTTATGATAACTAGACAACTGGGTCAGATGGTACATCGTATAAGGTATTCCTGATATCTGTCAAAACTGGTCCAAGCATGTCGATGTGTACTGTACATGGAGCAGAAGCTAGCCCGACCAATCCTACAGCAGAGATACTGTACAGTACGATAGCACAAATTGGTGAAAAAAAAAAAAACCGCTGGTTCTGATAGTAAGGAATCTGAACCATCACAGTTTGTTGCTAACCATGCTGACCCGTGTCCATCAATAAAAAAATAATAATAATAGTGCCTAGATCGGGCACGTGGGCATCAGAACTGGGCGATGGAAGAAGGATGAATCATGTGGATGTGTGTCGTAGGATGACCTATGAGAAGAAGGAGAGCTGGCAGAGGCGGTGTCATGCTTCGAACGATTGTACCTTTGGGAAACCCTGCGTCCTGGCATTCATGTGGACGTTACTTTGACACATACACTACCACCTACCTAAACATTACTGCTGAGCAAGTTACACCCTGAATGAACACGGTATTCCCTGATGGCAGTCGCCACAACAAAGGGTTACGCACGTTCTCCACATTCCCCTGATCTTAATGTCATCAAAAGCAGTCGGAGCGATTCAGTAAGTCAGCCAAGTTTGTCATCTTATTAAAAACACTAATAATGCTAATAATGTTAAATGAGACACAGAAGGCTAACACTTTGCCCCGGGTCAATAGTTCAGCCCTAGTGTGAATGGGAGTGTTTGTTTCTACAGACTCCAGTGTGTGTGTGTATGTGTGTGTGTGTGACTTGACTGGCAAGAGATGCTAAGCATCCTGGGTAGAGAATTGGAACGAGAGGTTAGAGAGGCTGATTGCTTTTGTTTTGTTCGAATAAAGAGGTCGTAGTGGGAGTTTGAGTGCTTAGTAGCGGCAGTCGCTGTGAAGCTTCAGGCTGGTGTGTGTGTGTGTGTGTGGATCAATAGACCGATTCCTCTGTTCGTCTCAGAGAGTCTTAATGCTCTGCGAACTCGTTCATCCACATCAATAAGCAAAAGAACAGCACGTAAAAAGTCATCAGACGCGTCGCCGGGTCAGTCTCACTTCTCCACAGCTCCGTGCCGTTCTTCATTTTGATGTCTTTATTTTAGAATTAATTTCAGTTTGAGAGCCGAGCCTCATGTTATGTTATGAGTTTTGTTTTATTTATTAGTTTGGTTATTTATTTATTTATTTGTCAGCAACCGCTGCACACACACACTTCCTCCTGGTCCCGTTCCTAATTCCCTCAGCGGCAAGCCTGTTTTGCTAAAGGAGATTTATAGCACACAGCGAGTGAGAGAGAGAGAGGGAGAGACGGATTGAGGGAGAGACGGAAAGACGTGTATGGTGGTGGGCCAGTGGATGTGTCTGAAGCGTTTTCAACTCCTCCCTCCTGGGAGAGCCGGTTAGATGTGCCTCCAACGCTGTTGGCTTCCTTACCGGAACTAAACACACATGTGCACACACACACACACACACACACACACACTAAGACACTAAGACATGCATCTTGAACAATAGCCTTGACCCCTGGGTCCTCTCTGTCAAATCCTGTCTCCTGCCTGCAGTCTTCAGGGGAATCTTTAAAAGCACTCACTGCTGTAGAGAATGTCTTCCTGCCCCTCACCACGCTCCTTTGTTTTGGGCTTCTTTGTTTGTTTGTTTCGTTTTAAATCCGGAAGCGTAAACAGTCATTATTTTCAGTGTGTCACTGTAATCCACATATGACCAATTATAAGAGTCTCTCTCTCTCTCTCTCTCTCTCTGTCTCTTTCTCTCTCTGTCTCTCTTTTTATTTCTCTCATTAATTATCAGATCAGTTTGCAGATCAGCAGCTGCCTGATAAACACAAGCTTTTCGATTTTATTAATAACACTACACGCTCGCTGGGTGACAGTCATTACAAAAGCTAATGAAAATCGAGGAATTAATAATATTAAAAAGAGTCAAAGGTGTTAAGGTGTGTGTGTTCCTAATAAGGTTTCTTTAATGCCACAAGCAAATTCTTGGGAAAATAATAATGCCTGCGCACGACACACACACACACACACGCACACACACACGCACACACACACACACACACACACACACACACACACATATACACACAGACAGAGGCGAAAGGAGGAAGAACATCATGCCAAAGTGCTGTTCTGGGTTTCAGTGGTTTGGATTGAGAACACACTTAAGGTTCCTGTTTCCAGTTCCCAAGGCAATGGGTTTCTCTCTCTCTCTGTCTCTCTGTCTTTCTCACTTTGTCTTTCTGTCTCTCACTCTGTCTCTCTCGCTCCACTCATGATAGCACACATTCATGTAATTCACAAAAAGCAAGTAAGTCATCCTTCCAGGCCTAAGAGGTGTATCGATGACTTTTTAATGTCTTTGTGCGTGTGGTTGTGTGTTCGTGTGTGTTAGAACAACTGTAGCTGAAATCCCCCCCCCCCCCAAAAAAAATCTGCGGTTTAGCTGTAATCATATCAGCTCAGAGCGATGATGTCACTCTGAAAAGCAAACACAATCACTTCTCGTCTTTCTTTTATTGAATTATTTTTTTATTTGTATGCTGGTAGAACACGGATTTTTAACGTGGATGAGATGAGAGAGGAAAAATCTATTCAGTTACATATCGAGATTCTGTTGTATGTCAATTAATTTTCCAGATTAATTCTTATTTATAGTACTGTGCAAAAGTCTTAGACAGCATATTATATGCTGTACCAATATGGTTATATATGTTTATCATGTCTGTATAATTATGTACAGAATCATTCAGTATTTACATATATACCTTATATAAAAAATAATAAATAAATAACATTACAGGAGAATATATGCATATCTGTAAAGAAAGAAATATAGTACAAGACAGACCAGTATTCAGATGGAAATAAAAAACCTAATGTCGCTCCTGGGATTTACATAAAAATAGAAAAGGAGCGAGTGTGAGAAAGTTACCAGAAGAACTCATATTCTCCAGCAAGCTCAGTAAAACCTAACAGCTGTTTTACTTATAAAACTCCTGATGTTAAGCAATGAGTTTTCACTTCAAATATTGACTGTTTATTTTATTACTCTTAATTGCTCTTTATAGTTCCTTTTATGCAGAAATGTTTCCAAAAGTATCTTCTGCTTATGCCATATTTTTGTATGTACCCAAGACCTTTGCACAACTACAAGTAAAACAGCTGTTAGGTTTTACTGAGTTTGCTGGAGAATATGAGTTCTTCTGGTAACTTTGTCCATGAAATATTCTGTACGTTTGCATTTGAGGTGGTAAAATGTTGCTGATGTAAACATTCGTTTAGAATTATAATAAAATCTGGAGGAAAAAAAAACATCATAATATTTATAAAAACATGATACTTACAGAATGGTAATACATCGAATCAGCACCAAGGTATCACGATAATATCGTCTCGGTCGTCCCCTGGTCATCCCCATCTTTGACGTTTATCTGAAAATGTATGATGATTGATGGCTCAGGGGTTCTGCCTACCTTCTTCTAGTTTCAGAATAAAGTCATATAAATTTTCTCTCTCTCTCTCTCTCTCTCTCTCTCTCTCTCTCTCTCTCAGGCTGGACAGAAGGACAATCCTGCGTTAGACCCTATAATCCACGGCCTGAGAGGAGTCGTGCATCACGGTGAGTAAATTTGCAGAGCACTGGACAGCGGCACCATATGGCCCTGGACTGCTGTCACTTTCCCACTCTCCGAAATGATCACCTTTATAGCTCTAAAGCGTTTCCGAATCTCCCAGTGCACATAAAGTTCAGAAGGTTCTCCATTCACAGATCGTGCCTGTGTATTCAGAGTCCGTCAACACCATTTTGTATAAAAAGATATTGAGAGAGAGATTTTATCTACTGTATATCTGTCGTTGGGCTGGGTGTAGGGACAGGTACCCGCTATTTTCACCAAGCTTTGTAGAAATCCTGATCTTCGAATACAAAGGGTGTTCAAGTCAAACCGGGACCTACTGTTATACTAATATGATATGACTTTTAGCCGCATTAAAACATTAGAAGGGTGCAAACATTTTAAAGAAGGCAATGACAATCCTGGCCGATGTGACTCTGAGCTCACTGCAGTCGTTCACTGAATCCGAGAACATTCCAAAAAACCCTCCTGTACATTCCTGACCTCGCCCACATGTTTGGGCCATTAAAGGAGTTCCTGGGAGGCCAGGCCGATCATGGCTGCGACGTACTGAGAAAGCTTCCTACCTTCATGGTATCCGAGCCCTCATGAAACGCTGGGATAAGTGCATTAGTGTATCAGGGGATTATATAGAGAAATAAAGTTAGATTTTACTCTCATGACTGCGTTCTGTCTCTCGGGTTTTGACTCGGACACCCCTGATGGTTAACCATGTAACACATGATATTGCTAACAAGATGACCGAAACTGTCTACAACGTGAAGGTGAGAGGTTTCTGAGAGGATCCACATCTACCGCGGGCTTCAGCGTCTATATAAACGATGAGTCAGATTGTGGGAAACCGCTAAACTCCGTAACGTACATGTGCTGAATCCCGACTAGCAAGAAAGCCTTTTAAGAAAAATAGGATGTGACCAACGGGTCAAGCGGAAAGAAACAAACTTGTGTTTTTTTTTTTTTTTTTTGTGCTGGAAAAGTCGACTAACTCAGGCACCATTAGCCCCGAGACACCGCTGTTGAAACGGATGACTAACACGGAGATGATGAAGACGGGTCGAGAATGCAGGACGTCACGACGTGCGGGTGTGGGTTCACGAATAAATACATCCACTGTAGCATGCACACAGGTCTGCTGTCTGTCTGACTGAGGCCACGCCGCCTGTGGAGTTTATTTTTAAATACATACGAGAAACTCGAACAGGAATGCGGTCGATCACACTGATTGGTCATCACGTGCGTTTGTCTAATGGCCCCGCCCACCTCACTTCACCAACCCTTCATCTCGCCACCTTCTGTCATATAAGACTATTACAGTGAGTGTGTGTCTATATATGGCGTGTGAGAGAAAGAAAGAGACAACTAAAGGTCAAAGGCCAGATTCAAAACCCCCTGTCTTGAATATTGCTGAAGCAGAAAAATACTGAAATGAACATATGGATGTTGAGTGACCTCCAAAAAAGCTGTCCCTTTCTCAGCCAGTTAAAGGCATGAGTGCACTCAATAACATCCTGGCCTGCTAGTCGTAGAGCCATGCCAAGTGAGGAGGGAGTGTGAGGGTGTGTGAGAGAGAGAAAGGCAAAGCCGCAGTCGAGTTGCAGGAAGCTGCTAACAGGAGAGATCAGCTGTAATGTGTAGTAGAAACAGCTGCTGCTGTCAGCCATCGGCGAAGCCGCATCATGAGTACAGGACGATGAAGAACGCTGATGGCGGCGCTGATGATGATGATGACGACGATGATTGCTGGGATTGTAGCCGAAGTGGTTGTTAAGACGGCGTCCGGATGAATTTGTTTCCTCCAGCCGTAGACGATGTTGATGGTAGTAATCAGCTTGTTGGCAGGGAGGACGAACGTAACGGATGATTATAATGTGGGTGAAGGTGCAGGTTGTGTGATGGGGCTATTATCCGGCCCGTTGTTAGCGGGTAATTCCTCCGGCGGTATGTTGGACACAGGTTGATGGTGATGAAGGGCGATGAAGAGTCTCAGTCCATTAGGGAGGCAGATTTCATATAATATTCTATCTTTGGTGAGTGGATGTAGGAACTGTGTGTGTGTGTGTGTGTGTGTGTGTGTGTGTGTGTGTGTGTGTGTGTGTGTGTGTTTGCCCTCAGCAGGCTCCACTAGGGGGTAGGACATGGGCGTGTGTCTCTGTCAGTGTTCTAGACAGATCTCAGCAGGGGCTCTGCCGCAGACACCGACACAGCCATTTCTGCACTTTCACACACACTTCCAGCCATCACACACACTTCCAGCCCTGTCACTCCAGACACTCGTGAAACCAGTCAGCATTCGGATATAAATGCACCATTTTGACTTACTAAACATTTTTATTAAATAACCAGAGACACCAACTATTCCTGCTCCTTCCTGTCACGCTTTGTCTTTACCCACACTGATTGCACACTCAGTATGTCATCAGGAATTTTAAACACACACACACACACACACACACACAGACCGTGCAGATGGAAAGCCCTGCACAGCCCAGCTGTCTGCTTCTCTGCTCATCCACTCATTTCTTCCAGTGCTCTTGCTTAATATTTAAGCACGCATTAAGGCTAGGAGAGAAGCACCATGTTAGCAGATTCGGCGTGTGATGTTTTTTTTTTCCCGGAGACGACCCCATCCTTACGTGTACTGTACCTCCGGCGTCGTGTCTCAGTTTAATAAACTTTAATGCCTGCATGAACTCTTCACTGTGACTCCAGGATTGTACCTGAGTTGGAACAAACCTCCCAATTCTCACCTGGATGTTTCTGATAAAGTGAAAAATGTGTTTGTTTGATTCATTATGTAACAGCATGAATTAATTATTTGAGGACGTTTTTTTTTTGGTTCCTATTCTATTCCTGGCTACTGATTACAAGATGTTACACTCAGAGCAAAAGTGCTATCTGCACCTTTCTGCATACATGCTCCTACAATTAGCCAATGATGATATCAGCTGACTGACAGGAGAGAAAGTGTATCTGCTCGCATCACGGCCAATTCAGCTCTCAGTGTTGCTCTTCAGAAAGGCTTAACGATTTTGAATAGCAGTCTTGCCAAAAATGATTCAAACTACACTCCTAAATGATTCATTTGAATCGTCAACAAACAACATTTTAGTTCTCAGCAGCATGGTTTGTTGCTGCACTAAAGAAGCAATCTGACCATTTACCCCCCCCCTCCGGGTTCATATTCTCTCCTTTCCTGCAGAAGAACCTTTTCCTACAGTTGCTCATGCAGTCTGACATGTCATCAAGAGAATACTGACAAACTGATGGAATAAAAGCATATGGTCTTCTGCAAATCTTTACAGCTACAGCTGTGCTGCTTGTGCTGTTTCTTCTGCATGGAAAAGTCTCTGTTTTAAGGAGAGACTCAGTGGCTTGCTAGGTTGGTTACAGTTCTGCGGTTGAGGAATTTCTTCGTCCCATGGCTCTGTGCGTGTGTGTGTGTGTGTGTGTGTGTGTGTGTATTTGTGTGGCCGTGTGTGCGAAAGTCTCCGGGCTCATCCATTACCATGCCACTGAGCCACAGCCTCTCCATCTCCGCCTCTCTTAGTCTTCCTCACTCCAGTTTGCTCACCTCCTGTATAATCTCATGAGGATTGGCGCTCATTCAACCCTAACTCAAATGTGCAAACAGAAAATAAAAACACATTAGCATAGCCACTTAAACACACTCCGAGCACCCCATACATCTTAATGATTTCCTCTACACCACCTCTCCACCTCCTGCTGTCCAATTCGGTGAGAAATTGGCACACCGTCATGAGGAAATGCCCGAACTGGGACTCTGGTTTCATTTTTTTTTACCAAATCTATGACCAGTTGGCCATGTTAAGGTGAATGTGAATCAGTCATATGAGGAGATATAATGCGCTCACTATAAATAAATAAATATATAAATAAACAATTAGGACCACACGAGTGCTGGTCCCATTTTTTTCCAAAAGATATTCCCACAGATGATCTTTTTTGATGATCTTTATAGTCACTGTCTGAAACACTGCTGCAAAATCTCCCATCGTTGTGTTAAATGTACAGTTGAGTTGAAATCCAGTGATTGTAAAGGCCATAGTGTGGCTTCAACAAATTTATTGAGCTCTTGTACCCTGTGGAAGGTCATCCTGTTGGGGACTATTCCCATCAGAAATGTTTTATCCTAGGATAAATGCGATCTGCTGTAAAGGGACCAAAACACGACCCACAGCAATATATCCACAGAGCCACCTTTTTCTTTTTTATTATTAATTTGTCAATCTTGTCCCTCTCCGCAGCGTTGGCTGTTTAATCCTGACTGTTCTGATTAAATAGGGCACAGCATATGCAGTGGCTTTTTATCTACCGCCAAAGCCTTTTGAACAAGCGTCTCTATTGTATCCTCTTTTTTTTTTTTTTGTTTCATTTGAAATCTAGGTTAGTGATGTGACAATCTAGGCTTATATCATCGCTGCTTAAAATGTACTCTGACTTGTTCTTATCTTCACCGCTAAAAAATAAAAGGACAGCTGGACAGAAAGCTATATTCATAAAGCTACATGTGCACCCGTGGGTGCAATTTGATCCCAACATGATTGTGTCGTGAAAAGCCGCTGATTGCAGCCACTGCGGAATCGGTCAGCTTTGCGCTATCGATCAGGTGTCGTTTCGGGGGAAAGGCCAAAAGTCTTCTTATGTTCTTCAAATTAGTTGCTTGTCAAACATCGATCCTAAAATATGTTCTACATTCACACATTCATGGTGCAGAATAGATCGGTCACTTTGATCTGGGGTGCCAAAGACTGCCAAACTCCAGCTTTGTAGAGCCACATAATTGCATAAAGTTGCTTATTTCTCTGATAAAATATATGCAACTTGCATAATTCATGCAAGTGAGTTTACAATCACAAGCAAGTCGAAGCATCCCAAAGACCTTTAAAATAAATAAACCTCGCAGGAAATGTCTCTTTAGTCTCCTGAGACCTGGACTATACTTTTTTTTTTTTTTTTTTGTATATTGCACTTTCTTCTCATTTGCTTCTCTTTATTAGCACCCGGTATCTATGAACTTAATTACAATCTTAAAACAGGAAGAGGTTTGGCAATTGAGTTTTTTGTAAGGATCGTCCAAGGAAAAGGAAAAGTAAAGAGATCAAAGTATCATGTCCTCATTTGAAGACACTCAGGTCTGCAAAGGTTAAGCTTTTAAACTTATCACATCCCTACATGAGCTGAATGAGGTTTGTTAAATCAGGAAATTGTGAATCTTAAAATACGCATACACAAAGTTCAGACAGAACAGTCAGAGTGGAAATGCAAATCCGAAAGGTTAGTGTGGTTTTAGTATTTCAGTATATAAAATGAACCTAAATGCTTTGGATGAACGTATATATTCTGCCCTATTATGGCTTTTTCATTGTCTAGTCTCACTGATTTGACTTTTCTGACTCCCTCTCAGAGAAAGAGACGTTTCTGGAGCCGTTTGTTCTGAGGGACCTGTTGCCATCCTCGATCGGGAGTTACTACCGCTACATCGGCTCTCTCACCACTCCACCCTGCAGTAAAGTAGTAGAGTGGATCGTCTTCAGCAGACCTGTCTTACTGTCCTACAGACAGGTGAGAGAGAGACTGTGTGTGTGTGTGTGTGTGTGAATTTGTCATTTGTAACATTTTTTTGAGTTTGATTTGTATGTTTTGCAGCTCATCACTGACTCACTTTAAACTCTAAAAACTGGCGAGCCAGCCAGTCGGAAAATAAATGCAGAAATTGGCAGGGATTTAGGATACAACAACAAATCGTACTAGAAGCTGACAAGAATTTTGACTTATAAAACTGGTCATTTAGGGGAAAAAAATATATGTTTTACGAAAAAACGAGGCTCTCATAACCTGAAAAAAAAATCTTGAGATCAATTTGTCTTTTGCCACTTCTGCCTGGCGCACCATTTGTTAGATTATAAAAACCGCCAGCCCGAAATTGGCACGGGTTTATGTCGAACATTTAGGAGGGGTGATTTTCTGCATTCGGAAGAGACGTTCACAAAATGAAGCTCTCATATGCCGAGTATGATTTTGTCTTTTCCAGCTCCTGGCTGGCTTGCCAGTTGTTTGATTTCGAAGCGAGCCAGCCATGAGACGCCAGGAATTTGAAAGATGAAAGGTGTGTGTGTGTGTGTGTGTGTGTGTGTGTGTGTGTTTGTGCGAGGGGGGCTATTTTTCTATTCATCGGGAAATGTTCGCAAAATTTACGCTTCGCACAAGCCGAAAAAAGCCTTGAGGTTGATTTTGTCCTGTCAGGTTTTGAAGCAGCTAATAGTTGTTCAGATCTCAATTAAGATGCAAGTGCGATGTGGTCGTTCTGCAGACAGAGATGTTCCTATACGTAGCCTCTCATAAGTGGGAGAAAAAGAAAAAAAAACGATTCGGAGTATGATTGTGCTTCGTAGGATAATACGAAGGGATGTATCCAGAAAAGAGGTGTTTAACACAGATTGAACCCAAATGTGCCGTCTTGATGAGTATTGTTTCCGACACTTATTACACACACACACACCTTACTTATCTTCTTACATTAGGTGCGTTAGCTGAGGTTGCAGCAAAATTCTGCAGGGTAGTTAAACGGCGTTACGAAATGAATAGCACTTAAGAATAAGAGCCGGACCGTGCTGTGGATCTTTTTAATTATCTACGATCACAAACACAATCTCAAACTCATTCTCCAACTCATTTCATTCTCTTTCATCTGCTACTTTTTTTTTTTTTTTTTTAATCCCCTCTCTTTATCTCTCGCTCGTTCAATTCTCTCCGGTGAGCTCCTCGCATCTACATCAAGGACGTACATAAAAATGCAAGTCGGTAGATAATCTCGTACTCCTGCACTTGTTAATCGACACCGGCAGCTCACATAGTGAGCTGTACACCACTCTGTAATAATGGAAACAAACAGCCGAAGGAAGCTGTGTGACGGTGCGTTAACTAGACGACCCGGGGCCCGCTTACAACCACCCACCCTTCTCTCCTCCGCTGCCCCCTCCTCTCTGGTACGGAGAGTGTTTGGCTTAAACCCTAATGAGCTGAAATGAGTTTGCTTAGGGAGCGCGACGAAAGCAGGCCAAGTGTGGATGACGAATTCAGCTGATTTGTGCGAGCACGGCGAGGAAGGCAGAAACACGAGCAGGAGGAGGAGGAGGACGAGGAGGAGGAGGATGATACAGGGGCAGTCCAGCATCACAAACTCATCGTACGAAAGGAGAATAGATAGAATCAGTCTATCAGCCAGACAGCTGGACAGCGAGTGTCAGCGAGAAGGAGAAGGACAGGACGAAACCCGAGAGGACAGAAAAAGAAGTACAAACTGAATGTATTTGGGGAAAAAAAGAAAAAGAACAGAAAGAAACAGCATGTCAAATGTCTCCGGTCTAAAACGTATTCGCATATAAATTTATACCTGTGATAACAAACAGAAATAACAGTTTAGACAAGGAATATATTTACACTTCCCTATTGTGTACACTCGAATGTTTTAATTAGCTAGGATTGTTGGAAAAAAAGATTATGGAGTCACATGATGAGAGAATGCTTTATAGTAGGATATCGCAGATCAGCGTTCGGGCCGTGAGACAGTCCTGTAATAGTCATTCATATTCTGTGCTGTGTGTCAGAATTGGTAAAAAACACGACATTTCACACGACGTCTCCAGTACATCTTCAGGTGAAACAGAATCCGACTTTTTTAAGGTTTACTGTGAGAGAGAGAGATAGAGACAAATGGATTTAAGTTGATTAACACTGATTAGCTCCCTGACTTAGTTTGAGGTAAGTGTGGTGTAGTCTTGTTGTAGTTTGTGTCCTTGTGAAGACAGAATTGCTGCGGGGCTTTTGATTGATTTAACTCCAACGGCAGAATTACGCAAGTGCTACTTTTTGTGTTTAGCATCAATGCCATGAGCAGCATCGTCGTATATTAAACATTTGAAGAGACCTTGCTATAGAATACCAACCTGAGGAGAATGTTAATGTGGGCGAAAAAAACGCATTATGTTAACAAAAAATTATAAAATGGATTTACAGACAGACGTGAGTGAAATATCTACAGTATCTACGGCTGATTTTGAAGTAATATAACACGAGGCGTACGAGGACAAGAGTTTAAATTCCACACTAAACTCTTTCACTGTGATTAGTGCTCTTTGGGTGTGATTAGAGTTTTTGTTGTGAGCAAGAATTCTCCATTTATTTCATCATTTTCATGAGAGAAATGAGATGCAAAGAGAAAGACTCTTTGACTTAGCCTGGCTTTCATGACAAGGCAAGCCTTTTTTTTCTCATCCTTTTTCCTCCAGTTAGTGGCCATTAGGAGGTCATTTGAAGCGATTGACACTGGGAGCGTTTTTGTCCTTTCGTTTCCTCCTGTGATTTGGTTTGAAAGAAACAGATAAAAGCTCCTGTAGTAGATGACGACAACCGTGCCGTCTCTCTGTTCTCGCTCTTCTTTTTTTTTTGCGCTCACTATTTTCCTCTCTCTCTTTCTTTCTCTCTCTCTCTCTCTCTCTCTCTCTCTTTCTTTCTTTGTTTGTTGCTGATGAGTCAGGGAAGTAGGTCACGGCGAGCGACAGGTGAAGTTCAGAAGTACATTTAGCGCAGATCGATGAGCACAGGTTTGACACACAGCTCCAAACACACATACACACACACACACACAGACGAGCACTCAAACATGGATATATAGCAATGTGCACTCAAATCTCAAATGCGTATGGCCCTATTGCGTATTTATCAGTTTTTTTGCTTCACACACAGATTTCCAGATTATTGCCGCACTAAGCCGTTTACCTCAGACGTTTCAGATATATTACAGACTCGCAGATTGCGATTGGGAGATTATCTCTCGTACTACAGTAGCTCCGTACTGACACAAGGCTAAAGGCAAGGCCATGTGTTGTGTGTAAATATCAGTCGGGATGAAATGTCCTCGCTCAGATTTTAACATCGTGGAGGCATTTTTTAAATAAAAACTTACTAAAAAAGTACCAGAAGGTTTTGATTTGGCCACTGAGGTGTAGATTGAGGTGGAGCAAAGCATTAATTAGCCGCATTAATAATAGTGTCAACGCAAGGGTCCCCAGAAGCTTAGAAAAAATTAATAATTGTTAATAGAGATCAGCTGTACGAGCTTCGCATGCTCTCACACACACAAACACACATCTATCTACAAACCATCTATTAGTCCTTTTTCTCTAGATTTTTGGTCTTCAAAACAGAATCTAGTGATATGAGAGCCCTCCATTACCATGACAACGGTTCGAACATATTATTCTCGTCATAAAGAATAAAGAGAGACGAGAGAGAAACAGAGGGAGATGAACAAGTGCGATGGGTTTTGAGGACCGTTGAAAAGGAGCAACGTTGCTAATGTTAGCGTTAGTGCTAACGACACTTGCTTTGAGCAGGTCCTCAGAAATACAGTATCAGTCAAGGTGTAAAAAAATTATATCCACTTGGTTTTAGATAAAATAAACTATATTTTACCCGGTTCGTTGCTAAACTCTTGAACTCCCAGCTCCCCTCCAGCAGGCACTTTCTGCACTTACTCTCTCTCTCTCTCGCTGATAAATACAACAGAGAGAAAGAGAGAGAGAGAGCGGAGGAACGTAGTGATCCAGAGAGCTATAGAGACACAGAGAGGAAGTGTAGAAGGCAGCTGGCGCTGACGGAGGTGGGCTTGTCTGATGGTTATAGCCCGTGTGGAGCTCCACCTGGTCGCGCTCTTCTTTCACACCTGCTGTCTGACTCGCTCGGTCTTCATGAGAGAGAGGAGTCATTTAGGAACGAGTGCAAGATGAGCGAATGGGATGGGAGGAAGAGAATTTCAAAGGGGAATAAATCCTAGACTGAGATTCGTCTGATCCATATATCCATTCGTCCTCCCTGGAGGCCTGTTAGAGGGGACACACACACACACACACACACAAATACATGTTGTGCTGACATAGCTGTAATGTTTCCCACATTTCTCCTGTCTTCTTATACTCGCTCTCTCTTACTCAGACACACACACACACACACACACACACACATGCGCCAGTATAAGTTAACAGCAGTGTTTGGTGCTGTCACTCTACATGTAGTCGGGATTGCATTACCTGATCTGGTTACAACAATCAAACTGGAGACATCGTTCAGTCTACAGTTATATTTCTATGGATTACATTTTTATCGATGTATTTATTTATTTTTTAATCATGGTCTATTAATTCTTAATTTACAGAACGTGCTCAGAAACTGCTCAGTAGCTCTTATTACAGCCGTTAACGCCACATCTCATGTTCTGATCTTCTCTCTCTGCACGTGAGCATTTCATTTTGTTAGCAGTGAAGATTTATTAACGAGTGTATGACATTATGATGCCAAGTACTTCGTGTGCAGTTCAGGCTCAATAAAAATTACAGATTTTTTTTCATGTTCGTATGTGGGTTGTTTGTTTTTTTTGTTATTTTTTTGTTGTGTTTTTTTATTTATTTTTATTTTTTTAATGCGTGAAACACTCAGGTGGAACCGAGGCAGATTGCGAACCGGTGCCAGTGCAAGCTCGCGCTTTCCATCTGGCACGCGAATCGTAAAAACCTTGTGGCAACTCGAGCAACTTTTGGCCCGCAATGCACTATCCATTTCCAAAACCCGATCCGTATGTGCATAAAGTTTTAATCATCTGCTATCTGGGAAAAAAAAAACGCTTCTTTAAAACAGACGTGCGCTCGTGTTAATGGATTTTCAGCCATGCTTGTAAGGGGACGCTTGGGGAAAAGGAAAAGAAAGAAAGAAAGACAGAAAGGATCAGTCGAGAGTTTGTGTAATAAATCCAAAATAAATCAGGGAACTTACAGTATAAAGTGATGTGTTGTTATATGATGTGTGATGAAGTTCAGAAGCAGTTACCAGAGCTCTGATTATTATTATCTCGTGGCACAGTACAGCACGTATCATAGCTACAGGACGACCGGTTCGATCCGGGTTGATCCTCTTTAGCGAGCGGGGTATCTCAAGAACCGATCGTTAAATGTTCGTGGGGTTTTAATGAAATGAGCATTTTACCCAACAAAATGAACTGGAAAAATTTTGGATTTTGGAACGGATCCGAACAGTACCAAGGTCACAGCAAGGTCAGATGTCTGAAATAGTCGTTCTCTGTTAGCGCCATTGCAGATTCTTTTACTTGTTACAGAATTGACCTGCGTGTTTTCCGGATGGGGGAATCATATTTAAGTCACTGAGGTCATTTGGAGGATAGTTTTTTTATAGATACACACTCACATATATTGTACACACACACACACACACACACACACACATACCTACTGAGTCCAATGTCAACACAGTTTGCTCAATTTTCATCCCAGCAATTAAGGGAGTCAGCATATCATCAGCATATTTTTAGGATGAATTTTATAAATATTCTCCTTTAGACAAGTTGAAATGTTTTTCCTTGCTAAATCTGTAGCAAAAATAAATAAATAAATGTAGAAGAAATTGAAGTACAGTGGAACCTCGGATTACGAGCATAATTTGTTCCGGAAGTGGGATCATATTCCAAAACACTCGTAAACCAAATTTAATTTTCCCATAAGAAATAATGGAAACTCAAATTATTATTTCCACAGCCCCAAAAAATAATTACATAAAAATAATTAACAGAAAATATAAAGTAAAAATAAAACAAATTAACCTCCACTTTACTTTTTAAAAAAGGTAAAAATAAATCCCGACAGATAAGTGTTTCCATTTGTGCGCGCAGGCACTGTGTGTGTGTGTGTGTGTGTGTGTGTGTGTGTGTGTGTGTGGGGCACGGTGTCCAATGACGCGCGCGCGCACGCACAGACACACAGAGCAGGCTGAGCCTTGAGCAGAGAGAGAAAATGGATCTTTAACCTCTCTAATGAGACTTGCTTTTGCTTTGCGCTGTACACACACGCACACAGACACAAAATAAAATATGTTTTCCACGCACACACGTAGTCACAGTGTTACAGTAAACAGTACACACGTGCACGGATGTTGATTATACCAGTAAGAGACGAGTACTAAGACCCAGCAGGGGAGACGAGTACTAAGACCCAGCA
>JAQMYL010000016.1:17746751-17756885 GCA_030014365.1 Clarias pachynema | reverse complement strand
CCTTGAGCAGAGAGAGAAAATGGATCTTTAACCTCTCTAATGAGACTTGCTTTTGCTTTGCGCTGTACACACACGCATACAGACACAAAATAAAATATGTTTTCCACGCACACACGTAGTCACAGTGTTATAGTAAACAGTACACGCGTGCACGGATGTTGATTATACCAGTAAGAGACGAGTACTAAGACCCAGCAGGGGAGACGAGTACTAAGACCCAGCAAAAGTCAAAATTTATTAAAAATCTTTGCTCGTCTTGCGGAACACTCGTAAACCGCGTTACTCACAATCCGAGGTTCCCCTGTATGAAATGTGTAGAGATTGAATGACGATGAGTGCCCACAAGAGGGAGCTCTCTTAAATCACAGACAGGATCGAATCATGCGATATAGACTAAGATGGAGAACAAACATAACAACATCGCCATGCATTGACTTTTTTTTCCATTTCGTTCACACGTAAGGCATCGCGGGCGTCCTGGAAGGTGCCGGTTACTTTCTCTGATGGTATTTAACACTTATAGTCACTTTTTTTTATTGCGTGTAAAATAAAGCTGTTTCTGTATGTAGATGTATGTAGATGTATTCAGATCGCAGAGGATCGTTGGTGATGTGTTGACAATTGTGAGTGTGTGTGTCTCTCTGACGCAGTTGGAGGCGTTCTACTCCATCTTCACCACCGAGCAGCAGGACCACGTGAAGTCGGTGGAGTACCTGCGCAATAACGTCCGCCCACTGCAGAGCCTGGACAACCGCATGTTGTACAAATCCGCCGTCAAAGACGCCTGGCTGCCGTATCTGACCGACCCTTATGGCACAGAGTCCTCCAAAGGTGGGCTGACGTCTCTGAGATGTGTGTGTGTGTGTGTGTGTGTGTGTGTGTGTGTAAGAGAGAGAGAGAGAGAGAGAGAAAACATGTTTGGGTAGAAATAGCAAATTCTTCTTTAATGATATGGGAGTGTGTGTGTGTGTGTGTGTGTGTGTGTGTGTGTGTGTGTGTGTGTGTGGACTCGAACGGGCACGCTGCCCTTGAAAAGCTGCAGTCCAGTACCTTTCCTGCGAGAGTGTACTCCCGTCACGCAGGGAGGGAGAGAAAGGAGGACTGGCTGGGTTAAGATGGAGTGCATAACAACACGCCATATGCTCTCTCACACACACACACACACACACATACACACATACACACACACTTCTAGCAGTGAGTCTCCATACACCGTAGCATATAAACAGGACAGCGCGTGTACATGCACACATACACCTGTGGATGCGCAAACACGCTCCTCTTTATCATATAAACTGGAACAAGGCACATGAAAGACGCCGGCCGTGAGCGCGGACGTTCTTTGTAGTTAGCTCACGTTTTCCGCCGCTCGCAGGCGCTTCATGGTGAGATAACGATAGCTCAGTCCGTCACAGCTCCTCCGTCCATCACCTCAAACTCACTGTACGTTTTTTCCCCCCATTTCTTGGCGTGTTATGATTTATGATCGTTTCTGTTTTTAAAGGGGAACTTCAGCATTTTTCAGTACTAGCTTGTGTGTGATTAGAACGGTCAAAAATTACTCTCAATGGTCAAAAACAGGAGCAAAATCTACTCTGTTATAACAGAAACCGAATCACCGGTGTTATTAAACGCACGTAAAGTTGGAGTGGAGGTTGTAAAATATCCCTTTAACTTCTCTCTCTCTCTCGCTCTCTTTCTGTCTGTGTGCGTGAGTGTGATTCTCATAATTAATTTGTATTTTCATTTTTCTTCTAATCAGAGTTTGGGTGGTCATAAACCTTGCCCCCTCCCCTCCATTTTTTTTCCCCTCTTTTTTTTCCTCCCCTTTGACTCCGCCTCCTCATCCATGCTCAGCTAGACATTTCCACATTCACACCAACATGGCCCGGAGCAACCTCGAGGCTCTAATCAGACTAGTTCAGGAACAAAAGCTAAGGAAAAAAAAAAGGAGCTCATTTTATCCTTTTTGCCGGCGTGATTGTTTCGTCTTGGCAGCGTGTCAAGAACGTTTTGGATGCGATTCAGGAAGAACGGGAGCGATGGCGTGAAGGGGTGGGGAGTTCAGAAGCAGGACGGATGTACGGAGGCGTATCAAGGGAGACCCGGAGGCCGGGGTGGATCGCTCACGCTATATGCCGAAGCTTATCGTCAGATCGGAGAAACAGGGAGCAGCATGTGGTCATGGCGCATCCGCTGGCATCTTTAGATCATCTCTTGATCACCGTACACATCTGGTTACTTGCTATACAAGTGATATTTCTGATGTTACATTTAAAAAAAAAAAAGAAAAACGTATATATTAAAAATCGTTTACATCGTACCGTGTGTTCGCCCTTGAAGGAATCGGCACTTTGCACTTCCTCAACTCCCACAAGCTGGCAAGATTTTATTAAAACACAGACACCAGCACAAAGGTTTTATTATTAAAACTGAATCGAGCTGTGAAAGTGAAACACCGTTTAGAAATACTCTTGAACGTCTTAATGCTCTATGTGAAGACGCTCAAGAGTATTTAAAAGAAGATGTAAAAACCATTAAGTGTTTAAGCCTAAGAATTACTAAAGCTTACAAATAACCATTAATTTCTTTTTTAAAGTAAAAAAATGTGTAATAAATAAATCCAGGATCTATGAAAGTTGTTAAAACGTACCTCTTGGCATCACACACAGCTAGCTAGCGGACAACTAACGACATTTTTCACCTGTCGTTGAGTCTTGACTTGATCATAATCACAGGTACATCCTGTTACAAATATGATTTTAATCGATTGTTTAATTAATACTTTTTTTTTTTTTTTTTTTAGAAATATTTAGTTTGCGAAACACCTGATCCTCTGGAATCCGAATCACAAAAGTGGAACACATGCGTTCCAATTCAAGTCTCAAGGCACAGGGTTGACACAATAATGACCACTTTTAACTTACGGGGGAAAAAAAACAAAAAAACAACAACCTTCTGCTCTGCGATCGCGTATATTTTCTACTTTTCCCCCACTGTTTGTTCGCTCAGCATGCTAATGATCTCCACTTCTTTTTGCGTCCTTTCCGCGTCGCTTCCTCAAGGCCTCGTCTAATTGGCCGCAACTCTACAACAATGTGTACTTAACGTGGCTGTTCAAGGTTTTCAACATATTAGCGTTCACCTTTTCTCTGCCCACCAACACACACACATGTACACACATACACACACACACACACACACACATTAATCTTCTACCACTCTATTACGGTCAAATAGCTGCAGGGTCAGGAATGGCCCTTTTTTTATTATTTTATTAAATGCCTTTTTCTTTTTCTTCTCCTAAGAGTGCCGCTTTCTGAACACGCACCGCACTCGGCTTCGGACTGGAGAGGACAAGAAGTAGGATAAAAATAAATAAATCGGAGGGACCTTCATGCTAACCTGGAGTTCTCCCCCCCCCCCCAGTTTTCTGTCTCATCACCATCTGCACTGTATTGCAGTTCTGTGTGTGTGTGTGTGTGTGTGTTTACTTGCTTAGCTCAGTTCTTTGCCCACTACAGCCTACTGTCCTTATCCATCACCATTAAAGCCTGTTGTTTAGGATGTTGGAGCAAAACGAACATGTCCCACGCCACACACACACACACACACATACAGCAGTCACCCTGAGGACGCTGGTTTCCCCCAAAACACAAAGCGTCACAGCACCGGACGTCTGCACACAGGCCCGCTTTACAGCAGGTCTTAGGGATTAGGAAAGGAGCCACGTTCGTGTCTAAGTGCTCCAAGTAAAGCCTTCACTAATCCCAGCAGTCGAGCGCACGTTGTGTGGATCTTAGCGTTAGCTAACCTGCTACCACACCATGACCAAATCTCTTATTGTTTTTTTTTGTTTGTTTGTTTGTTTGTTTTTGTTTTTGCCCAAGGAGTCTGGCATGTTTTCTTTGCAACACAATTTTGTGAAGAAGAGGCTCAGTGTGCTGTAGTATAGCCACCATCTGGGAATCAAATCCGAGCACATACGCAAACTTAAAACAAACACAAACAAACGCACGCACACAAAATACCAGAGGAAAAAAAAAGTGTGTTTGGCTCTAAAACCCTCATAGCACCAGAATGAAAATAGCAACTATGCTAATAAATATATATTATAAATATATCAGGTGTTATTGCATCTTCTCACGATGCCTCTGGTATTTCTGAATTGTCTTTACTTTCGATATTGGAAAGAAAAGGTTCTTTAAGTGAAGCAAAGCCAGCATTAAATTACATTATTGTGTCAGAAAACCTGGCTTTTCTGACATAACATTATTACCAAGACTACAGCTGGGGTTTAGATTTATGTGATTACACCATGTAAAAACATTTTCTGTCCTTATTATCTCAAACGCAGCACACAAATACTGAATGCACAAAATACATTTGGTGATATACATGGGATTTATTCTGCTGTAATTTTCTCTTCTTTTCAAGGTTACTGCTTGTTTGTTTTCTGACCTACCTTATGAATAGCATTTAGGTAATAATACATTACTAACTACTGAAACTACTCATTTTGTAATTATTGAACTTGTTTATTGCTCGTTCCTAACTCTAATAAACACATCTTGAATATTTTACCTTAGAAATGTGGGTGCAGCGATTAGCGAACAAGCTACTAGCATGATATACGGGAGCGCACCTTCGGTTTTCCCTAGTTAATTTTTTACATTAAGAAAATAAAATAGTCTATTATATTATATAACAAATATTATCCAGGAACAAGGTTTCAGGAGTCTTTAAACACAACAAAACTAATGGTTGTCATTTTATGTGGTTTTTGAGATCTCCAGAGAGCAGTTCATTAAACAAATAGAGAGCTGAGGAACATCGTCTTCAGGTGTTCATTATGTGCCTTATAGACCAGGGGAATATGGGACGCTAGAATTGTCATGTTTTGATTATGTACAATATAAATCTGGAGACAATAGGACCCTGGGAATCATAGGGAAACCCTGATATACTGTACAGGCTACTAGCTAGTATTGTTTTAGTTCTTATCTATTCTTAATTCGTAGCTCTTAAAGCTCAGAGCATTGTAGCCATGTTTTTGCTATTTTGCTATATTAATAAACATACAGTATATAGGACTAAGGATTGTGCAGTATAGGTGACATATTATTTTTTTCAGCCCAAAATAGTCAATATGATAAACTTAATTTTTGTTCATTTTAACCAAATTAACATGACTGAGCAAAAAATTTTTTAAAATAAATAACATACACATGATCACGCGTTTTTATTGTCATTTCTATAACCAAAAACATAATTATAATATTCTCGGTTTGAGAGTTTTTGCGACGTCAGTCCCATATTCTGTTATTGCGAAAAATATCATCTTTATATTACTATTATAAAAGTAATGATAACTTTTGTTCTACCTGAAATACCTAAAAACCCAAATACACAGTATGGAAGTCTGAAGCCTCCTCGTTAACACCACCGGCATTGCTTCCATATAAGCACTTGTTTTTGTTTTTTTTGTTTTTTTGGTCATTGACTTGTGTGCTGTCTCGCTGACACGTATCTATGCCGCTCGAGTTTTAAGGGTTTTAATATCTTTAAAGCATTCATTTAATAGCAGATCTTGTCGATATGTAAACATGAATATGCAACATATTCCCACCCTTTGGTTAAATGTAGCTACAAGTGATCTAGCTAGCTTCTTTATCTCAAGAACGTCAGGTATATTAGTTTTTATTCAGCTGTATAACTAGCTAACGTCGTAAAAAGAAATACCAGTTATAAAACAAACGTACTGTAAATCCAAGGAAGTTTGTTTGTTTATAGCAAAAGTCCTGAGCTCCAGCATATCAAACCCTCCCACCACCCCAGCGCTAATTCTATAACCCGAAAGTCAATCTTTTCTGAATTTACTAGTGCAATTCTAATATAGTCCATTAGCTATCGAAGCTCTCATAATTAGCTCGCTTGCTTTACGACATCCACTCTCCGTTCTGTATTAACATTAATGATCGTCTATTAGCATTAGCGTTAGCATTTCTAGGTGCAGCAGCGCCTGCCCTAATGTTGCTAATGTTACTGTTAGCAACACTAGCTTTGCCTTCATCGTGCCCGGTCACAGGAGGACGAGCTGCACTGTTCTACCCTCTACTAATACACACTGCGGATGCTCCTAGGTCATAGATATGTATGTGTCTGTGTACGTGTGTGTGTGTGTGTGTGTGAATGTGGGTGTGTGGGTGGGTGGATCATAACCATTGAGGCATGTTACGAATGAAAGTCATCTCACGCATTACCATAGGCATTATAGTGCGCGATTGTGCCTGCATATTTATTAGCCCTCTGCTCCATTAGCGCTGGTAATAGGAGACTCTTGAACATCACAAGTATCAGTAGAATTAGTTTAATTAGCATCGTTTTGCATGCAGTGGTTCCCCTGTGGCTGTAGGTGCATGCGCGCGCGCGTGTGTGTGTGTAGGTGAGTGCTGGGTGCATGGGAAGAAGGGAGAGAAGAGATCTGTGTAAGTATGTGTGTGTGTGTGTGTGTGTGTAGAAGGTGGCCATGGTGATCTGAGAGAGCTGGGCAGAGGAGGGGCGGCATGGAGCCAGGGAAGGTTTGGAGAAGGCATGACGCAATCCTCAAAGAGAGCGAGGGAGAAAGAGAGAGAGAGGGAGTGATAGAGAGGGGGTGGGCACTCTGGTCAAACAGAGCCATCTACTGGCCACTCTGTGACAATGTGTGTGTGTGTGTGTGTGTGTGTGTGTGTGTGTGTGTGTGTGTGTATGGGAGAGAACAATAATGAGAGGGTAAATATTATATCAGACAGAGCAGTGTTATTTGCACTGGCCACTTATTTAGTCCAGTCCACATTTGTCAGTTTCGGGTTTCTGACCACAGCACTGCCTGGATTGCCTGGATATTCTGGATCGGAGGACGGTTTCCCGTCTCATTATCGACAGCACCCCTGCTGCACTTCACCTCATACACTCATATCACTGTGTCACCGAATGATGCGCCACCCAAATAGCATCTGCTCACAGTGGGGGTTCTTTTTAATTGTTGGAGGAAGTAGAGAGGAGTGGAGATACGGTGCACAGCAGCCCAGGGGCTACACTCGGTAATCTGACACCTGCAAGGATGTTAGAGTCACCTGATAAAATGGCCGAGTGTATATCTAAGAAAGGGGGGAGGGGCGGGGGAAACCAACAAACTGGCCTCTGGCTGCTGAGGGCCGGATTACACGATAAGATAGAAATCTGAATTTTAAATAGAATTGTTCCTCGATATCGGGTGTGTTTACACCCAGGAGGAACTAGACTAGTTAGAGGTACTCGGTACTGAATGGATCCTGGTGTCTGTTTCTGTCAGTCCAAATGAATCTGTGGCCTCTGGTAGTCTGTCAGTCCTAATGGACAAGGTGTGTGTGTGTGTGTGTGTGTGTCAGTCTAAGTGAAATTGACGTTGTGTTTGTAGGCAGCCAGACCGAGTGAAGGAGGCATGGCCTTTATTTAATCAGACACTGAGAAAAAGGCGGGGCCTTTGTGTCTGTCAATCTCAGCGAAGGAGGCATGGTCTCAGTGTCTGCCAGTGTCAGAGAAGGAGGTGTGGCCTCTGTGCCTGTCCTTCTCAGAGAAGGAGGTGTGGCCTCTATGTCTGTCCGTCTCAGAGAAGGAGGTGTGGCCTCTGTGTCTGCCAGTGTCAGAGGAGGCGTGGCCTCTGTGTCTGTCAGTGTTGGAGAAAGAGGTGTGGCCACTGTGCTTATCCGTCTCAGAGAAGGAGGTGTGGCCTCTGTGTCTGCCAGTGTCAGAGGAGGCGTGGCCTCTGTGCCTGCCAGTGTCAGAGAAGGAGGTGGGGCCTCTGTACCTGTCAGTCTCAGAGAAGGAGGTGTGGCCTCTGTACTTGTTAGTCTCAGAGAAGGAGGTGGGGCCTCTGTACTTGTTAGTCTCAGAGAAGGAGGTGGGGCCTCTGTGCCTGTCCGCCTCATTAAAGAAGGTGTGGCCTCTGTGCCTGTCTGTCTCAGAGAAGGAGGTGTAGCTTCTGTGTCTGGCTGTTAATAAGGAGGTGTGGCATTTGCATCTGTCACTTTCAGGGAAGAAGGTGTGGCCTCTGTACATGTCAGCCTCAAAAAGGCCGGAAATCATTGTGTCTTTGGGGTGGGGTTTAGAAAAAAGTTACAGAAAGCCGAGACCAATGGATTTGCACGATTTGGAGAAATATAATTATCTAAACTCCCACGGGTGTCAGTGTCAGGTAAATTTAGCACTTGTGCATGATACCAGTGAATAAACACATTAGTTACAGAGCTCCACTCATAAACACATCATTGCGAATTTGTTCCAGAACTAAAGGCAGTAATCAAAGCCTCATTGACCATCAGCTGGCAAACAATAACAAATATTCAGCGCTTCAGATAAAACTGCACATGCATGTATACACAAGAGTCACTTCTTATTACGGTCATGCAGAGAAAAGGATATTACACAGAGTTGTGATGGTGGGTAGTAGATATGTCTGCACTAATGCTTTGTTGGCATAATGGATTTTTAATTAAATGTGAAATTTGTAAGATTCTGTGCCTCCTTCACAGTTTACATACAAAAAAATGCTCGTATGGATTTAAACACCGCTGGAGCTGAACCTCCGGTGTTTTATTTTATGTTTGAGGGAGACCACATCTCACTGGTCCACACAGACACCCACCCACACACACACACTGGCAGTATGAATGACCTGCAGGCAGGTATATATGAGTTTGTGGATTATATTATTCACAATGAGGCCATGGGGAGCCATGACTCACACTCGCCACAATTACAACGCTCTTCTTTTTCTCCATTCGATCACTATCTCTCAGCCAAGCTTTTCTGTTGCGCATTCTCTTGGTCTCTTTGTCATTCAAAGCAGCAAATAGACGGCCGTGTCATAATCAAAGCTTCCATTATTAAACACCTGTCTCTCTCTCTCTCTCCCACATACACACACAGCCTGCAGCAGTGCTCCAATCAACATGCAAGTTCAGCCTCTGAATAAAACAGCCCTGGTGGTGCGATGGTCCCGCCCTGAGATCACCTACGACCCGCCCATCGTCAGCTACCTCATCTCGTACAGCTGGACCCGAAACGACGAGGAGTACGAGGAGACCTACATCAAAGGCAGTGACCAAAAACTGGTGAGCCCACAGTGTTCATTTGGTGAAGAAATAACAAAATAATAAAAAATATATATATATATTTTTTAAATGTCAGTAAAAGTCACATGGGCACTTTATAGTTGCACAAGCGATTATGCAAGCAAATTCATTAAAGAAAAAAAATGTCATGTGTGAGGATGAGCATTAACAATGTCTGCATAGTTAAGAAGAATTAGCGCCGCTCCTTTAATGTTTTACATTTAATTCACATCAAGTTGGAAAAGCATACGCAAAGTGAAAAAAATAGTTAGCACCTGGAAAAAAGTTCAGCTGCTCTGTTAAGACCCTGACTTTATTTCACCTTTACCTGTGATAACCACAGGTTCAGAATATATTGTCTTCTTTTCATGAGCTTTAAAGAAATTCTGCTTTGTTAATAAGCGTATTGTTTGTTGTTTGACAGTGCAGGGATGTTTGTGGCTGTCGCTTTTTATCCAGACGTGATCTCCGAATGTGGCGGCTTTTAGTGTCTGTCCTTCATGTTGCATTCAGTCACAAATTAATTCAAATCCGTCGCATGCATTAAAAAAACATAAATCATGGAACTTGAAATAGAAATACTTAATACATGTATCAAATATAAATAGAGATCATCCTGGGTAGGGAGAAGCTCAGGTAATATCGATCATTTTGAGCGATTCTTCAGTCAATGTCACGCTTTGAACGAGTTTGTGGATAGCTCTGGGCCTGAGAGAAATGGACATAAACCTAATCAGTTTAGTTTGAAATCAGATACCGTTAATGCGTTAATCTAATAATTTTTTTTTTGTTATTTTAATACTTATTATTGAGATTTGGGATAAAGAGAAATTTACAGTGGAATCTTGGATTACGAGCATAATTTGTTGTAGAAGTGGGCTTGTATTTCAAAACAAGTCGTAAACCAAATTAAATTTTCTCATAAGAAATAATGGAAACTCAAATTATTTGTTCCACAGCCCAAAAAAATAAATACATAAAAATAATTAACACAAAA
>JAQMYL010000016.1:17734740-17744752 GCA_030014365.1 Clarias pachynema | reverse complement strand
GGATGAGGGGGGGGGGGGTATGGTAAGGGGGGGGGGGGGGGATTAATGAGGGGACGTGATTGCTGATTCCTTGCTCGAGGGTGATGAGAGGTGGAGATGTTTTCCCTCTTTTCTTCCTTAGGTTTTTTTTCCTCCGCGTGATCGGTAATGAAATCACAAGCGCCACGGAGGCCTTCTCCACATTCACATCTGCCCACCGTCTACATCCCTTCTGTCACTCTGTCTCTCTCAGCATCTCTCTCTCTCTCTCTCTCTCCCTTTTCAGAGCTTCATTTCCATTTTTATTCTCAATTTCCTCCCAAGACACTGCAGTTATCTGGGTCACATTAGGGACCGCTGTGGCTTTATGAAGGTGGGGAAAGGAAAAGAAAAAAACTTCCACCAAATCAACAGAGGATCCACCGAAAGCTTGACGCCGGTTCCAGCACCATCGCATGATGTGGATAAACTGGTTTTAGTAGATGGAGGGGAAAAAAATAAATAAATAAAACAGCCTTTTTAGTGGCGTTAAATCGAGCAGGACCGGTTTGGAGCAAAGCAGGAGAGGAGATGGAGAGAATTTGCCTGATGTGAATTTTGGATGCGTGTGTACACTTGTAGTCACTGCTCATACATAATGACTTTTTGGTGTGGGCGTGGCTTGGAACAGGGGGACTCATGAAGAAGGAAAAGAGAGAGGTTTCAAATGAGGCTGTGAAGGGATACGAACATAATCCACAAAATGAAGTGAAAAAACGTTAACGTGGCTTTAAAATTAGTTTTAAGGTTTAGCGACCATGCGAGCGCACACCGTATAGCTGTTTATCTCTAATGCGTCCCTAAATACCTTACCTTTAAACATCAATCCATGTTGTTTCTGAAAGGGTCACATGACCTGATATGCAAGCATCGGCCTCGAAGCCAATATTAGCTCGTAGGACTTAATCTGTGATGCCGAGAAAATAAAGGAGTATGCGATATCTTAAAAATCGTCTCAAAGTCAACTAAACAGCATCCGCTGCCGCACATCTTGGAACTCGTCCTCCAGAAACTCGCCTCACCCTCCGTGACCTCCATGTCATTATAACCGAGGTATTAAATCACCCGGAATGTTCAACTCTCTCTCTCTCTCTCTCTCTCTCTCTCTCTCTCACACATACGCACAGTGCGTGGTTTGTTAATGAGCATTTCCCTGTTCATGTTTGCTGAAAATACGAGTTAATTGTCCTGAAACGTCTGGGTGTGTAAACGAACGGCCCCCTCAGCGTGGGGTCTGCTCCATCTCCCTCTATCTCTATCTCTATCTCTCTGTCTCTCTGTCTTACTCACTCTCTCAGTTACTGAAGCGCACAGACCTGAGGGGCGAAGAAGGCTCCATGAACCGAAAGAGAAAAACATGTGATGTGATATGTAAAAAATAAAATAGAAAAAAAGAGAGAGACAGAGAGAGACTCCTGATGTGAACAGGAGGTAAATTATAATGTCTCAGAGATGCTCCATTCCTCGTTACGCCTAGATGCTGTAGATGTGTAACGTACATATTATAAAAAAAAAAAAAGTAGCTAGCTGCTTAGCTGCCTTCTAAACCTCGCAGTAGTACATTAGCTAAACGTGACGTTTCACAGCTACTGTAGCTCAACACTGTACTGTAACTCAGTAGGTCATAAACAAAACCGTTTCTTTTTTTCTTTTTTTTTATCTTCTTGTTTTTATTTCCCAGAGCATTTGAGCAGCCCTCAGATTGCTCCACAGCTTTAAAAGCACACACACACACACACACACACACACACACACCATGAGAAAAACTGTTTTGATAAAATAGTAAAATGCTCGGTGGATGTTAGCTTGTTGCACCTATCCTCCTTTTGTGCTACGAATCAAACGCACCCTATGCCTGTGTGAAGATAACACACTCACATCACACGCTCCTCTTACAGGAAGTGCGCCTCTGCTCTGCCTCGGAGCCCCGGGAGAGCCCGACACTTCGCTCCTTTCATGTCTGTACATGCATGTCTGTGTGTGTGTCTGTGTGTGTGTCTGTGTGTGTGTTCCAGGAGGCCGTTATCAAGCCAGTTTCTCCAGACGTGCTGTATCTCTTCCGAGTCCAGGCGGTGTGCTTGAACGACAAGCGTAGCGACTTCAGCCAGAGCATGCTCTTCAGAGGTAAATGCATGCACACACATGTGCACAAACACGCACACACACATACATGTTTCCCCGCTCTTCCTTTTGTCATATCCCTGTGTTTGCTTTTGTCGTTTCAGCAAATACCACCAGAATATTTGAAGGGACCAGGATAGTGAAAACAGGAATGGTAGGTCCATCTCCGTCCAGCAGGTGGCAGCTGTATCTCCTTTGTTGATTACACGCATGCGCGCACAAACACACACATACTGTATATTGATGAATTAGGATTTCTTTTTTCCCACCCATGAGTTTGAGGTAAAAAATATATATTTTTTTTTTTTCAGTTTTTCAGCGAGCCAGAATACAATTCCTGTTCACACACACACGCGCCCTACAGATGATGTATTTCTTTAATATGTGACTTAAATGACTTCATCTTCAGAACTGTGTACAATCATTCAAATTGCACAGATAAATTATTAATAAAAGAAAATCACCAGGAGATGAATGTCCAAGCTTAAGAGCGTTAATAAAAGTACCAAGGACTTTCATATCATCATCATTTTTATTACGGTGATTATGTTAATATTTCGGCTATAAAAAGCAGGAAGAAAGGAACACGCCAAGTTCTTGTTGCATTTATTATGTTCACATAAAAATTTCATTTAATGTTACTTAAAATTGAATTGGCTACTTGAGGCGCAAATAGTTCAATCGGAATAAGAGGAGAAGCCCTGCCGTGTGTTCTGTGTTCAAACTTTCCCCTGTCGTTCCCCGTGTAGCCCACGTTGTCTCCCGCGTCCTCGGCCGACATGGCTCCCATCAGCTCCGGCTCATCCACCTGGACCTCGTCGGGCCTGCCCTTCTCCTTCGTCTCCATGGCGACCGGCATCGGCCCGTCCTCCAGCGGTAGCCAGGCGACCGTGGCGTCCGTGGTAACCAGCACTCTCCTGGCAGGCCTGGGCTTCAGCGGCGGCGTCATCTCCTCCTTCCCCAGCTCGGCTTGGCCCAGTCTCCGCCCTCCGACCCAAACCCCGCCCACCACGGCCGAACAGGCTGCCCCTACCCCCGCCCCGGAAAACGCCCAGAACCAAGGCTCGGATGACAACGCCGGAGCGGAGAAACCCACCAAGACGGAAGGCGAGGAGGGTGAGAGGGACGGCGATGAAGAGGAAGAGAAGGACGAAGAAGAAGACAAAGGCGAGGAAGGCAAGCCCGTGAAGAACGGCCCGGATGACGTCCAGACGCAGGCGAACAGTTCGGCAGACCAAGAGCCTCCGACGCCAGCGCCCGACTCCACCGCCAAGGAGAAAGGAGGGAGAAGGGACGAGGAGGAGGAGGACAGAGTCACGCCATCCACGGTACCGCCGGACACGTGGACGGGGACGACAGAGGAAGAGGAGGAAGACACTGTGACGCCCAGCACAGAGCCGATGATTGTGGGGAATAACAGTGCGGTACTCCCTGCCCCAGAAGCCCCTCCAAAGGGTGGGAAGAGCAGCATGGGGGACAGGAGTCAGTGGCCCTTCTCCTTCCATACAGGTGAGTATGAACTCGCTAATGCCATCTAGTGGAACATATGTGCGGCACAGGCCGCATACTTTACTGTGTTTAGAATATTTTTATATGATCAGATTTATTTTATTGTTTTTTTTTTCAGTCACACCTGCTCAGTTTTCTCTCTCTGTCTCTCTTGCCTGGTTTGTTTTCCGTCAGATCGATTCAGAGTCTAATCACGTTCTCGTTTTTTTAAACGGTTTGGCGCAAATTACAGGAACACAGAGGACAAGATGTAAACGCGGTTTCCAGCACCGATAAAACATGAGCACTGCGACGAACCCAGCATGAGTTACTGTCACATATTCCTTGTGTTCTGTTTTTTTTTTTTAAAACAAAGAATTTTGGTAAGATAAATTATACAGTAGCCTAGGAGTTTTGACTTGGAACATGTTGCGACTGTAAGCCACCAGAGCAGCAGTCTGAATCTCTCTCTCTCTCACACACACACACACCAACAAAAACCATGTGACATCAACAGCTTATCGTCTTCAAACGCACGCTATCTCCTCTCTTCCTAATTCCCCTCCTCATCCTTGTCTCTGTCTCCGTGTGCGCTTGGGAGACATGATCCTGGCCTAGTTCTGCTGTAGTCCAGAGAGGATGAGAGGGAACAGTGTCTCAGCTACATGGGGGAGGAAAAGAAACTTCTCCATTTTTAGCTCTCTGGCACTGGAGTTATGTTTGGCTCTGCTCTACATGTGTGTGTGTGTGTGTGTGTGTGTGTGAGCTCTCCCCTCTCATATACCAGTCCTGTTTCCTTGGCTGAAGAGGCAGAGAGCACACAGCATCAGCAGCTTGTTAGCATAGCGTCTTAGCGTAGCGTAGCAGCAGCAGGGTTTCATGGAGCTCGGCAGGTTTGGGAGCTGCGGCTCTGCAGGTTTCAGGGCCGTCACGGTCACCTCTGAATCACTAACATGGGCTCCGGGAATGATTCTGCAGTCTGGAGCTCTGTTAGTGTCTGTGTGTGTGTGTGTGTGTGTGTGTGTGTGTGTGTGTGTGTGTGTGTGTGTGTGTGTGCGAGCCTAGTTGCTGCACGATCGTGATATGAGAGAGAGAGACAGAATAAGAAATCATTGTCAGTTGCTTGATAGGTTCAAAGCATCAGTATTAAAATATTCTTTTTCAGACTGCAGTCAGGCAGCAACAGTAAGATCGAAAAGAGGGTGTGTGTGTGTGTGTGTCTGTGTATGCATGCATGCACACACGCGCATGTGTTTATAAGACCGTTCATGGTGCGCGGTGTTGCATAAGTAAACAGGGCAGAGTACACACACATGCGCTCTCACACACACACACACACACACACACACACACACACACACACACACACAGAACATACACAGAGAACCACATGATCACGCAGTATATTTTTTAGCAATGCTGTTACAAACTTTTGCAGCGCACATTTAAAAATAATTATAAATAATAATTGAATAAAACATTTTTTAAGCATAATATTTTCACCAAAAAATATATATCTTTTTATTTGTTTCTTTTATTTATTTATTTACTTATTGTCTACGTTTTACTCCTCTGTGTAAAGCTCTTATTATTATTATTATTATTATTATGGCTACAGCTTTTTTCCAGATTCACAGATAGAATGTAAAGCATTTAAAATGACATCATTTTATCATGTGTGTTGACATTTTTCGACACTTCCTGCAAGGGGGCGTTCAAGTCGAACCGGAAATTTCTCGAGCCGATTGACATTCACTTGGACGTCATGATCCTTGAAAAACCGACAGATAACTTGTCGCCGACTTGCAGAAGAGACGCATCTATCTATGGGAATCGTACACACAATCATTCACCAACACAACTACTAAAACTACTTGAAGGAGTTCCTGGGAGGCCAGCGTTTTTAGACATGAAGCAGGCAGTCTGATCATGATCATACTGAGAAAACGTTCTACCTTGACGGTGTCCAAGCAGTAGTGAAACACTGGGATACGTGCATTAGTCTATCAGGGGATTATATAGAGAAATGAAATGAGTTTTTACTCTTATAACTGGTGCTCTGTTATTCTGCACAATCAAACGTCCCGGTTTGACTTGAACACCCCCCCAGGAAGATTTCCGACAGCCTCAAAGCGTCTCCACTGTACAAATATACCCAAAGACAGCAACAGAGACGAGCGTTGACATCCGAGTGTCATGTTGGATTGCATGTTGTTGTTTTTTTTACTCGGGTACACAGCGTCCCTGTCGTTCCTCACTAGTGTAGCGCAGGTCAACTTTCAGCTCGCAGCACAGTGCAGCGTATATAAATAAACCAGGCGAAGGTGCTAAAATGTGATTTCAGTAAATACTGACTGTCACAGCGGTCACTGTATCTCTGTAGCTTTATGTGCATCGCCGTAGGAAGGGCATGTGGAGCCGGAGATATGGGAAACACTAAAGTTCTTTCCTGTGATAAATATTTTACAGCAGTAAACTGTAAAATCCAACTGTAAATCCGATCTGATGGTTTGCTGTAATGTGTGTTTCAGAGCGGACGATAATCTCCAATATGCGCCCGCTTCCCGGTTCAGGCAGGATGGAGTGGATCATTCCCCTAGTAGTGGTGTCAGCTCTGACCTTCCTCTGCCTCATCCTCCTCCTGGCCGTCCTCGTCTACTGGAGGTAAGAGTGAACGGGATTAAGGATATGACCCTTTAACTCGAATGTACTCAATTTCAGCCATGATTTTAGATTTACGGTGAAGTAAAAGGCTGTTTTTAGTCGGTAAGTAGCTGATATGCAGCTTATCGCTGATGACTAGTTTGTCACACGTTCGGCTCAAACTGGCATCAGGGTGTTTAATGGAAGATTAGATAAACAAACTCCGAACATGCCTTGGCTGAGCGACTGTGTTTTGGATAAGCCGTTTCGCTGGTTCAGCCGTCGGGCAGAGCCAACGATTCACTTCCCAGGTGATTCGCCGAATTAGATTGAATCCCCGTCCGTTTGTGTTTTCTGTCCCTTTCCTCCACTTCTTCTAGTAGTTGGATCTTCTCATGTGTGTATGTCATTCATCATGTCAAGGACCTTGGAACCTTTACAGCACTGTGAGAGCAGAATATAAGTGTGTGTGTAAAATCCAACCCATGTATGACTGTAAGTAAGATGAAGAGGGTCTGCAGCCTTCCCTCAGGACATCGCCGTGGCGATGCAAGTGCCATAAAAGCTGGTTACCAAGGACCTGTTGTCATGGCCTTCACTTAGGCTTGGTGAAGAAGGATCCTAAAGAGGTTTGCAGAGAGAGAGAGAGAGAGAGAGAATAATGGGTGAGAGAGACAGAGACGGTGAATAGAGAAGGATGGAGAGAGACAGTGAGTGAGATGGTAGAGTGAGAGAGAGAAAGACAAGATGGACATTGATGGAGATAGGAACAGACAAAGAATACAGATAGACTGAGGAAAGAGAGATTGAGGATTGGGAAAGAGGGAGAAGGAGCAACAGCAGGGTAGAGAGGGATAGAAAGTAAATACGGTGCCTATTCATTCCCTCTGAACCTTTCCACATTTTCCAAATTACAACCACAAACGTATTCTAATAAATGTATTTTACTGGGATTTTATGTCATAGACCAACACAAATTGGCACAAAATTGTCAAGTGGAAGTAAAAAACTGAAAAGTGTGGCGTGCATTTGTATTCAGCCCCCTTTTCTCTGATCCCCCCAACTAAAATCCAGATTGCCTTCAGAAGTCACTTAATTAGTAAATATAGTCCACCTGTGTATAATTTAATTCCAGTGTAAAGGAACACAACAGACAGGTCAGGGATAAAGTTGTGGAGAAATTGAAAGTAGGGATAAGTTAAAAAAAATATATATATCCCAAGCTTTGAACATCTCATGAAGCACTGTTCAATCTATTATCCGAAAATGGAAAGTGTTTGACACAACTGCAAACCTACCAAGATTTGGAAGTCCACCTAAACTGAGAGGCTCGGGCATGGAGAGCATTAAGAGCGGAGAGAAGCAGCCGAGATCCACTGCAGAGATCCACAGCTCAGGTGGGAGAATCTGTCCACAGGACAACTATTAGTCCACAAATCTGGAATTTATGGGAAAGTATCAAGAAGAAAGTCAGTTGTTGAAAGAAAGCAATAAGAAGTTCCATTTGCAGTTTGCGACAAGCCATGTGGGGACACAGCAAACGTAGAAGAAAGTGCTCTGGTCAGGTGAGATCAAAATGTAACTTTTTGGCCCCAAATGCAACTACGACTACTACTACAGTACACCGCACATCACACTGAACACACCATCATCCCCATTGTGACACATGGTGTTTGCAGCGTCATGTCGTGGGGATGCTTGTCTTCAGCAGGGACAGGGAACCTGGTCAGAGTTGACGGAAAGATGGATGGAGGCAAATGCAGGGCAATCTTAAAAGAAAACCTGTTAGAATCCGCAAAAGACTTGAGACTGGGGTGAAGGTTCAACTTCCAGCAGCACAACAACGCTTAACATACAGCCAGAGCTACAGTAGAATTATTTAGATCATTTAAAGCATGTTGATGTGTTAGATCAGCCCAGTCAAAGTCCAGACCTAAATACAATCGTGAATCTGAGGCGAGATTTAAAAATTGCTGTTCACAGACGCCCTCCATCCAACCTGACTGAGCTTGAGCTGATTTTGCAAAGAAGAATAGGCAAAAAAGACAAACCCAAAAAAAACTGTAATTGCAGAGAAAAGAGTTTCTACAAAGTATTGACTCAGGGGGTCTAAATACAAATGCACGCCAGACTTTTCAGATATTTATTTGTAAAAAATTGTGAAACCCATTTTACCATTTTCTTTCCACTTTACAATTATGTGCCACTTTGTGTCAGTCTAACACATAAAATCTCAATAAAATGTTACATTTACATTTGTGGTTGTAACATGACGAGATGTGGTAAAGTTCAAGGGGTATGAATACTTTTGCAAGGCACTGTAAGAGTGGGAGAGTAATCACATTTACACTTTTAGAGGTGCACTTTGTCATTTTTGAAAGTCTTAGACTAATGACATAATCTAAAAGAAACATAACTGTTTTGCAGCATTTTCCGGGTAATAAAGCTGGATATTTTGTTTATTTTTTTATTTTTTTTCCTCCCGAATGAACCAGCTCATTTCATTCCTTTTTCTGTAAAAAGTGGTGCATGAGGTCTGTGTCGTTCCCCCGGAGGAAGACTCAAAATGACACACCGCTCCTTTAAAACATGTTTCTCGGTTCGCTCTCTTTGGCGTAGGTTTAGGAACGTCCTTTTGGCTTAATTTTCTAAGTTTAGAGTTTTTTTTTGGATATCTGCCTTCCTTCAGCACCTCCGTTAGAAATAAACAGGAATAAACACACCTCCTTTTCCTAAGTGTCACGAATCTAGCGATTAGCATGCGCTGCAAACAAAACAACATTTTCTTTCTAATTAAACAATGTCCTTTTGTTTAAAAATCGCAGTCTGTGCCCACGCAGTGTGCAGCACAGTTTCCCCACATGTCTGAGACGTGCCTAGAGGGAACGCGGGAAAAGGCTTTATTTTTTTCGCGAATTAGTCCAAGATGCGCGTCTGGTCTGTTTTTCATTTCTGGGAATCTCTTTCCCTCAGCTGTGCACTCCATCTCCCAGAAGTGTGCGGTGTACTCGCTGGGTGTCGGTGTGTTTACTAAACAGCTCTGCCTCGCACAACAGCTCGTCTCCAGGTCACAGCTCTCTGTCCCGAGCACACACGCTCACCCATCTGCTCACGCTCACTCTCAGCTGGAGACCAAAACCCTCAGCCCATGCACTGTGTGTGTGTGTGTGTGTGTGTGTGTGTGTGTTATCATACATTATGTGTACGCGCAATTATGGTTGTAGTCACTGTGCGGATGCTTTACAGTATAGTCTCGTAATATACATACACACACACACAGTTCTGTGCAGATGTACAGAGATTAGCCGTACATAACATCACTCTAGCCATCTAGCTCATGTTACGCAACCCTTAACATTTAATATTAATTTATTAATTCAATTTTATTATTGATTGGTAATTAATTCTTTGTGGTAGTACTACATTACTATCTTAAATAGAGCAGAATGTCAGAACTCGTGCATCATACATGATCTCTGAAAGTAACTAATTTCACATCACAGCAGTTACGAGCAAAGTCAAGAATTTTTACTCAGACGTAAATATTTTACAGGAACACAAATGCAAAACCAACGTATTTGAGAATTTTCTATTTTTCTCAGTTTATTTAAACTGGGGTGGGATAAATATTTTAATAGCAGTGTAAAATAGAAAGGTAGTAAAAACCCCGTATGCAACAAAAATATATTTCTCAATATATTATATGACAATATATTTTATGTGTATTCATATATTGTGAATA
>JAQMYL010000016.1:17721229-17734640 GCA_030014365.1 Clarias pachynema | reverse complement strand
ATATTGAAATATATTTCCTAATGTATTGCAATATAAATTCTAGTATATTGCAATATACGTTTGTTTCATAAGGGACAGAAATAAATGTTCATCAAGCCATTACTCATTTTCTCTCTCTCTCTCTCAACCGTCTCTCTTTGTGCCGTCTCTCTTTTTGTCTCTATTACTTTTTATCAAACTTTCTTTCTCTCTCTCTCTCTCTCTCTCTCTTTTTTTTCTCCTGCCCGCCCATCTCCTCATCCCTTTTTTGTCTTTCTGCGTCTTTTCTCCTGCTCTGAATGTGTGTGTATGTGTGTGTGTAGATCAGGAGTCTCTCCTGTGCTGTGATGGACAGGGTTGGGCTTTACCGAGGACTGCAGCTCTGACGTTAAAAGCCTTCCGGCTGTCAGCAGTCCATTCAGAGACATTTGATGAGCTCTTTATCTGCCAAGAGACGCACAATCGTTCTTTAATGGACAGATTCAGTGCATCAGCAGCAATGCTTATATAATCTGTTTACTCAGAGTTCTGGTTCAGTGTTAATGTCTTTTCAGTGTAGAAACATTTTTTTTTCGTTTTTTTTTTTTAATGGGACCAGTTTGATTAATGTTGTAAAACAGAACGGCCTTGATCATCGAGTACATGATTGTTCTCATAGTGACAACTAACCTAAAGAGTCAGATCATTTTAGTCAAACTAATTAATCGGAAGGAGTCTCCAGTGTAAGTCGGAGGGGAAAGTTTTATTCTTCTTCTGTGTGGAAAGTCTTTTTTTTACTTTGAGAGAGAGAGCGCTGCTTCTGAGGAACTGACTGTTAAAACATTTCTTTCATGGCCTTTCCAAGACATTAAATGCAGCTTTTTTTCCACAGAAAATGATTCTATATAAATCTATAAGAAGTTGGCACTGCTATGGTGTTTGACTTGATTTGCCAAATAAATGCTATTAAACACAATATAGCTGTCAAACTTAGACTTTTCTATTTGCCATCCTGGAATGTGATAGACTGTTGTACATTATGACACAATACAGTACATGTCTCATAAGTGAGATTTTAAACCCAACAGTGCTGCAGTGAATATTTACACTGAACTCATATCAATTTATCCAAAAGCAAATAACGTGAGTAATTTACATTTCCACCGGAGTATTTGAATGTCCTCCGCGGTGACGCTGTGTATTTAAGTATGCGCAATGAGGCGTCCTGAACACTGTATCACTGAGTCATGCGCTTATCATCTGAATATCTCATCCTGTTATGCCACTTATACGAACCGAATGAGGTCAGTTGACCTTTACTCTGTGAACGATTCATAAACGGTTGTGCATCCTCGCAGAACGCCGCTTTTCACAGCTCTTAAATCTCCCACCATGCCGATATCCCGTTTAAGTTCCTCAGCCGTCCTAAGCGCTAATTAATGCTTGGCTACGGCTTCCCGTGCCCGGCCTTTGTCGAGCAGAGCAGGCGTGTGGAGCACAGAGAGAGAATTTCAGCACACGAAAGAAAATCAGAGGGTTCCTGAGGAAACTTAAATGCTGGTCTTTCTGGCAAGGCTTGTTCAGTGACCACAAAGTATAAAGAGAGAGTTTTAAAAAAAAAAATAAAAGGAAATGGGACTAAAGGAGTGTCCAGGCAGCAGGGTGTGTGTGTGTGTGTGTGTGTGTGTGTGAGAGACAGAGCAAGCTGCAGGTGTTGTGGGTGGAGTGTTGTGCAAAGTTAATCCTATTGCATGCTCTTAGGACTGCCTCTCTGTCACCTCCCTGCACTTCAGCAGACCTGAGATCGTCTGAGCTGCGCGTCAAGTCAAGGACAGACCCGCGGCATGGCTGTTCCGGGGTCAGTGTTTTTACTCGGAACCATGTGGAACTGACCCCAAGAGTTAAACGATCGTGACACAAGAGGGACCCTCCCTCAGTCCTCCTCTTCTCTCTCTCTCTCTTTCTTTTCGTCTGTGTCGTCCTATCAGTCACCGACAGCATGCCAAAGCTTCTGCCTCTCTCCTTCTTTTCTCTTCAGACTCCTCGTTCTGTCGGAGGATGAACAGAATGTGTTCTCTCTTGTGTGTACACTACAGGTAGGAAGACAAACCTGCTTTCTTCCATTCAGGACACTTAATGACTACAACTCGTCTCTCTGGTTTTCCCTCGCCTCCTTCACACTCTCTCGATATTTTCACTTGCTTCCCTCAGAGGTGTTATCTGCACTGTTTTGTTGCTGAGTGAGCCAGAGAAGCAAAACCAGTTTTCTCAGTGTTCTGCTTTCGGAACTGGAGCAGATTCTTCCTGACACTCGTGGTGTTGTTGTTGTTGTTGATGATGTTTCTTTTTTTTTCTTTTTTTTTTCCCCCACCGAGAACTGTGTTCGAGAGCGTCTGCTTGTGTCATCTTTTTCTCGCCGGATCCGTGTAGACTTAGTGCTCTCTCTAAGGTCTATCGTACTGCCATATTGTGTTTATTTTGGAAAAGGCTTTCTGGAGATGATGTTTCCGTGTGTGTGTGTGTGTGTATGTGTGTTTAGTTAGTGTTTGCTCTTTGGATACGGGTTGAAAGTTCACTTTGATCCTGGCCTCAGTCTTTCACTTCTGTATGATGATCAATCCCCAAAGCGGATGTTACTCACCGTGACTAATCCATCACACTTTTTTTTTTTTTCTTCTCCCACCTGAAATTATCTATCACTCTGTTTGCTTTTATGAGCATATAATTATGGTTTTCGCTTTCCAGAACTTGTGAACTAAATCAGGGCTGGATTGTTCATTTTAACAAGTGTTAATGAGCTCTCTGTCTTACACACTCTCTTTCTTCTTATTATTTTTTTTCCATGTATGGATTAGAAGGTGTTTTCAGACTGCACATTTCTACGTGGAGGACAGCAACTCGCCGCGAGTGGTGCCCAACGAGAGCATTCCAGTCATACCCATCCCCGGTGAGTCTCACCTGCTTCAATCACACAACCTTCATTAATTGTGCTTTATAACCCTGAGTGTGTGTGTGTGAACACATATATTAATACCAACACAGCTGAGTCTAATGTCTTTCCAAACCCAATATTTATTATATCACACATACTGTACATGAATGGAAAGTAAAGAAACAGAATGAAAATAATTTAATTGTTTGTTTTAAGTTTTAAACTCAAGGAAATATCTTGACCAGTCAATAATATTCTCAGCTAAAAAGTAGGAAAATAAACAAACAAAGAAATTAACCAATTCCTGAGTTATAAATACATAATTGTGTACATAATTATTATAACTAGCAGCTAATGATTTTAAATTGTCATATTGTAGTTAACCTATTGATTATAACTCATAATAACTTATGAAGGTGATTCCTTTATTCATTTAACACCCTTATATGTGCTTTCTTAACATTTTAAAACTTTTTAAAGTCTTTTTTTTTTCTTTTTACATAATCAAACCTAGAGACATGTACTAAGTGTACGAGCCTAAAAAACATTTTCATCCACGTAATGTTTTCCTTTCAGTTTTACTTTTAATATAGCCCTGAGTCACTTTTAATGTAAAATCAAATCCATGAAAAAGTAAAGATGTACAAATATTTATAAACGAGGCCTCAGGACTGGCGCTTTAGCAGCCGTTATTAGTTAAAAACGGGTCAGTGGACACGTTCACATTTTTGCCATTCCTCTCATCATTTAACCAGTTACCACCCCGGGACGCCATCATCCTGATAAAACGGCCATGCTTCCAGAACATGTTTTACTCCAAAGCTCAGAACACGAGGTGCGCGTTTACGAAAGCGCACCAAGCCGTAACACGACGCTGTTTACACTGTTTCGTGTTGTGGATTTTACTCTGGTACCTTAGAGCTCGGCGCTATTATTCATCCTCCATCTCACACACTTGCTCATACATTACCCAGCGCTCTCTGTTGCTCTTTCTGCCCTTTTGCACTCTGGGTAGAAATAATTGGAGCTGTCTTGTGGAGTGAAAAGTGTGTGTGTGTATATACTGTATATATAGAGAGTGTAACTATGTAAGAAGAGATGGAGTGGAGTAAAGATTATTTTACTGCCTGATCCAGACTACTACTCTGCTAGATTAGGGTAATGACCCATAGACATAAAAATCCATCATGGCATTGATTTGAACATGAAGAGCGAGTGATGAGCTCTTCACCCAGCTAATAAAGATGGGTAAAGGATTTCAGCCCGGCTCCGTTATGATTCTTGCAAATCCTCTCTGGCTTTATAACTATTATAGTTAATAACAGCATTAGTTGAATCAATACAACTTCTGACAAAACAAATATCAGACTCAGCAAATCTGTTGCAATTATTGAAGTAAATAATTCCCATAGACACAATGGGCAGTGTGAGTGAATACACAAGAGAACAGGCAGCCTGCTTTTTTTTTTTTTTTTTTCTCAATAACAATCAAATTTTATCGTGACATCTATAAGAAACTGAATTTAAAAAATGAGCCACTGTGTGTGAAGTTACCTGCTGAGCATGCTTGAGTGTACTTCTTAATAATGCATTCTTTTTAACTCCAACATTTCTACCTTTTACACCACTCTTCACCAATACCTCAAAACCACCAAAAATATTTCTCACTCACACACTCTCTGTGCATTGGCTGAGGCTGAACAGATGGAGGTTTGAATCATTAATGCTTTCCTGGCAGGTCAAAGTCATCAGTCTTTCACCTGGATTTGATGGGGAATGGAAATTAATATTCCCTGTTTTCATTTGTCTCAATGGGATATATAGAAAAGTAGGTATTGAAATATTAGAGCATCAACCTCAGAGCAAAAAGTCTTTTTTTTTGGTCAGTAAATGACAAAAGTGACATGGAAGAAAATGAGAGTGTATTTCCTTAAATTTTATATAGAGATATTTTCTGCTCAAATCTCCTTTTTACTTATAAACTCCAGTAGAGACTGTTGGATGGATGAAGAGATGGAAGGCTGGATGGATGGATGGCTAGATGGAGAGATGGTTGGATGGAGGGATAGGTGGCTAGATGGAAGGATGGATGGAGAGATGGGTGGCTAGAAGAAGAGATGGTTGGATGTAGGAATGGATGGGTGGCTTGATGGAAGGATGGATGGAGAGGTGGCTGGCTAGATGAAGAGATGGTTGGATGTAGGAATGGATGGGTGGCTAGATGGAAGCATGTATGGAGAGATAGGTGAATGGATGGATGGTTATGTGGATGGAGAGGTGTTTGGATGAATGTATAGCGGGGTGCATGGATGGATGGATGGATGGATGGATGGATGAAAGGTATGAATGCCTGGATGGTGAATATAGGTACAGAATGATGATTGTGGTTGGATGGATGAAAGGCTGGATGGGTGGATAGATGGACTAGAAGGAAGGATGGATAGAGGGATGGGTGGAAAGCTAAAAGATTAGATGATAGATGGATGGATGGATGGATAAATAGATACATGTACTTTACTAAACATCAGTGGATAACATGACGGTACTGAGAGGAGGATATATCGTTGTAACTCGTCCATATTACTCCAACATAACAAATAAGAGTATATACTGTAAGTAAAATATTATTGAACAAGAATCTATCCACATTATCCTTCTTATCATTCAACACTCTTTCTTTACTTCTTTCCTCTTTCTTCACCTGTACTGTAACTGCATATAATCCCACTACCCGGTGTCACCCAGAAGAGGAGTTTCCCCTCCTCTCAGAGTTCCTTCCTAAGGAGATTTTCCTCGCCATTATCTCTTCTGGTGATTCTGCCATTAAATTCCTTATCTGAATCTGTGTGAAGCAGTTTTACGACATTGTCTATTCATTAAATATACGTAGTAAACTATGGTCTATAAAACACACATAGAGCTGTTTGTATTTGCCCTGTTTGCTGTTGTGATTTTCCAGTCATTCTCAAGTATCAGTATCACAAACAGTGCTTAATGTGTTACTTTTCTCCTGCCCTGAAATGTGCTGTTCTAACAATACATGCAAATGCAAGCAAGAACACAAATCACTTCTGTCTTCTTTTTCACTCTTAAGTGTTTCTGTCCTCCAACTTTGTTGTAGACGATATGGAGGCCATCCCGGTCAAGCAGTTTATCAAGCGCATATCAGATCTGTACGCCAACAACCAGCATGGATTCTCTGAAGATTTTGAGGTGAGGTGGCACGTGTCATGGCTTCTTACACAACCAACACACACACACACACAGAGGCTCTCTGTACTGTAATGGCTTTTGCCCACAACATTTAGTCTCTGTCTATAAACATCTGGCATGTACACTATGTGTGTGTGTGTGTGTGTGTGTGTGTGTGTCCACAAGCCGTGTGTGTTAAGGGGTTCTGGCAGGATGTCATTTTAGGCCAGACTGGCAGTACTCTGTCAATGTGTCAGTAAATAGGGATGTTTTATAGCCCTTCTGTGAGCGTGTGTGTGTGTTTGTGTATATGTGTGTAAACCAGATGGTCTTGGACATGACCAGCCCTCGGTTGTAGCCTGCCTTGCCCAGGCCAGAAAATCATGTCACGCCTGTGCCGAGCTGTCAGACCCTTCAGGCTGTATTAATATTAATCTGTGGCTGGATCACAAATGATCAGTAATCCACAGAGGCACAGGACCACACGTCTCATATTACACAAGCATCTGCTGCTTTATACCTAATAATAAAAGGTCAATTTATTATTTTTTTCTTTACTTGTTGACCCATGAGGATGTGTGTGACAGTCCCTCAGGTCATGTCAGATATCATGTACATTGGACTTCCTGTGTATTTGATGATAAATCATGAGATATTCACAGTACCACAGAGTCTAGAAGTATGAATTGGCCTAGGTCATAGGAGTGAATAAAGCTTGTATGTGTCAGTCATGTTCCTTCGGAAACATGCCGGTCTCGTGTACTGTGACTAATTAACACATCTGCCCACAATGTGTGTTTCAGTGAGGCCAAAATATATCTATGATTTCAATGAACTGCTTGCTAAATATGCCAGACTTTAAATCAAACAAGTCACTCAAACCTTAACTTTAATTTTAATTCATGGAAAAGTAATATAACCTGCAGTGAAAGACATCAAGCAATTAACCAGTCCAGCGGAAGTGCAAAACTAACTAACTACTGTTTGTAGCATCTTCTGAAATGCTCACACAAACCATCCCAAGCCAATTATCTCCTGCTCAGCTCTTACATACTGTTCAGTCTATTTTAAAAATGAAATGTATTTTTAGTGCTTCAGTAGGTATCACTTACACCATGCTGTGTTTTGAGAAATAGCATAAAAACCTCCAAACATACCGTAAGAGGTCCTAGGTATAAATTCTCACTGAATGTATTAACTACTTAAGCCTTTAGAAAAAACATTTAATCAAAATTCCTGTCATTAAGACTAAGGTTGAATAAATTATGCTACTTTTGGAGCAATATATAGTCAGTGGATTGAAAGGCGTTCACAGCATACTTTGTCTAACTGAAGTTAGATTTGTTCGAATCCCTTATGGGTGAGTAAACATGGCTGCCTGTGTAAGATGTCAGTCAAATGACCTCATCCTGTGAAAGTAGACGCTTGTCGGCTACGGTTTTTAAAGAAACGTGCCAGGCCCTGGAAAGCTGGAGGTCTAGTACTCGATTCTGACACATGCTAGACCGGCATCAGATTTAGACTGGCCTAGCTATTGTGTTTCGGAAAGAGTGTCAAAATATGACAAAAGTAAATTAGGCATAAAATAAGACTTGTCTTTTGACTTTTTTTTTTTTTCTGCTCAGCCACCAGGATTAAATTAAGCAAATAGTTAAGCAATTTCCATTGGATAATTACCAGTGATGATTAATATGGTTCAGCTGGCAACAAGTTTTTTTTAACCCCAACTGATGCAGGGAGGAGCTTCGCATTTCTTAAACAGTTTATGTTAGAAGACACATCCTGCAGTCGTGACAAAGATGTTACTCCTACTTTAGAAGGGTCAATGCATCAAGCAAAGAAAACAACTAAGGAGTTTCCTGGAACTATTAAAATTGGGTTAAGAACTGTAAAACACATTACATTAAAACCTGGAAGGATAGTGGTGAACTTTTATCGTCAAGGAAGAAATGTGGAAGAAGTAAGAGAAACATCCTGAATTAGCATGATGGTAGATCACTTTAAACACATGATGAAATCAAATAAAAAATGAACAAAAAAAAGAAAAATTGAAAAAGCAACAGTACAACTCACAGATATGTTCAAGAGTGAAAGAGCATTTTCACACACACAGTGCAAAGTGACCTTGAGGGATTGGAACTAAACAGCTGTGAAGCCTTAAGAAAAACACTAATCAGTGAGGCTAATTGTGAAAAATATATATAGATGTATAGATATATGGCCATATTTTCTGTGTGTGTGTGTGTGTGTGTGTGTGTGTGTGTGTGTGTGTGTGTGGATAGAGTTTCCATGCCCCTGCGTCTCTTTACACACTCAGAGAAGTGGTGTCAGGGGGCTGCGTCGTGTCCTTCAATAGCCTCTTCATTTCTGCCTCGTCCTTTCTCCCCCTATACCTCTCCATGCAGCAGAAAGCACAGAGCCAGCCTGGACCCCTAACAGCCTCTCCCCCCTTTTTTTTTTTTTGTTTTTTGCTTTTTAGAAGGGGGCCTTTAGGGCCACTAACAAGTGGCTTTGTGCTGCCTTGGCTGGAGATGGAGAGAAAGGGGTGGTTGGGGTGGCAGGAATTCAGGCTTGTGTGCAGCCTGTGGGAGACTTTAAATGGATTCCTGGGAAAAGAAGAGGGCTTTAGGAGTGCGAGAGAGAGCCAGAATGATTGGGGGGGATATTTGGAGTGGAGCGTTTGTATTGGTGTTTTGGCCGTGTGTGCCGAGAGACAGAGGGAGGGGGAGCAATTATGTGTGAATAGGTAGAACAGAGTCCAAGGGTTTACAGAGACAGAAATGGTATTTCCTTCATCATTTGATGTAAGGCTTTAAAAAGCCTTTAAATGTAAAAATTATGATTAGCAGGCTTATCCTTAAATCATCTAATAACTGACTACATGCGATTAAACCGTTTCCTCTTTAACAATTAAGTTTAATCTCAGATTAACTGCCAGACTCGTCACAATTAATTCCGTCAGTGCGGCAAGAAATAAACACGACCCAGTAAACTTCAGCACGAGACGAAAGGGAACACAGTTATAACTTGCGTACAATTAAAAATGACCAAACATTACAGTACATTACACTGTTTGGGTTTTGATCTTTGAATAGATTCAGATTAGCACCGCCCCTTTCACCAGGTTTCCAAGACAATCATCCTAAACTTTTTGCGTTTGTGGTCTGGTCAGGTGTGTGGGATTTGGGGGGGCGGTTGGGGGGTGGGTTTTCAAATTGTTTTTTTGGGGGGGGATGTTTGTTCAAATCTTAGAGGTGGAGGCAGATTGCAGGAAACAGATGTCACTTTCTTGAAGTCTCCCCTGTTGCTGTCACCTCTGGCAGTTTTTTAAACGCCTCGAAGGCGTCACACTATCAGATCAACACACCTCTCTCTCTTTCACCTCTCATTCACAAGCACACACACACACCCAGTCTGTATCAATGCATGCACACATTCATATCTCTCTGGTGTCTGATTGTTCAGCAGCACCTAAATGTCAATGGCTTTGTAGAATAAGCGTCATTTATACGGTATTAGTGATATTTGGTATTTATGCTGACGTTCACTGGTGCTGGTCGAGGAATCAGTGTAAAAGTCAAATCATTGCTTAATCCGGTGAAGCGTTTTTTTTTTTTTTTTCTGTCCAAGTAATTCTCAGCCAGGGTTCAATCCTTAGTACAGGTGACCTTCCAGTCAAGACAGAATTATAGTGCACAACCAGTAATAATAGTGCTTCCAAAAAAAAAAGGCAAAAGTAGAAAAGATGATCATATCAGGGTTTTTTTCCTAAACATCAACACATATCATAACTGCTTTTGGGGTTTTTTGTCAATAATAAGTCAAACAAACCAAATAAATCTCACTGCTTCTCACTGTCTTGATTTAATGTCGGTTATGTAAATCATTTGAGGTCCTGAAGTTGTTGTCATGGCAACAAAATGAACCCCACCTCCAAGCTCTTCTGTGCTGATGTTGAGTTTGGCTTTAAAATCTACATATGACTAATGAGTATCTGCTGCATACTGAGGTGTGTGTGTATGAGAGAGAGAGAGAGAGAGAGAGAGAAAGCGAGAGAGACAAATGCTGTGTCTGCACGCTGTAGATAATCATCATTTAAAAGAAACATGAAAGGCTGTTGGAATGCTTGTGGAACATTTTTATTAATCTAAATCTTGCTTGGTGTTTTGTAATTTTTTTTTATTTTTATTGACATTTGTGTGTGTGTGTGTGTGTGTGTGTGTGTGTGTGTGTGTGTGTGTGTGTGTGTGTTATAGGAAGTGCAGCGTTGCACAGCTGAAATGAAGATCACATCAGAACATTCAAATCATCCAGACAACAAGCACAAGAACAGATACATCAACATCGTAGCTTGTGAGTCTCTCTCTCTGTCTCTCTCTCTGTCTCTTTGTCTCTCTCTCTGTCTCTCTGTCTCTCTCTCTGATGTGTATTCTGCTCAGCTCAACTCCGTGCCTCTGTCCCTCTCCAGATGATCACAGTCGAGTGAAGCTGAGGCCATTAGCCGGCAAGGACTCCAAACACAGCGACTACATCAATGCTAACTATGTGGACGTGAGTGTTTTGCTCAATGTGCGCTCACGGGTCTCTACGAATTCATCAGCCATAGCCGTGTGGACACAACTGTTCATCAGAGCGATTATTCCTGCTCGTATTCAGAATCGAGTTAAACACGCGTGGAAGTGTCGTTCTGGCTGCAACATAAATCACAGCTTAATATTAATGCACTTTTATTTTTTATAGGAACAGCTCATTCACCGAAACCTGTGTATAGGTCTAATAACAAATGGATTAAAAAAAACCTTCTTTATTAAATAACTGTCACTACAAGGGTGGTAAAGCAAAGCTCCCATTAAAGAAATGTTCATCTAAGTGTTTGTTAATTATTTAAATGCTCAGAATATGACCCTTTTAAGACATGGTTTGATGCATCTTAGGTGTGACTAAGGCTCTGAGTGTGTGTGTGTGTGTGTAAGCTGTTGTTTATACTGTCTCAGGGTTACAATAAGCCCAAGGCGTACATTGCGGCTCAGGGGCCTCTCAAGTCCACTTTCGAAGACTTCTGGAGGATGGTGTGGGAGCAGAACACGAGCATCATCGTCATGATCACCAACCTGGTGGAGAAAGGACGGGTGAGTTCCCTCAGTTTGCAACCAGATAAACTTTCAAGTTATATCTTGATCTCTCTTTCCGGAGGAACCAGAGTCATTTCTGCCCTAATATAATATCAATACAACATCAGCAATATCTGTATTGTGTGGTACAGAGAAAGTGTGATCAGTACTGGCCGACGGAGAACAGCGAGGAGTACGGCAACATCGTGGTGACGCTAAAGAGTAGCAAGGTGCACGCCTGCTACACGGTCCGCCGCTTCACCATTCGCAACACCAAAGTCAAGAAGGTCAGAGTCTCTCTCTCTCTCTCTCTCTCTCTCTCTCTCTCTCTCTCTCTCTCTCTCTCTCTCTCTCACGCTCACACTCACTGTAGCTGATCCGAAACACACACACACACACACACTGCACACAGTAACGCAGTGCACTTTGATCCGATTAAATCAAAGTGCCCCAAAGTCTTTGTTTGGACGGAGCAGGTGTGTCCACTTCAGTTTGGGAGTGAGCTCTGATGAAAGCGAGTCACTCGCCGCTGCTATTGGAGATATCTGACTTAACGGCAGACGGTTAAGAAGAGATTAGACTTCGCTACGCTCACACAGATGCCGACACTGGTACCGATATGGGCCAAGTTCAAACCGGACAAATAAGAGTCTGTGCAGGAGGCTGTGCTCGGGGAAACTCACCGCCCGGTGTTACACGAGAACAGATCTGTGAAAAAGAATGAACTGCAAATCTATTTAATTTATTGAAGTCGCGCACTATATTTAAAGCTATAGAAATCAAATGTGTAAGGAAATAAGTAGAATCAAGGAGTGGTTTTGTTTAATATCGTGCCATATATTTGTGAATTCCACAAATCTTGAGGATTATTAAATTATATGGGAGGCGTTCGAGTCAAACTGGGAATTCTGATTGCACAGAACAACAGGACTACTGCAAAAGTTTCAATAAATTCTGTCCGGCCAGTTTTGTGTCATGTTGAGACTGGTTTCAGGTCCTCCAATATAAAGATATCATTGCAATAAAACTATTCTTATTTATATAGATAGAGTGCAGTTTCAGATTTTTAACCTTAAAAAAGCAACACAATGTACAGTACACTGAAACCCAGGCGCAAGCGGGGAACACACCCAGGATTCCTGTGATAAATCTGATGAACAAGTAACAATGCCTGTTTCACTCAGATTGAAGGATTGCGAGGAGAAAATAACAGGAAATAAGAAGCTTATTTTGGTGTGAGATTTACAGTGTGTTTGTTTGTTAAAAGACTGTAATACTTTTATAGCATTAATCCTCTTAACTAACATACATAGAGTGTTTAGCCAGCCATAGTAATGCATTTATTTATTTATTTTTACACAAGCCTCTTAAATCTAGGAGAGGACCAGAGGTTAATCTGTTTACTTTGCGCAATATATTGTGCTCAGTTATTAAGGATTACTATACATGAATGTCATTGTGCCTTGTGGTCCAGGATTGAAAAGGATGTTTGATGTGGTGTTGTGTGTAGGTAGGTGTGTGTGTGAGAAAAATAATTTCTACCAGGATGAGCATTTGTGATCGGAAGGACAAAATGAACTAAGGTTTGTCTTTGTCATTGTGTGTGTGTGTGTTTAGGGTCAGAAGGGCAGTGTAAAGAGTCGTCAGAGCGAGAGAACAGTAATCCAGTATCATTACACACAGTGGCCTGACATGGGCGTTCCTGAGTACACACTGCCCGTGCTCACCTTCGTCAGGAAATCTTCTGCAGCACAGACATCCGAGATGGGCCCCATGCTCGTCCATTGCAGGTATACACACACGCGCGCACACACATATACTGTATATATATATATATATTAGGGCTGCACGATATATCAAAAAATTATCGTTATCGCGGTAATGGTATACGCAATATCTGTATCGTAAAGAGTTGCGATAAATGAAATTTAATTTATGTGCCAAGCATTTGTGTGTCCAAATTTGACCAATCAGATGGGCCCATACTATCTTTATACCAGCCTCCCAAGTAGGTGATATAATGCTATTGGCTAGACCGGGCTAAAAGGTGAACCTAGCGGCTCAGAGCAGAGAATGAAAAATAAATATGGCAGGAGTAGAGACAAGCGAGGAATATCAGAAATCAGAATATCTGCTGAGTTTTTTAAGTCATTCATAGTGTTTTGAAGTCTAAATATTTGCAACTTCCTTGACATATAGTTTCTTTTTAGCCTGAATT
>JAQMYL010000016.1:17671660-17682772 GCA_030014365.1 Clarias pachynema | reverse complement strand
AGTACCCCCACCCCTACTCACCTCGGGGGCAAGGAAAAAAAGTTCAGGCTCAGGAATTTTTTCCACTATCAGCCCTGACAATGTCCACAATGAGTTTGTTTTTGGATAAACCAGACACTAATGATGTCATTTTAGACATCACCTATTTCATGCAAATTTAAAAACGTAATCTCCTGTCAAGCCAACATGCAATTCTTTGCCCCATACATCACTGATTCAAATTAAATCCATTGTGATCTCACACACACACACGAGTTCATATACTTATGGACTCAAATGTATGCTGGGAATGTAACTACCAAGCATGTACAGTAAATGATTGTATGTTCAAGTCAAACCGGGACTTTGATTGTGCAGAATAACAGAACACAGTTACAAGACTGACTTTATAATTTGTTCCTGCGTGTGAAAAATAAAAACATAGACTGTTGTGTGTTTTTCCTTCCAAACCACATCCTAATAACACCTGTTATTATTTATTGTAGGACCATTATAGTGAGAGAAAACCATGAAGTTGTGCTTAAGGCTCTGCGTGCCTCTCATTGGTAAGTGTCACTAAAAACAACTGTAAACAATTTCTAAAATTGAATTGTCTCGAAATAGTTACAATGTGCTCTCTGATGTCTTAGTTTCCCTGTTAATGTTGTGGTGCCAAGCATTTCACGTCAGTGAAACCTTAGTTAATGAACCCGTGACATTCCCGTGTACCTGCCATGGAAACTCGCCAGTGGTTGAGTGGACCCGCTTCATTCCCAGTTCAGCCCGCATTGCTAATTGTCAAAGCCAGACATGTCAGATTGAAGAGCGTTATCGGGAAAGATTTGAAGTGTCTAGAGATACCAGAGGAAATTACTTCCTGAGGATCAACGCAGCAGCCTACAATGATGTCGGGTCCTACAGGTGCACCTGCAATGGAGAGAAAGTCACTGATGTAAAGCTTTACGTCTATTGTAAGTATGATAATGTGACTCTTAACATTTCTGTAGTAAAATCTAACCAGCCTAACTGGGACTTGTGTAGCTCATATTGAAACACTGTTTGTTTTTGTCTGACAGTTGCCTTAGTCGTAAATGCTTTTGAGGGAAATAACGTCACCCTGCCGTGTTACGGAAACACTCTGCGTTATGTCGAGGATGTGCAGTGGAAGAAAGATGGGGAAAAGTTGCTGGAGTACCCTGGTGTGGTTACAAATGCCTCAGGGGGCAGATTTGCAATGTCAGAAAATGGCTTTAAAAGAGGTGATCTGTCGCTCTACATCACGTCAGTACAGAAGTTTGATGCTGGATTTTATCGGTGCCTTATTCATGATGAATCTCGTGATGGAGTCCCAGCTGCTGTTCTACTAAAGGTGGAGGGTAAGTTATTCTTTAAATAAAGTTATAAAAGTCATTTTTATTAGTCTACAGACATTTCATTTGTAATAATCTAAAAATACAACTTGTTTTGTTATATTTTTCTCAGGATACGAACCACGGCCAACCCCAAACAGCTACGGACAACTAGCAATAGGACTAGGAGCAGTACTGGGTCTGGTCCTCCTCGTAGACGTTGTCAGAGTGATTACATTCCTTGTGAGAAGATTTAAAAGACCACAAAATGTATCACCCACCCGTGTGAGCACTCCTGTTCAGGAGGAACAACAAATGTTCCCAAAGATTTCTTCAACACGGCCAATTGAGGACTAGTTCTTAGTAAACAAAGATCAGGCACACTTTTTAAAAAAAAATTATTCCTCCAACTAAAATATTTATTGCGCCTAATAAATGCTGTCTACACAGGACTTTCAACTGTAGTCTTGTAACAAAAAAAGGCACAATTAAAAATAACTAATAAATATAATTTATATAATACTATTTCAGCTAACTACAGCACTTTTACGTAATTTTAGTTAACATACTTCTAGTATATTTCTGTCTTCTATGATCTGTTTTCAGAGTCTCTATGTAACAGCTAGAATCAACACTTTAGGTTTAAATAGGTTTAAGGATTAATTAACCAATAGAGTAAGTTATATCTCAATTAAAATCTGTCTTTGTTGTGTGTGTTTTTTTTTGTTTGTTTGTTTGTTTTTTTAAATCATGCTTTGAGTATTTGTATTTCTGTTATTTCATTATAGTGCTACATCATTCAGGTTTATTGCACTATTATTGTAAAGGATTTGAGTCGATCCGACATTCGGTTATTCCCCACGGTTCAGCAGGCACGTGGACCATGGATTAATCACAAAGTTTAACCATCATAGTGCAAAATAATATTTTACTGTACACAAACAAATTATAGTTTTCAAATATGTATATTTGTGTCCCTGTTAACCGTAAGCTTTGTGATCCATATAACAATAATTGACCAGAAACTAATAATTGAAGAAGATGCAGTTTAAGGAAAGGGAGAGCAATATTTATTTATTTATTTATTTTAAGAAAACTCAGGGCTTTTAATAATAACATCATGACCCTGTCTTATAGATCTTTTATTCAGGTGAGATTAACTTGCAATATGGTGTGCATGATATGGCAGCTTAAACCTCAGACTGAGGCTGTCGAGGAGCACCATAACCATTTCCACTGCTTTTTGTTTCACTACTGATCTATGTTGCTGCTTGTGTTTAACATTTATTTTTATTATTTTATTTATTTCTTTGAGTTTTTTTGTTTTTTCCTGTCTTTGGCAGCTTTTATTAAATGTCTTTTAATGTCTAGTTAATTCTTATGTCTTAAAAATAGGTTATAGATAGATATGTGTGTACATGTGTTAACTCGAATAAACTAACCATTTTTGCACTTTAAAATTCCTTGTACTTTTTACTTTACCTTGTATTTGCATTAGTAAAGGTACACCAGGGTCCAGAAAATAATTTTTGGTGTGAAAAAAGTGTTGGCATGCTAGAGTCATATGTGATGGTCTACTGAAACACAACATATAAAAATAAAATCTATTTTGAATGTTTACATAACGGTACATTCAAGCTGTTCGTTTTTGGCTCCCACTCATAATGTTCCTGGTCACTTTTGACGAGGATCATTTTTATTCCATTATAAATCCACAATAATACAGATATTATCACCTAATGTTGTATTAGCTCTTTTTATCCATTTCAGCTCTTGTAAACCTTACAACTTTTGAACTTGTATGTGCTGTGTACATTATGTCCTCCAGGCCTCACTTACCTGAGCTCATACCATTGGGTTTTTTAAAAATATTTTTTTTTAGGGAAAATAAGATATTAGATATTATTTTGACTATAACAAATATTAATATGAACCCTATTGTACTATTTATCACAGAGTAATTCACTAAAATGTTTACCAAAGTTATTTTTTGAAAGCAGTAAAATTTTCTAAACTGTGGCACAAAATAACACCTTTTGTGTTCCTGGTCAAAACTGACCGGTAGGATTTATTTCTTGAAAACAGAAGCTCAAATAAACACAGGAAAAACATAACTATATTACAGTACAACCGTAATGCTTGAAGTAAACACTGTATGATATGTATGAACACATTTACAATTTTCTCATGTAGCTCTGAAAAGTCTAGTGTTCTCCCAACACCCCCTGGGAATTTGCACATCAGCTTCTGCTTCAAACTCGAATGAATTGTTCCTTGTCGAATGACATCAGCTCCACCATTTCACTTATTTTAGCTTTACAGGCACAAAAAGCTTGTTTTTTTTAGAACTTGCACCTTTTTCTTTTGCCTCCTTCCTTGGTTGTCATGAATGTTGTTGCTGTTGCTTGCATATCTCTCACCAATGCAGCAGAGGATGGTGTTTGTCGAAGGTATTGTGCCCTTGAATAAGTTCTTCAAGGAACAGTCTCCTCTTGTAGTTTTTGCTTCCTCATCAGTTTCATAGTCTTCCTCCTCTGGGTTATACTCAGTGTCATCCTCAGCCTCTGACGCTTCCTCCTCTAAACCCTCCTCACTGTCAACCTGGCTTCCTGATTTCTGTCATTGTCAAATATAATTCCAGAGCCTCACATGTTGTATGTGTCTTGGCCATCATGCTGCCACAGACTGAACTGTAAGGCATCAAAAAAGATTTATATTCCAAATGTTGTAGGCCCTGTTTATTTTTTTTATGTTTTATTCAATAAATCTTCCTTTCTGGGCAAATTGTTAGTGGTGTATAATTGTTTAGATGGTGTTTATTAACATATAATCCACTATTTACAATTAATTTCTCTATATTTAACACTCTGGGCATGTAAAAGTTTGTTTAACACGTCTTTGATTTCATCCCTTCAGGGCCTCATAATAATGCTGATGGGGTCCAGACAGAATTTACATTTGCCACTGCTGGACTGATCCACTGCTCAGGGCAAGGGTTCTTGAACCTTGTACATCCAGGGACCCTTTACCTATTGAATGAATATAAGTTTAAAGCCTCGGCCAGACTGAGTACATACACCGGCCAGCCATCACATTAATACATCAATTATATAATAATAAACTGGTGACAGGAACAAGGGCTCATTTTTGCCCATCAGAACCAAAGGCTAGTCTGATGTGTCTGGAGCAGAGCTCAAGGTTCTTGACCCGGCCTCCAAATTCCAGAGGTTGTGTTCCTCACAATGAGTAGACAGTGATCAACATGGCCAGGGAGGTAAGAAATGATACAGTTTATTGTCAAAGTGGAGAAGTGAAAGTTTGGTAAAAATAAAATAAAATAAAATAAAAGGAGAAATTTGATTTACTTGTAATTTGCCAGCGTGAGAAAGTAGAATCCTGAGCTTGTTCTACAGTCACACATAGCGGGAGAAAGATTAGCAAGTTTTATAAAAGGAATGGAAACCATTAGAGGTAATAACGTTCGAGGAAACAGCTCTAGGCCTTTGGGAATCACAGATAGAAAAGGAATGCAGATTCATAGTATGGGAAATAAGTAAATTATGAGAAATAACCTGATATTAAATATTTAAAAAATTTTAACGCTGGATTTTTTTTTCATGAGCTGTAATCCTTAATCATTGAAATTAAAACAAGGTTCAAAATATTTAACTTTATATGTAATGAACTTAAAATATGCAAGTTAAATTTTTTATATTACAGAAAAGAATATCATGATATTCTGATTTTTAAAGATGCACTGTAGCTGTCCAGTATTCATTTCTCATTCAAAGCTGATGTTTAGCATCGTCCAAGAAAAATGAAAACCCATCAGTAGTTGATCAGTCAGGACATGTCAGTCAGCACAGCATCCAACAGCACTTGGAATCTGAAATTGAAATAAGCACAAGATTTTGTCTGCAATTGTTAGGGCTTTAAACATTTTTTAAATACTTTAATATACTTACATTTACTTTTATTTGTGTTTAGTCAGTGTAGCACAACCCCATCTACAACATTTTCCACAAGCCGCCACTGCTGTACATACAAGGCTGCTGTGATTTTGGACTGATCAGACGAGATCGTGTGGCCGTAAGCGAAAACTGGTCTGAAGGGAGGACTATTTGAACAATAATAATGCAGTTTAAAAAAACAAAACAACAAAAAAACTATATTATGAGGACTAAATCTGAAAAGCTTACAGCACCTGGTATCCCCAGGCGGTCTCACATCCCAGTACTAACCTGGCCCGAGCCTGCTTAGCTTCCGAGATCAGACGAGATCGGGAGCTCTCAGACTGGTATGGCCATAAGCGAAAGCTGGTCTGAAGGGTCCTTTTGTTTGGTCCTTTATTTGAACAATAATAATGCAGTTTTAGGCAGTTTGAGGAATAAATCTGAAAAGTATAATGACTTGTCAAGACATGTCATTATGCAGTACAACCAGTAATATGGTTATGACAAAAAAGTAATCTGACGGGAAAAAAAACCTCTCTCTCACACACACACAAACACACACACACACACACACACACACACCTCAAGGTTCTAAGACCTCATCTGACACTCTGTGGATATGAATGTGTGTGTGGGCTTAGAAAAATGAAAGAAAGGAGAGAGAGAACAAAAAAGCATTTTCATTAAGTGTATACAGACAGACACACACACTCCACTGAAAACATTAACTGTATGTCTTGCACTGTATGAGGTAAGGGATTATTTAGATAGCCTAACCTACAAACTCAAGGGCGTAAGCATACACGTCCACCCACACAAGCACATTTAGTGTAAGAGGAAAGAGGTGTGATCTGCAGTGTGATTGGAGGAGGAACTGTGGCTCCACAGCTGTACAGGCCTACGTGAGCCTTGGCATGAACGCACTCTTCCTTCACTCCTGCAGTCTCTCTCTTTCTCTGTCCCTCCTTTATTAACTCAGTCCATTTCCCACTCTCGCTTTTAGCTCTGTCTGAATCCTTTCCCTCCTGCTTTCTCTCTCCTCTCTCACACTTTTACAGCATTCTGTCATCTCGTTCAAGAGACACTGACGAATGAACGATCACATCACGTTCAGTCCTTAACAGATATCGGGGACTAAGAACTCTTTGTTGTTAGCTTTGTTGAGCTCTTTTGTTGTCTTTGTTGAAGTATTGTGTGTTGTTTGTTGAAGATATTGTTTTTTTCTGCCGCGGGTTAATTCACATTTAATGGGTAATAAGAACACAATTACTTATCCAAAGCCGGACCCAGAAGAGGTTCCGCGCGACTGGATGAATAGGTATGGACTCACTTACTTTACCACACCTTACCTTGATAATGTATCATGGTAGACTGAACCACAATCTCGATTTTTAACCTATCCACGGTTGTACTTTTAAGCCTGAATATCTAGCCTCTGCTTACTCTCAGATATATGAGGGTATGGGTGATCCAGGTTGGGATTATCCCTACATGGGTTCATGTTACCAAAAATGGGTAGAAATGAAAGCTCTTTGGGATAAATACTTAGACATAAAAGAAACTAAAATACAGAAGAAAAAGATTCCAAAGGTCACATCCGAAAGTAAATTCAAGCCGCCTGTTCACTTTCCGATCCCTCCTCCATATCATGCTGACATAGTAACATCAGCATCTAACCAACCAATTATTGAGAAAATCTCTCCTAATTTGAATCCCACTAATCCTTTTGTGAGCTGCCCATCTGTGCCTGTCTCCCCCGTACCCACAAACGTGTGCTCACCTGCGAGCTGCTCCATCGCTGAGGAAGCGAGGGGAGCCTCGCTGGAAGGGTGATCCTCAGGAAATTGAAAGACTCCCAAGAGGCTGTCGGGACGAACTCCTGACAGCCCTCTTTCGGATGATCCTGAGGATACTGATTGTGAGGATAATAATAACTCGGACGATGAAGGTCCGGATGAGAGGTCTCGCCCCGAACCTCGACAAGAAAACACTGCGTTTGCTTTCTCCATGGGACCAAAGGGTCCGAAAATCCTTCCACCATCTGTAAGCACACTGAAGGACATTTCTAAGATGCTCCCTTCTCCCAACAAACCTTTGCATTTTGTTGATATGCAGATAAAGGCTAGGCACTGTCAGCTCGTGGGTGCGGATTATCGCTTTATTTTGCAATCGGTTTTGGAAGATGGGTACGATGAGGCTGAATTGATAACGACGGTAAAATGCTTAGACCCTAAAACAGACACATGGACTATAGTGGTGAAACATGAAGACATAGAGGGGTGGGGGGGGGGGGGGGTGTAGTATCTACATTTTTTCAATACTTTTTAACACATGTTTAAATATCAAATATTTTCTAATAAAAACATCATAATATTATTAAGAATAATTATCATAATAAATCAATCAATAAATAAATAATACATTGTTATTTAAAATTTTAAGCATAATTCAATAAAATTCCAACCATATTATCATGAACTTCATTTGTTGAAACATATTCATCTAACATATTTCCAACTTGTTTCATTTTGTTTTTAAAAATATTCCACACCTCTACATACCTTTTTCATATCGTTGCACATTCCTCCTAATCCAAATTGCATTCCTTGCTACTGCCATTATAAAATTAAAACCACATGCCTTATGTTTTTTACTGTTTATACTGAATAAAAACATTTTCTCCCATTCATTATTTGTCAAATTTTCTTTATATTCCTCTTCCAGGAAATCATGTGCTATTCTTTTTACTCTTCTCATAAAATTCTTTAGTTTTTCACAATAAATGAACATATGTAACAGCCCTTCATCCTCTCTCTCACAAACTGGACACCTTGCTTCCATCTCTTTATCTATTTTGCAGTCTTATTAATGTCAGTATAGTGTTATGTCTAAACAAATAAGTAAAATCGTCTAAAATTGGCTCCATGAATTTAATTCTTATGTCTTCTTCTTTTAACTTCTCATATCTTGTCATCCAATAATTGTTTGCTATTGGTTTAATAAAAGCTTTTCTCCTAAAAAACACAGAAATCTTTCACTTTACATAAGATAAATAAAATATTTTCTCCTGTTTTTTAAAAATACACTTCAGGTAGCTCTCCGTTTTCATCTGCCTCGTTTTCTTCAATCCTTTTCATCCATTCTCTTGGTATAGCTTTTTTAATTGTTTCATACTTGTTATATATTTTACTTGTACTCCTCTTCTTCATTTATTGTGTCCACTATGGCTTGTGCTGGTAAAAACCTTCTCTAACATCATATAAAACATATTTTATTTGTTTCAGATTAGTTTCCCACCATTCTTTATTAAAAAAAAAAAGTAACTTTCCATTAACTAAAATATTCAGATTTAAAAACAGTGGCTGTTCTAAAATTTGTCTTCTTACTGTAGGTTTTATTATCACATTTTCCAACATTTCAGCCCATGATTCTAATACTTCCTGGTAAAATTTTGGAATGTTTTTTGTTATGATTTTGTTTTTTTGATCCATAAAACATCCACATTTCTTTAAAAAAAATATTTCATTACCTCTTTCCACACTTCTTTTTTGTTTTTATCCAGGAATCACTTCATTATTTTAATTCTTGTACTCTTCATTCTTAGTAATAGATCTTGTAATCCTAGCCCCCCTTTATTTACTTCACCGATTAGTGTATCATATGCGATCTTGGCTCTGCCTTTTCCCCATAAGAACTCTAATACACAACCTCTGACTCTTTTATAAACCCATTGAGGCATTGGAGTTACACTCAATACATATATTTTTGATAAAAACAGCGCATCTATTATTAAAACTTTAATGTTAAGAACCTTCCTTTCCAATAGTGTAGTCTTTTCTCCATCCCCTTTAAAATTCCATCCCACATTACATCATTTGTTTTTTATATATCAGTTCCAATGTTTATTCCCAAAACCCTTACATTTTCTTTTTCCTCTTTAAATGGTATGTATTGAGTTATGCATTTCACTTCTCCTATCCTTTAACAACGCCTTCTCTCTATATTTATTTTGGCTCCTGATCCTTTATTTATCCTTTAATATTTTTCCAATATTCTTAGTGCTTCAGTTACACTCTGTTTGTCTTTGACTACTAGTGTTGTGTCATCAGCGTACTGATAGACAGTTCAGATTTATAGTCTTCTATTTCTATCTTTATTATTTTCTCCTCTTTTCTTAATGCTAGTCCTAATGGTTCGGCTGCCAGTGTGTATAAAAGTGCAGAGTTATTGTCTTATTGATCTTGTTATTTTAAAATATTCTGTTAAAAAGCCATTGCATTTTACACATGTATATTATGTCTGTGTATAAAATTTTTAGCCAGCTTGTGTATTTTTCACCAAAACCAAACTTCTGGATTACTTCAAATAAATATTCATGCACTCCATCAAATGCTTTTTCTAGATCCAAGCTTATTAAATACCCTCCTTTTCCTCTTTCATTCATGTAATATACTACATCTCGTATGTTGCTTATTGTATCCACCATGTCTCTCACCTCTACTGCATATGCTTGGTGGTTTTTATTATGTGCAGTAATACTTTCTTTAATCTATTGGCTAAAACCTTTGATAGGATTTTAAAATCTACATTTAAAAGAGTTAGTGGTCTATAATTTTTCAAGTAATTCCGATTCACCTTTTTCTTATATAGTAATTTTTATTACTCCCATTTTCATTGATTCGCTCATTTCTTTCTTTTTGAATATATCAACATACATTTGTTTTGGGATTAGGCGATTTTTTTTTTTTTTTTTTATAAAATTCACTGGTTAGGCCATCTATTCCTGGACTCTTTCCACACTTTAGCCTCCCACTGCCCTTTCTATTTCATCCTCTGTTATTTCATCATCACACATTTCTCTATATTCTTCAGTTATCGCTTCTGTTATCTGATTAACTAAAAATCTCTTCTCCATTTCTTCCACTTTTTTACTCTTAAAAAGATCCTCATAAAATTCTTTTATTCTTACCAAAATTTCTTTTGCATTTTTTTCTACATTTCCGTCTGGTTTCCTTAGTTCTTTAATTTCATCAGCTCTTTGTCTATTCCTTTCTAATTGAAAAAAGAATTTTGTATTTCGTTCACCTTCCCCTGCATATTTTGCTTTGCTTCTTAAAATTGCTCCTTTGCATTTTTCCTCTTCTACTCTATGTAGTTTATCTTGTAGGTCTAATACCTTTTCTGTGTTGCCTTTGCCTTTATTTTCATTTCTTTCCTCTATCTCTTTTTTTAATTGGCTCCTTATTTCCTCCTCTTGTTTTCTTTAAATTTTTTGTCTAAAACTGCTGTATTTTATGGAAATGTTTTTATATCATACTTTAGATTGTCCCACCATACTGTTTTATCCTCTTCATATAATATGTTTCTTTTATTCAATTTGATAAATTTTTCAATATTTACACAATAAAATCTATCCTGTAAAATTGCATTATTTAAACCCATATCCCTGTTCCGCTCTCTATTCCTGTAAAGTCCATGTTTATAAATAAAAAACTATGATCACTAAAAACTGTATCTTCATAAAATACATCCTTTATCTTGTGCTGTACTTCTTCTGAACACAATGCCATGTCTAATCTACTTTGTTTCATTGTCCCTTGTACTGTTTGTCTTATTGAAAACACTTTTTCTCTATTCCTGTCTCTCCACATCTACTAATTTAAAAACCGCCATTATTTTCTTTATTTCGTTTCTCCCTTAATCTGATTTAAAAACCATTCTATCACCGATATCTATTTTATCCATTACCGTGTTAAATCTCCCAGTAAAATTGTATTCTTTTCTTTTTTCAAACTCGATGCTATTTCTTTAAAAAACTCCTTCTTTTCTTT
>JAQMYL010000016.1:17651380-17667781 GCA_030014365.1 Clarias pachynema | reverse complement strand
CCCCAATTATTCTTTAATTATTATTTGATTTTTAAGCAGTTCAAAACACCTGATGAACATAAATAAATTTGTACACACCGCAATATATATCGCAGGAAAAAAAAATATCGCAATGTAATTTTTTCCCAATATCGTGCAGCCCTAATTCAAACCACAGTAAAGAATCTCACCATGATGTCTGTTCCCAAAAGCCATGATGGTCCAGCATGCTTCACATTATGGAACTAAGTTTTACAAGCCGATGTGCAGTCTTCTGGCATTTAGTTCACCCAACTGCTGCTGGATCATACCTGAAAAAAGGTTTAAGGTTTTTCTTTAAACTAAAATATATTTCTTTCTATAGCTCTATAGTACTTTTACAATATTTAAAAAAAAAAAAAAATCATTGGAAGAGAAAATATTGTAGTGAAATACCAGCAACTTTTAGAGTGCATGTTGACTCCAGTCTTTCATAAAAATGAGTCGCACCTCCCACGCTGGCAATAACCACGTGACCAAGGAACCGGAAATGGGGCTCTTGGGTTGCATTATAGTTTCCGTGCAGCCAGCAAAATCCACATGGTGCCCTGGGGGGAGGGGAATGAGCAGCAGCACACCAATTTTTTAAGTAACGTTACTCATGCAACACTAATGATATTTTACACATTGTCAGTTTAAATTTATTAAGTTATTGGTTTATTATTCATTTATAAATAATGGTTTTTCAATTAATATTTGAAATGTATATCAAAGTGATAATTCGTAAAAAAAATAAAAATAATAATAATAAAATGCATAAACATTTTCCACATCGATCACAAAATATTTTCAACCCAATATATCGAATAAATAATACACCATTTGTCTCACAGCTCCGACCTGTAAACGACGAGCACCTCTACAACACTCTTTAAATCTTAATAAACCATGCAATACTGATTGAATATCCGCACAATCATTACCCAACCCTGGTAATTACGCCGAAAAACAAATTTACGAGATTTTTAACAAAGAAACAAGATTTTTTGTAAAATATGGTAAAGAGCTCCTCACCTCCACACGACACACCAACTGGGACGAGCACATGCGCGCGGACCGAATTTAAGGCCCCGCAGCGCGCATGCGTCGTCTTCACGCGCGTGCGCCGTGGACGTGACGCGCCGTTTCCGCTATTTTCGACTGAACTGTTTGTCTCTCTGGGTTTCAGACCTCAGACTTGATAAAACCCTAAGAAATATCCCGTCACCTTGGCAACCGGGAAGGCCTCGTCAACCCCGGGTTCAGCTCGTGACGTCATATCATCATGGCAGCCCACACCGTCAACAGTAAATAAAGTACCACTTCTTTACTTTTAAATGAGTTTATAATAATAGTTTTTACTCTAGATTCATCAGCAGACACATTATTTAGATAAACATATAGCACTATATTGTATATTGTAGCACTATAATGCTATATTGTACATTTTTTGTTGCTAGTTCCTGGGCTTGTTAGTTCAGGATGTTTTTCAACTTTGCAGCTCGAGCTAGTGCTGTGTCGTTTGCGAAGTATTCGGATCTTTGAGTCGGATCTTTTAGTGATCTTTGTAAAGCACCTTGTTTATTGTATAGTTATTGGAATTTTGTATAAAATGCAAAATGTTATGGGTAATATAAGGACTTTGCTCGTTTTTTTAAGGCAACGAGTTGTGTGTGCCCAAACATTCGACTCTTCTCTTCTTCGTGAGCCGAGTTAAATAACCTGACTCACAGAATCGAGTCAGTTATATTACACGGTCTTTATATGTCTGCAATAACGTTTTAAATATATATGTATAATCATAAGTATAATAACTACATCAGTGTCCACAAAATATAATATAAATTATATAATACTAAATATTAATTATTTATATAGTACAAAGAAAACTATAAAAATGAAAACTATTCCGATTTACTCTGTGTCGATCAATAGGTGGCAGTGTAGACCAGGTTTAGAGTTTAGGTACTCATGCAGTATAAATTATGATGCCAATATGCTTTCCATTGTATGCATAATTTCATTTATGAATAATTATTTAACACATTCAGTACATATCCTTTTTATATAACCTCTATATAAAAACTTTTATATATAAATATAACTTTTTTATATAAAACAACACATTAATTATTCATACTAAAAAAAGAAAGAAAGAAATTATTCCGGCTTACGCTGTATTGACCACTAGGTGGCTGTGTAGACTAGGTTAAGAGTTTAGGAACGCACACACAATCTTCTATACTGCTTCATCCTGTATGCAGGATCTAGGGCACCTGGAGCCTATCCCAGGGGGGCACGAGACGGGGTACACCCTGGACAGGGTGTCAATACATCGCAGGGCACACACACACACACACACACTCACTCACTCATTCATTCACACACTACGGGCAATTTGGGGACGCCAGTTAGCCTAGTCTGCATGTCTTTGGACTGTGGGAGGAAACCGGAGTACCCAGAGGAAACCCACCAAACATGGGGGGAGCATGCAAACTCCATATAGTATACTTAATTTCACATATGAATCATATTTAAACACATCCAGTACACAGATATCAGCACAAAGGATTGTTTAATATGAAGGATTGTTCACATGTGCAATAAAAATGTGAACGTGTTAAACAGTAAGCAAAAAAATTTAGTAATCAGTACCAGTTTTTGTTCACAATACTGCCACTGGCAACAGTAATAATAATAATAAAAACAGAAAATATTTTATTATTATTAATGTCATATGTTGCTTTTTGTGAATGCACTCGCTGGCATAAAAGAAAATACTTACAGATTTATAGTTGTTAGGCTTAAATACAGTACACTTTCTTAGAATACATCATTCTACACTTTTTCAAAAGTCCACCGCATTTAAATCACACACGCACACACCTACATGCACGCATCACTGCACCTCCCTATAGACCAATTAGCACCTAGTTGTGTGAGCATTAACACCTGGCCTGTGCTGTATGCTGGGGTGATGCTGGCAGGACTAGGGAGTGTGTAACCTCTTTGTGTTGTCGTTCACACACTGCCAGCGTGAATGAGGGATTAGCCTTTGATAAAAGTGAAGCAGACAACGAGGAATCCTTCCCCCGTTCTTTCGGGGTTTTTTTTCCGAGTTGTGCTTCTCAAACACAAGAAACTACAAACGACTAACTTGGGTTGCATCATGTGTGTTTTCGGTAGGTCTTTAATGCATTGGTGCTTGGATAAATAAAGAATCTTCATTGTCTTCGTTCTATCTGGAACCCTGTCTGCTGTGTGGACCCACATTAATCCTTAAGTTTTATCCTTAAGGGCAACGCCTAAGAACGGCTCCAATCATTGTTCTTGTATACTAAGAATAAACGTTCAAAGTAGTTTTTGCAAATTTACTGTATATTCTAGCATTTTTTTTAGTGCAGTGTAATTACAAGTACCTAGAATTAACTGTTGTTACTTTTCTTTTGCTAATTTATACTTATTTTTGTTTTAGATTAACTTCTACTTCAAATCAAATCAAATCACTTTTATTGTCACATCACGTTACTGGTACACTGGTACAGTACATGTGAGTGAAATTCTTATGTGCAAGCTACACAAGCAATAGTGGTGTACAATTATAAGAATAAATATGCATATGAATAATACAGTAGTATTAATAACTTCTGTCCTGTTTGAAATTTATTTTGTAATAAACTGAGCTTGGGAAATGGAAAAACGAATATGCATTAAATGTGTCAATACATGTTCAATTCAGCTCTTTGATTTTGAACTAACAACTAAGGGAAATGCTGAGCCTTCATTTTGGGATTGTGCAAATTGCCCGTCCACATCGTTACGCACCTAAAACTAACGTAGCAAAACCACTGGTTAAGAACTATTTATTAAGTTAACTTGATTGGAATTTTCAACATATTTCTACAACAGCAGCTCTGACCGTAATGCTGCTCACACTGTCTACGTTAATGCTCTCTTTCTAATATTTATAATTTATGAGAGACGTTCAAGTCAAACCAGAACTTGTGATGAAATGGACCAAATGTTCGTGAATTTCCACATTTTTGGGCCATTCAAGGAGCTCCTGGGAGGCCAGTGTTTCAGATATAAAGCAGGCAACTCGATCTTGGAAAACTTTCTACATTGATGGTATCCAAGCACTAGTGAGGTGCTGGGATAAGTGCATTAGTGTAGCAGGGGATTATATAGACAAATAAAGGGAGTTTTCTCCAAACTGCATTCTGTCATTCTGCACAATCAAAAGTCCCTGTTTGACTTGAACGCCCCATGTAGATGGTATGGAGGATGCTTTGCATTTAAAAACAATCAATAAATATCAATATGGTGGTAATTCCTATCAGGATTTCTTTATTTGACATTATTGGAGGGAGTCTCCAGTGTCAGGCCATCAGGCAGCTGTTAGATTTTGACACAGGAATGTTTTTATTTAGGATGCGTCACCTTGCGTCTTCTTGGTAACGTGACGGTCTGAGGATTTTTATTATTGTTGTGTAATTAACTTCACAAAAGAGAAAAAAAACAGGATAGTAAAGAAACACCTTCAACTAACCCATTTCACGAGTGTTAATAAAAATCATAATTTTTAAATCAAAAATTTGAAAAATTATTGTAAGCAGTTTGCTGTGGTCAAAAAGGAATGGAATAATTCAGGAAGATGCTTTTATAGGAAACCCATGTTCAACAGAAAAAAATCTACTTTGGCTATAGCAATGATTTACCAATATATATATATATATATATTTCACACTTTAGCTTTGCATTTTACGTATTTTTCAGTAGACTTGCAGTTCCTGTGCAAAGTTAAAGATGCCTATCTAACTTTAGACACTACAAATGACTAGGTTTCGGATAACAACTAAATGATTTCTGTAAAAGTTTCACACAAACCACTTATTTTAAGATAAATCCCAGATAATCCGCGCGTGAAAAGGATGACCGTCATAATCAGCAGTGATTAATTCATGGAAATGATTGGATTACTTAAAGATCAAAAGATAAATGTGTCGCTTTTACTCTCAGGTTAAATACTCGCATTCTTCTGATCATGAATTCCTCATGTGTATTCTTTACCAAAGCTAAAGTAAATCTAATCTGCACAATTTAAAAGGGAGTCAATTGCAGCAGACGAGAGCAGTGAGAAAGCCTGTGCTTAAAACCGATCATTTGTTCAGGAACTAAATGCGAGATGCAGATTGATGATGGTGAGCTCACAGCGTGCATGAGCTAAACAGGGTGTGGGACACATTTGACCTTTAGACCTGTTCCGGAAGAGGAATGAGGGCGGCGATGATTGCCAGGTTGCCGTCTCTAGGCTACGGTTGCCGTGGCAGTGGGAAACGGGGCGCAGGCACAGCAGGTGGGAAGCAGCAGAGCACAGGAGATGTCACTTGTGATCTTTGCCGCGTCCCCATAACTGCACAAAGGACAATTAGAGGCTTGTCATCACTTGCTGGAGGCTAAGCTGGGTCAGAATGATCAGAATGAAAGCAGTGGCCGTTCTGGGAGTTATGGAGCCGAAACAAGATTAAAAGGCACAGTTCACCCAAAATGAGCTCCACAACTTTTTTGGGTGCAAATTTCTCCAAAGTATATTATTTACTAAAATAAGCTAACTTTAGTCATTAAATATGCCTCAAAGCGAATCTTAAAGGCTCGGCCTGAACCACCTTTACGTGTCGTCCCTCCTCAAACACACCTGATTCAACCTATCGATTAGATATAGTATGTTAGTACAAGGTTTCTCAACAAGCTTTCCTGGACACACACTGCCCTCCAGACCTTAAACCTTTCCCTTAAATCACTAAAACCTGTTGATTGAACCAGATGTGCAATTAATCATTAAACCCATCATGAGTATCAGTTCTGAAAATCACAATAAACTTGTATAGTATTTGAGGTTATTTTTGAATGTGTGTTTAGTTTAGAGTTTATAAAGTAGAAGGGCCTGCAGCACATTTTCACCTGAGAGCTTCAAATTAGTAAGAAAAAATACACACTGGGCAGCAAACATTGTTAAGTGAATGTGAACTGTGTTAGCTCTGAAAAAGTGCTACCAAATTTCGAGACCGTTTTTTTAGACGTCTTGAGAAACTTTTTTTTTTTTAAAGCTAAATTAGGCATCTTTTTAAGCAGATTATCAACTTGTTTAAAGTCTGAAGTATGTTCGTGTAAGCCAGTGTTGCCAAGACCGTTTGTAGCAAAGACCGATTAGTGCTAATCATTTTTATTAACATCAATCCATTTTTACCAACAATCACAGATCACCATTTATACTAATGATCAATCACTGATCACCCTTTTTCTCTAAGAACCAATCACTGACCATTTTTACCAATGGGCAATCACTGATCACCTTTAAAAAAAAAAGTTTACTAACGTTCAATCACTGATCAATATTTTTTACTAACGACCAATCACTGATCACCATTATTTATAATAATGCTGACCTGTAAGCAAATTTCTTACAAGTTACCAAGTAACTCCTTGTTCCGTGTTTATTTTCCAAATACTCACTTCTTTTCCGCAGTGTTCTTGATAGTATTTTGTGAATGAATGAAAGATAGGGCATTTTCACATACACACTGGGATTAAACAGCGGTGTGTCAATAATAAAACAACTAATCAGACAAAAAAAAAAGAAATAAAGATTGGACTTTAAAGCAATGGAAAAAAAGTCATGTGGTCTGATAAGTCCAGACTGACCCTATACCACAGCGACGGGCGGGACAGGGTAAGAAGGGATGTACCCAAGTGCACCTTTTTTAAGCACACATTATCTACTTTCTACTGAATAGTGCAGGCAACACTGCTCTAAATTTTAACATTATTCAAAAAAAAGTACAAAATGGTTAGCATTGAAATTTTATTATACTTTCATGTACAAACCCACATAACCCACGGTACTGTATGTTCTACATATCAATTTTCTAGGTGCTAAAGTCTACACACTTTTACGTATTATAGCCTAGTTGTACTGTAGCATGTGATTTAAGACCGTGCAGTAAAGTCAAACACCCCTGCTGTGACCCAAAAGTATCTTAACAGTTACTTTCCCTTCTTGAAGAGTTCAGTGCCACTGCCTTTAAAACTCCGATCACGTGTGATGTAGGTAAGGCGAGGTCTTCAGGGGCCTCTGAACATCACAGCAGGTTGTGTTCAAAGTTAACTCTGCAGGGTGGTAGGTGTCCTGCAGTCAGAGTCGACGTTAAAACATATGGACTATGGAGCTGGGGGGAAAGGGGGAAGGCATTGAGGGTTCGAGACACAACACGGCGATGTTACCATACACAACCCAGACTGCTGTTTAAATAGTGCCTTGGTGTTAACCCGTTTAGTAATATATGTGGGACAGCTGTGTGGCACAAAGTGTATGCTGCTTTCTGAAATGTTTTTTTTTTTATGCTCACAGCTGGAATAAGTTCATCAATTACACCCAGCTGTCTAAAAAAAAAAAAGTAAAACTCTATACTGTACATAATAACATATAGACAGAATTTATTCATCACCACATAAAAAATTACTTGCTATCACATTTAAAGTGACATTACTTTTTAATGAGTGCAAAATGGGGCAGTAGGATTATAGACCGCCAATTAGGTACGGTGTGGGGTTTTTCACTGCTTACATTTACATGTTTAAAATATCAATAATATGTCAGTTTTACTCTGCATGATTACGGCGGTCTTTTATGGTGATTTTGCACCTCAGTGTTTGAGATAATCCTTTAACAATAGTCTGACAATTTAAGAAAATTCATATGTTCTGGTTACATCATCAATAAAAAAACCTGGCTCATATGAACACATTTTTTTATATTATTGTAGAGTGAACTGAAGGAACTGGGCATCTTTTACACTGTGCATTAGGATTTTGTGTCATTATGGAGGTGACATGGTGGTGTAGTGGTTAGCACAGTGATCTCCAGGGTCTGAGTGCATGTTCTCTCTGTGCTTGGTGGGCTTCCCTCCAGGTTTCCTCCCACAGTCCAAGGACAAAAAGATTAAACTAATTGACATTTGCAAATAGCTCATAGTGTGTGTGTGTGTGTGTGTGTGTGTGTGTGTGTGCGCGCTTGTCCAGGGTGTACCCTACCTAGTACCCGAGCCCCCCCACTCAACTACATGTGAGCAAAAATCCTGCAGTCTGAAGCATTTTGTTATTTAAACAGACACCAAATAATTTAATGTCCCAAAGTGCAGTTTCTGGCTGCACATCCATAATAAACATGCTGAATAATAATAATAATAATTGGGCTGATTTTGTACCTTTATTTCATTTCTGAAGATTAAAAAAGATTTCAAAGAAGGTTCATCACCAATGCATGACTCGGCTGAAGTTTTACAATTTTTTTTTAAATGTGGCCAAAAATGTCGCTCACTCTATAATTTTATTCAATTACATTTATCTTTGATTACAGCGCACAATGTGGTGCTCCCAGAATCCCCCTCTTTCACAATTTGAGTCCTAGACTATGCCCATGCCATCCGGGAAGAAAATCATGTGATAACCTGGTCATTCAGTACATTCGGCTCATCAGCTGACTTCATTTTATTGCCACATAACATTGCTGAGTTTAGACCTGAGCAAATGAAACAACCCCAGATCATAATACTGCCTCCAGGGGCTTGTACAGTGGCCACTGTGCATGATGGGTGCACCGCTTCATGCTCCTCCCTTCTCATCCTGACAAACCTTTTGCTTTGGAAGAGGGTTAATCTTGACTCATCAGACCACATGACCTTTCTCTATTGCTCCAAATTCAATCTTTATGCTCCCTCCCAAATAGAAACCATTTTTCTGATTAGTTTCACTAGCACATAATTCTTATCACATTGTGTGTATGGAAATGCTCTTACGTTTATGATTTTTTTTCCAACCACACTTCTTCCACAATGTTGAGAATTCAGAGAAATATCCTTCCAGGTTTTCACAATGTTTTGAAGGGTTCTTAACCCAGTTCCAGCAAAAAGTTTTTTGTTTTGCTTGATGCAGCTCAATAATAAGCTCTTCTGAAACGGGGAAAAATTTTTTTTGGTCATACAGTGTATAATTTTGTTTATGGTAGAAAGCAGTCTTTCAAGACAGACATTTCTTTCTGGGACAATTTACCTTCGGAATGATCAATAATTTGTCTGCTTTGAAAATCTGAATTAAAAAAAATTTTTTTCAATTTCTGTTCATGCTTAAAGAAGTGTGTATTTAAATCTTTGAAAACAGAAAGAAATAGATAATAATGGCAACGCATTTAGGTGCATGCATTTTGCACGTATCTCTGTTTACTGTTTGCTTGTCGGTGTATAATCCTTTCTTGTACTGTACTGTTTTTGTTTCTGCTCTGTACAGTGCCTTGAAAAAATATTCACAACCACAAATGTAAATGCATTTTATTGGGATTTTATGTGATTGACCAACACAATGTGGCACATAATTGTGAAGTGGAAGGAAAATGATAAATGGTTTTCAAAGTGTGGCGCCCATTTGTATTCAGCCACCTTTACCCTGATAACCCCTAACCAAAATCCAGTGGTTTGTCTTCAGAAGTCACTGAATTAGTAAATAGTGTCCACCTGTGTGTAATTTAATCTCAGTATAAATACAGCTGTTCTGTGAAGCCCTCATAGGTTTGTTAGAAAACCTTAGTGAACAAACAGCATTATGAAGCCCTCGGAACACACCGGACAGGTCAGGGAAGTTAAGGAGAAGTTTCTGTTTAATCCATCATCCAAAAATGGAAAGCGTATGGCACAACTGCAAACCTAACATGACATGCCGTCCAACTAAACTGACAGGTCTTGAGAGTAGAGCATTAATCAGAGAAGCAGCCAAGAGGCCCAGGGTAACTCTGGAGGAGCTGCAGAGATCCACAGCGCAGGTGGGAGAATCTGTCTACAGGACAACTATTAGTCGTACACTCCACAGATCTGGCCTTTATGGAGGAGTGGCAAGAAGAAAGTCATTGTTTAAAGAAAGCCATAAGAAGTCCAGTTTGCAGTTCCACATGGCTTGTCGCAAACTGCAAACGGGACATCTTACGGTTTTCTTTCAACTGTGGCTTTCTTCATGCCATCCCTTGTTCTATCACATAAAATTCCAATAAAGTAAAATAACGCTTTGTAGTTTTAACGTGACAAAATGTGGAAAAGTTCAAGGGGCATGAATACTTTTGCAAGTTACAGGGACTGTATATACTGAGAACTGCTCCAATGACACGCATAGCATATTTTTATTTTCATACAGCATCTAATAAGCAGATTGCAAACCCAATTTTATTGTGAATGTTCAGCCACAATAAAGATTTCTTTTTCTTATTTTATTTTGTTCTATTCTATTTTTATCTGACCTCCTTCCTATCCCAAACCCCTCCCCCTTCACACTGACCACGCCCCCACTCTCTCATCACCGACGAGGTCCACCCCCAAGGTGCAGCGCGCTCCTTAAAGTCCGCGCGCAGTGGAGCGCAACCGGCAGCGCATCGGGTGAGGACACGAGGGAAGAGCGGAGGAGCCACGGAGACGCCTGAGGAACTAAAACCAGGATCAGAGAGCTGCTGCACAACACGCGCGCACACACAACCACACACACGCGCAGGAGGCAAACTTCCAGGATGTCGCTGTTGAGGCTGATCGCGGTGTGCTGGTGGTGCTGCTGCTGCTGCTGCTGCTGCGCCGTCTCGGTCGGCGCAAACTTCACCCTGGGGAACGACTTGGGCTCGGCTTTCGTGCACCGACCGCTGCGCAGTCAGGAGCGCCGCGAGGTGCAGAGAGAGATCCTGTCCGTGCTCGGGTTGCCCCGGCGGCCGCGACCTCATTCTCCCGAGCGGCGCACGGCGGCGCCCATCTACATGCTGGAGCTGTACAACGCGGCGCTCGAACCCGCGGCTTCCGGTTTCTCCCGCGCTCCGGTTCTGCCTCCGGCTCCGGCACCGATCCCGACACGCCGCGACCGGCGCTATCTGAGCGACGCCGACATGGTCATGAGCTTCGTCAATATGGGTGAGTGCTCGAAGGGGTTAACAATTTCCTCCCCAAAATGTTTTAATACACAACTTTTATGACATCAAAGAGACTCCAAACTGTAACTTTACGCAACACTGACATCAACTTATTGTCTCCTTTGAAGAAGAAGAAGAAGAAGCATCGCCACACCCTCCTAACGACTGTTTTTGATAATATTATGGGTGTTACTTTAAACATTTGGCATGGAAGGCATAAAACAAAACAAAAAATCTTTCATGTCTGGTGCTAATTCTTCTTTTTGTTTGTTGTTTGTTTATTTATTTATTACATGGCAACTGACCTTTAAATCGGTGCACACGCACACATGGCCTACAAGACTGCAGGATCTTTCTTTCTTTTTTTTTTATTTAAAAAAAAAAATAAAAAACACAAGCCATTATTGCATAGTGAGATTATAAATTATGAGGGCAAATGAGTACGCTTTAGATCTTAAATCTGAGTAAAAAGTCTCCGTAGGTCGACATGAACCAGTACGACATCTGCACTTAAGGCTTAAGCTCAAGTTTCATTAGGAAAGTAAACTACAACAGAAACCAGAGGACACTGCCGTGCAGCACTGTCTCCCAGAGCCGTTTCATGAGATGATATAGATCTGTTTGGATCCCAGAAGACATTCTGGTATGTCAATATACACTGTAATGGCTGACCTTTTTTTGCCAGGAGGTTTGCTTTCTGTGGTTCTTAAAGAGCTGTAAAAGTAAGATTTTTTTTTTTTTGAGGTAAGAGATAATGACTTGCCATTTCAAGAATCCAACTCTGTGCTGTGAAGAGGTCTTTTCACAGGGCTTAGTTTGGCATGACTAAAATTTGAGAAGGCATTTTTTGACCTCACAGGGGTAAGATAAAGCTGTTAAGAGATAAAGACCAGTTTGGAAGACCCTCAAGTGTGTTTTTGTATGTGACGAAAGAGCGGGAGAGAGATGGGATAAACAGTGACTGATGAAAGATAATATTGTTCAATATCAGTAATACTAGTAGCATTCTTATTAGCTATAATAATCTTTGCTCGTGTTTTCTCTCTGAATAATGACGAAGGTCTGCTTGTATTCAGAGAGCTGTGAGCTTGACAGGGGACTTCCCTGGACATTACTGAACTTATCAAACCTGAATTCTGCCTTTGTTTCCTTTGGAAACCATATTATTGCCCGTGTATCTGTGTGTTCCTGTAGTGGACACGAGTCTCCTTCCCCTCTGTCATTCTTTCCTTTTATCCACAAGATTCATTTACATTTTTTTTTTTTGATGGAATTTCATGCCTCAGACTAAATGTTTCAGTCCAAATCTCTTTCAATGGTGCATGGTAGCCTTAAAAAAAAAAAAAAAAAAAAAAAAAAGTTCAGCTTTATTAGCAGAGCCATCTGTCACTTGTGTAATCCTGTCTCTCTCTTGTGTGTGTGTAGTGTATGTGTATATAAAAAAGTTTTTTATTATTATTTTATTATTATTCTGTTGAGACGTGGATACAGTGTGAGCCTAAAAGTTTTTAAGGTGGCCTAGCCTTCGTTCAGGTTCATTGTTTTTAATTCACCATGTTGTGCTGTTGATTGACAGAATAATTTCCTCCTCTTGTTGAGATGTGTGTTGAGGCAGGCAGGCCTGTGTTCAATTCAGGACCACCCTAAATGACTGTATTAAAGGTATTTCCTTCCCATAGTTACTAGGAAGGGAGTTAAGACGTGCACATTTAAAGCTTTTTATTTTTTATTTTTTTCTGAAGCATATGGCTTTTAAATAATTTAATTAAACAGTTAATAAAAGTTTATATATGTACAGGTTCATCTCTTTTGGAAAAAAAAAAGGTTTTAACTATGCATCAGTTCAAAGGCGAATTGAGCGTGACCATACATTATAACGATTAAAAGATTTATGCTTTATTATATACTGCATTTTTCCCATTTTTGGAGTGTGTATATCTATGACGTTTTTAGTTTTTACCCTATTTTGAAAGGACAGTGATTTTGTCACAGCCAAATCACTTTAAACCGAAAAGAACCGAATAAGTAAAGTCGGGACAAAATCTTTAGAAAATTCCCCACAGACACTTCAAGCCATATAGGATGTGTGAAGTTCAGCGTCCATCCAGCACACCAGCTGTACAGCGGTGTTGAAGCTTCTGCTTGGAACCGGTCGGCTTTCATTTTTTTCCCAGCTTGTGTTTTACCTGGGAATGTGCCATGGATTGCTCCAGATGTGTCTGGGAGGTTTTGTTTTTTTTCCCAGCAAGAGCCAGCTGTTCCCTGGAAAGGAAAGAGCGCCTGTAATCTGTTCTTTCTTACGGTAACACACTATTCCCTCTTCAGCACGAACCTGGTCGGTTTATTACAAGCAATGCGTGATTAAGGCTAGGGTTACCAGGTAGGCTTATTTATTATTTTTATTTTTTTTGTTTAAGCTCCAGTGACATTGTTTTCACGCTGGAGATTTGCTACGTTTGAGATCGGGTTTCTCTCTTCCATTTTACTTTCAGACCTTTCTTTGCGCTCTGCGGTTTCAGTCTTGCTTTTTAACTTAACAAGCAAGCAATCAATATTCTGCTAAAGCACACTTATTTATATAGTTCTGTCTTGAACGTGGCTGAGAAGACGAGCATAAGCACCTGAAGTTATTTCAAATGTATTTCCCAAAGGGGGAAAAAAAGTTCCACAACAGTGCATCCCTGCAGCTCGGTGTAACTCAGCAGTGAAGCAGTCACGCTCCAAATGTTTATGCTGATAAGCCAGCTGGGCCAAGTAACACTGAAATCCGATTAGACCTCTGAATATAATGCGCGGAAAACCGATGCGCTCTTTCGAAAACATTGGAAATGAGAGTGCCCTTTTCCTTCATATGATAAAATTAAACGATTATGGTTTTGAAAAAGTTTTAATTGATATTACGATATGTTGAGAGTGTCAAGATCCTCAGTTATTAAAAACATTATTTAAATCTTCATTTATATTTTTGACTGAAGTTCTATTCGAACGGGATTAGTATTATCCGGAAACCCCTCCCCCTACATCTGAATTTCATGTGGCGCATTCGCACGGGATAAACGATGCCTGCGATTGTACTCGAATTTACTGACTTATCTCTCGGATATGATGTCAAGGCTTTGCGTAACATGCGCTTTCTGATGGTTTTCTCTTTCTGCACATTGTGTTGTATGGTGTACAGCGATATGACCCAGTACCCAAAATACTTTCGAAGCACTCCAACGCAGCCTCCATTCTTCGCAGAAGATTGATTAAAAGGCCCACAGGAAACAAAAGCCTTGAAATAAGTGATACACGGCCCGCCAAATCACAGACGTGCTGATTTGCACAGGACTAATACAGTATTATCACAGGGGCTTGGCGTTCGGTGAAATATGGTAGGTCATTTGCGGGAGAATTTGGACTTTTGACAAATTACAGACATGGCCGATTCAAACGGGATTAAGATCACAGAAAACCTCCACAATTATTAAAATGACTAGAGGTCACCAGGTAATACTAATACAGTGCGAATAAGGTTTAATTACTTCCTCCTAGACTGCAAAAACGGACTTACTTCAGGATTTCCACAAAACCTTAGCATGTACCTTACACTGTCTATATGTTAACTGATCTAAACAATATTTAAAGTAATATTTCTAATATTTAAGGAATTCTCCTTGTTGGTTGAGGAGGCTGTAATAAGTCATGTTTGGACAGCTTGTCTTGGTATAAGTTTGTCCTAAAAAAAAAAAAAAAAATAGAAATCACTAACATGTAGTCTCACTGCTGCTTTATTTAATATTCTCCTATATTATTATTATTATTATTATTATTTATATATGATGGGTGTGTCTGTGGGGAGGTGTTAAAAAATCTACAACGAAGCCATAGACATCAATGCCTCTGGACTTAATTTTAACTTGTAAAAAGTGTTTAATATGACACTCACCCTATTGTTTAAGTTCTCATTTGAGAATTTGCGAACTATCATGACAAGAGTGTCCCTGTTAATTAGCATGTTCGTCAATGCACTGTAATTTGTCATCGTACCGGTCTACGGCCTTAAGAGCAAAGTGTGTGTGAGCGCAAGGAACAGTTTGCATATCTGAACGCTGATCTTTGTGCCTAATGGCCTTGAATATAAACACAGCGAACCCTTACAAGCAATTATTGCCTCCATGAAATGCCGGTGCTTTTCTTTCCAGTGTTCAATTGCGGTCAAATAAATGACTCTCTGCCTTTAGTATGTGCCCGGTTTAGAGAGCTTATACACACACACACACACACACACCCTCCCTTTTTCACTCACCGCTGGCTATGCATGTTCATTATTGCACGATGATGGAAACAATTTGAGCACGTGCACTGCGGCCGTTCTGTAGGCTATGATGTCATACGTGGCAGCACATGCAGGCAGGATGTGTGTAAAAAGCAGCAGTAATCATGGTTGTCATCATTATTGACTGACCCCCACCAGCACTCACACACATACTTTACAGCTTTTTTTTTTTTTTGCATAAAGCACCCGGAACCTGGCATCTGAAAACTTTTTTTTTTTTCCCCCCCATGAGCAACCAGATCTACTTTTATGTTTTTTTTTTTACTTGTTCAAGATTTGTGCATGAGGCGAAGTTGTTGCTAGGAAATTAAGGTCAGAGCACAGGGCTATCCATGATATGGTGCCACTTGAGCAGAGAGGATTAAGCACCTAGGTGGAGCTGGGGCTTGAACCCCCAACCTGCTGTTTAATAACCCAGTCATTTAACTGCCTGTGTTACTGGTTCTGGTACGTGAACTGCTATGCACTGGCCAGAACGGCTCCAGCACTAAAATGCAGCTGGTCCGGAACTGAGAACTACTTACGTTGCAGTTGCATGAAATGTCCATAAAGCAGGTTCCTGTTATCATTTAAATTATAGCAGCTATAAACGGTTTTCTTAGTTGTATATTGAAGTTAATAAGACAATCAGCTATAAAATGCAACATCTGATTATTACAAAGAAGTGACACTGGAGACTCCATCATCATGACTGTTCCTGTCTTCTCTCACATTGCTTGTTAACGAACTGGAGCTGCAATCTCAAGTCGCCTTGACTCGCGTCCAGCTCTTTGTTTTTGAACGTGTCCTGTCAAAACACCTAAGGTGTTGCCTTTCACCTTTTGCACCAGAACAAAAAAAAAATCTTCTCTCCCCCCCCCCCCCCACTCCAAGGATTGTGTAGCACGGAGAAAACAGCTTCCCAGAAACCTCCAGGAAAGGTTGAGCTTGTGCCACATGCTGGAAACTCTGAGAGGATCTCAGCCAGCCCGGGGTGGGGACAGCGCTCGGTCAACATCTGCCAAGGCTTCATTCTGAAATCATGGATTTTCCTCAACAAAGTCACTTCCTAACATATAAACGGGAGTCCCCCCCCCCCCCTTCGTTGAGTCGTTTT